>JAFBJU010000255.1:162471-442988 GCA_016785305.1 Colistium nudipinnis | reverse complement strand
CCACCCCCCCCCCCCGCCAAAAAAAAACAAAAACTACAACTAAAAAATTTATAATTTAAAAATAAAACCCAGCAGGGAAGCGGAGATGGGAGGAGAATGCATGGGGGAATGATGCTGCCAGGGGGGCACTGCACGCACTTGGACCATGCTAGGCTAATGGTGGGCGCGGTGGGTGGCACGGTGCGGAGGGTGTCGGTGAAATGCTAACATGTCCACTGGTCATGCAATACATGTCGTCATGTCCATGTCAGAGAGCGAGCCGGCAGTGAGAGGCTGCTTCTGGGAGTCAACACCACCTCCTCCCCCCCGCCCCCCCTCCTCCCCCCCCCCCCCCCCCCCCCCAAAACCCAGGGCCCACTTGGAAAAAAACTTACCATTAATGGGCACTTTTTTAGATAGCAGATACATAAGAGGTTATGTATGTAAAGAGAGAGAGAGGAGAAGAGAGAGGAGAGAGGGGATAAGCAACAATACAGCATGAGAACCTGTTACAGTTTTTTTTTAGAGCTACGCTACAGGGCGAGATCACATGCCTGCTCAGTCCAAACTGACTAGTCAAAGGGGGATGTGGGGGGGGGGGGGGGGGGGGGGGGGGGGGCGGGGGGGGGGGGGGGGGGGGGGGGGGGGGGGGGGGGGGGGATGTCGAGTGGATGGATGGGGCAATTTCAACAGTGCAAGACAAAAGTAAAAAAGAAAAAAAACAAGGAAGTCATGGATTTCGAGGGAGGATAAATAATAATTAAAATGGTGAAAGATACTGGTCGTCCATTGGGGCAAGCTGTGACTGATTCAAATCGGCAACTTTCAATTTCGTCTCATGCCAATTATTTTTGCACTATTGTGACATTAATTAATGTTTAATTTCTCTAACTGCTCAAATTATATTTCGCATGTGCCATGGGTGACACCCGTGTTTTTTCTTTTAATTCATTCATTTTTTCTTTCATTTTGAAAAACGGCCTGAGCGCGACGAAATCCAAAAACATTACAGATTGTCTATGATCTCATCAGTTTTGATCATTAACCTCGCCTGACGAGACAATGCTGTGACTGGATGTGTCACAACTGAAAGCATTTAACCTTTTTCTGGCTGCTGTAATTTCGTGTTAATTGTTTCACGCTTCATTAAACGTGGAACTAACATAAGCAGCTGTCAGAGCGGGGCGATGATGAAAGACGCCGCTCCGACTTGCACGTATGTGAAAATAATGCGACTGTAAGTTGTGCACTTTAAAAAAAAAAAAAAAAAAAAGCTCTTATGAGGCTCCTGGTAAAGACGGAGACGGTTACTTAATGCTTCTTTCTTCTTGGCCTTGAG
Source organism: Colistium nudipinnis (assembly GCA_016785305.1). NCBI lineage: Eukaryota > Metazoa > Chordata > Actinopteri > Pleuronectiformes > Rhombosoleidae > Colistium > Colistium nudipinnis. The sequence continues at coordinate 441,670 of JAFBJU010000255.1, read as the reverse complement.
TATTAAATTAGAACAGTTCGAGTGCCCCACTTAGTAGCTGCATTATGAGCTGGGCTGTGAGAAGAGCATCTGCCCCCGTAAAGATGCTGCACTTTGGGCCGCCGCGCATGTATTCCACAAAGGCCAGTAATAATGAACAGAAGAACAAAATGCTTCATTTTTACGATTCTATTTCATCGCCGAACCAGGATGAATAAACAACCGGCAAAAAAACAAAAACAAAAACAAGTAGGTCACTAGCAGATCGCCAAAGGCAGGGGGGGGTGCGACATTAAAAAGAATAATAGAAAAGGTTGTTGTTTCGGGGTGGGGGGTGGGGGGGGAGTTAAACGTGTAGTGAGGAGAGAGAGGGGGGGAGGGGGATGTTAGAGATGTTGGGCTGAGACAGACTGTTTCTCTGACTTTTTCCTCTTTGAGTCTCAGCACCATCGCTTCCAACCCTCCCCCCCACTCCCCCCTTACACACACACACACCCCCTCTACACACTCTCCCCCCCCCCACCCCCCCTCCCACATCCAGTCCACATGTCTGCCCATGCATATGAGAGGTCAAACACGTATGTGACATCACACGCACGACACGCAATGCGGATGGGATGGAGTGAAGCCAGCCTCAGCCCGGGAGAGCCTCTCATTTGACGGGGGGGGGGGGGGGGGGGGGGGGGGGGGGGGGGGGGGGGGGGGGGAGGGAGGGAGGGGTGTAAAGCAGCAGGCAGGTATGAAGGTGAGGAAGCCATCTTTAGTAAAAGAGCCAAACCAACTGAGAATGGAAACGAAAAAAATTGAAAACGTATATGTGCTTCTTTTCTTTTTTTGGGTCCTCACAGTTAGTATTGTCCTCAAACATCAGTCTTATGCATGTTATGTTCTGTCATCTGGTTTCACACTGAGGTAAGTATAGATAGATCAACAGCAATGGTAGAAAAGAGAAGGGTGTCTCACCTAAGATTGCAGTTGGCACAAAGGGATCTGCTCATACCCCACAACCAGTGCAGAAGTCGGAGGAGGAAAGAGAGTTGTGGTAAATAAAAGATAACACAAAAGCCAAGATAAGCCCATACAAAAAACAACAGGGGCACAAATAGAAGGAGCAATTTCTTTTTGTTTCGTGTTTTTTTTGGTTTCTCGCCAAACTGAACGACAAGAAGCCTTCTCATCATTTCGGGGGAAAAAGAAAAAAAAAAAGCTAATTACACAGCAAGTTGAGTTGATTATAAATCCAGCTGCCCTTTACTCCATCTAATCAATGAGCCGTGATCTGATTACATAAGACATACAATTATGGATATTATTTGGATAAATTGAAGTCATCAGCTAGATTCCAAATGGATAGAGTGATATGAATCACTATGTTATAACCGGAGACGTAGAAGGGTACAAACCCAATCTTCGGTCAATTTATCTCGCCCCTCATTTGTGAAATCGTCGTCCGATTCATAAAGCACACAAGCACTCTATTGGGCGCATTCATTACACACTGGGAGTGTAATTTACATTAGAAGAAAAATCATAAAACTAATTAATACTTGCTCGGGAATAATGTCTTCTCTTTATAATTTATCCTCAATTTTTTTGTTGCACCCTCTGGTTTCATGGCACATCACTGCTCCCTGCTTCCTTTGTGGACATACAGGATAAGCGGAAAGAAAATAAAGCGTCTGTTTACCTGGGTAGTAGGCGTTGGTGGGGATGGAGGTAGTGAGAGTGTTGGCTTTAGGCAAGGTGAAGGAGGAGGGCGATGATCCAGCTACGGGTGGAGAAAAACAACAACGCGAGGCATCAATAGTGGTCAATAGTCATAGTCACTCATTTTATTATTAATATAATTATTATAGAAGAGTATTAGGCTTGGTATAAATATAGTGTCATTCCTTCTCCGTCGAAAAAACACATCATAAAAAGAGTACAATGTTATCTACGAAACACTAAAAGTTAGCAGAGCAAAAAATGGTCATGAATTTGGCAACAAAATGTTCAGATTTGGTGTCAAAAAAAACAAAAACTGTGATATCTTTTTTCAATCTTGCCAAAAGAATAATCACAATCAGTTATCGTTAATAGCTGCTAATTCTCTTGCTTTCTATCTCACTCATTAATCCACTGAGTGTTTCACTTCAACATTAAACTATCAAACGTACAAAAGCAATCACGAACAGAGTGAGCCGCCCAGTGTTGTGTAAAAAATATAATGGATTAATATCACGGACTACTACTGTTGGCTCCGTCTGCTTAACACACTGCTGGGACATAGGACATTTTATATGAAAATAAACACATCCATAGGTAAATCTTTAGCATGAAACAGAAGAAATAAAGAAAATGTTTCTCCTACTGTTGTTGATGTACAGCAGCAACATCAACACTACCCGCTGTCTCAGACTGCGTTTGGGTTTCTAAGTTCAGCATGTCGAGCCACAACGTTCGCAGGCAAACTAACACCATTGACAGTCACATAAGGTCGTGGCGCGCGTGACAGAGGTCAGAGCACACCACCGGAGACATTACGCTGACAGGCAGAGGGAGAAGTAATGCATTTAAATCATTTGCGCTGGCAGACAGATTTGAGCATCCACACTAACAGACAGTTAATCAAGGTCAGAGCATCTTTGGGGCTCATCCCCTGCAGGGGTGCGGAGACAGAAGCTGCTGTGGAGTTTTTAATCTGATGGTTTTGCCCGGGATTATAGCAGGTCAAGCCCCGGGTGCAGACCGTATCTGAGCTGTCTATCAACAAAGTATTACGTTTAACCTGGGACGGGGAAAATTAGAAGGTTATCGCAGCAGAAGCTGAGTTTCAACTACCGCTCATGTTTAGCGATGAGCTCTGAGGTCGAGCTTGGGATTTCAAGACGTCTCGATTATTGATCCAAATACCAGAGTCCCATCAGCCTCTTAACAAGCACTTACACAACCATTACCACAGCGGACCGACTGGAGGGCGGGTATCCGCAAACTCCTCGCAGCCAATCATAAATATTGACGATTTAAGTTTATTTCAGGTTAATTTAACAGAAATTTATTGGAGAAACGAAAGAATATTCCAAAAAAAGGGAATGCGCAAATAGGGTAGCGAACCCCTTGAGAGCTTCCCGCTGAAGAACAAAAAAAAATTAAACAATCTTTTTCAAAAATCACATCAAAGTAGTTTCTGTCAAATGAAAGTCAATTCTGTTCTGTTTCCCTCCTGACTCACACTGACACTGGTAACAAGGGCAAGGTCTTCAAAAACTTCAAAATTACTGTCACATCATCTTCTGCATGGACTGAATAAAATCTCGGTGGGACCAAGGTAAAAACTGAAATTTCTTCATCAAAAGTCTATTCCAGAATTAATTTGCACAGCTAGTTCATATTAACAAAAGAAAAGTGGCAGACAGTGTGAGATTTTATGTGGCGAAAAAGTCAAAACAAATATGATCCCATGTCACGTGTTAAAAATTTTTTTTTTTTTTTTTAAAACCCTTTTTTGGGGGGGGGGGCTCATTTGGAAGGACCGTGACTCACATTGTCAGGTTGTCCCAGTGTGAGATCATCCTGTGCAGCCGAGTTTGACTTTTTTTTTTCTCACCTGACCACACCAAATAAATTGCTTCCAGCCAGCTTGTTTTGTGCGCGTCTGCGCGTACACACGTGGCAGGCCCGCGTCGGACCGCCTTACCTCGGCCGTTGAGGGTGAGGTTGCACTCGCTGCGGCCGTTGAGCGTGAGCGCACACTCGCTGCGGGTGTTGAGCGTGTGGCTGTGGGTGTCCATGAAGGACAGCGCCTCGTCACAGTTGGTGCCCTGCTCCGTGTAGCTCTTGTCCATGGAGTTGACCATCACCGTCATTTCCTGCCGGGTGCTGTTCAGTGTCTCCTTGCGCTTCTTTGCCAATTTCCTTCAAAGATCCAGAAACAAAACCAACAATCAGAAACAAAAAACAACAAAGTCCCCGCTCGGATTGATCTGGTGTGATATCGGCTGCAATGACTCATAAACGTAATGAGACGGCTGAGCTAATGTGCCCCGGGTCGTGGTCACATTATGGTTTATTAGACTTCGGCTGCTTTGTCGAGCAGCCGAATATAAATCCTGGAGGACGTGGAAAGGTGTGACACTCTAACCCAGATACATCAGGGCCAAGTGATGATTTAAAATTAGCCTCCCAGTATTGGGAGGAGGAAGAATTAGAGTGGTGCACAGTGAACTGAAACAGTCAACCTGCTTTTATTGACCTACTTTGAGTTGATGTGCTGGAACCCACGAGCAATCTGTTCTTAATCAAACGCCACTGAAGCATTGTGAACAGAGTAAACACACGGAGACACACACACACACACAGGCGCCACCAGGTGACCCAATGCACGCACCTCACCTGTCCTGCCTTCATTTCTACAACTTCCTACAAAATGAACACCATCAAATGTGAACAACTATGAGATCACGCACAAGCAAACCACCACAACTACATTCAAAGTAAGATTTAAGATCTTGGTGCAAAATATTTCACGTCTGTGATACTGTATATAATTAGGTCAATAAACATTGGATGGATTCCAGGTCGATTTTGCAAAGAAATGAATAGTCCCCAGAGGGTGAGCCTTCATGACTTTTGTGATTGTCTAAAAATGTAAATTTGTTTTAATTATTTCGTTTTTTAGCAGGATTACACAAAAAATACAAAAACATCCTTTTTTTTTTTTTCAAACTCAGTGGAGTGATGAGGCCCGGGCCCTGGAAGAACCAATTAAATTGTGCTGTGGATTAAGGGATGTTTTTTTTCTTTTTTGTTTAACATTGCAACACAAGGATTTTTTATTTTTTATTTTTTACAACATTTTCAGTGAATTATTAATGGCTCTCGATTTGGGAGAAAATGAGCCATATTTAGTAAAGTGATTATTCATGAGCGGGTAAAATTATTACAATTATTTCTACTTCGACATTACGAACGACACCATCATGTATCTGATTCAACGGATTCTATCAACTTACTTTTTAACAGTTGCTTAAAAAAAAAAAACAGTTTCCTTCTCTAACTTGTGTCCACCGTTAGAAGCTAAATCTCTGTAAGCCATCCCGTCTCTGACTCCTACCGTCCCCTTTGACCTCCTGGAGGAAGTAATCACTCACATTAGAGTCAACCCCTGCAACGATAAAACTAAATAGACTAAAATCAACCCATTATCACTCTGAGGATTTAACCCTCCTATATTGCCATGGCGAAATGCAAGCGAGCAAACAGCTCGAGCGGGAACGTCCTTTAGCCGGAGCTGAATCTGACGGCTGCCGCTGCTCTGTAGCTGGAGGGGAGCAAGCGGTGTAAGAATTAACTACGGCAGCCCTCACACTGATCCGCGCACTTTGTTATTCTCAGTGTGACCCCTCTGCCTATTTGAATTGCGGTCTCTCTCGCGGACGACTGCTGTCTAATGATGCACTCCTGCTGCTTTGTTTTTCGCAAATCTCCTCTGTTTGTTCAATTCCGTCGCTGTCTCGTGCCATATGGCAGCGGGGCCCCCGCTGCCTTCAAACAGTCATTTGCTCTGAAGGCCGCGACGTGACGCTAATGGTGGCTCCGTTCCTCAGGAAGGGAGAAGTGAGAAAGTGGTGACATTTTCATCTGCTGGACCCACTTTTTTGTCTTTAATACGCAATTAAAGTCAGGAACAAAATGGCAATCTTGTCTTTTCTTTTTCTTTTTTCTTTGCCCCATTACGGCTTCATATTGTAATAAGAATTAATAACGAGGGGAGGGGGGGAGCTGTGTGTACCCCGGGCGATATTAAAACTGATGCGGTGCTGTGTGAGCTCGTGGGGAGGACTGTTAAAAACCACTACAATCCAGCATACTAATTCTGTATCATTGCTCTTATTTCTGCATCTGCTAAGACTTGGATCTCCACTCTCCTGGCCCGTGTTACGGCTGAAGTGGGAGCGCTGGAGACAAAAACGGGGCTCCACATACACACACACACACACACACACACAGACCGCTGCCAAAAATGAGGAAAGCACCAGCAACACTGGGACGGTTGCTAGGCGCGGCGGGGGTTAGATGAAGATGAATTGGCGCGCTATACTCCACTCATTTGTAAGAAGGGGAACATTTAATGATAGATGGCTGTATGACGGGGGTCTGACGTGCCGAGAGCGATAACACAAGGAAGTGTACAACGGAGTGTTTGTGCGAGCTGATGAATGTGACCATTCATCACGTCCCACTATAGTTAGTGTAAAGCACGTGGAGCATTTACAGTAATTGATGGCTTGCAGACACGCCTGACAATAATAATAACAAAAAAAAGAAATAAAAAAATCGCATCATCCCAGCGTTGAATATTAAAGGGACGAGACAGATGGCGGAGGTGTCTGCAGGAGCGTATACGCGCCAAGTAACTATAACAGGCAACTCTCATTAGAGGGATCGTGTGCAGTTCAGCGCACGACAGGGCCCGGGCGTACGTCGCATCTAAGTGATCCGAGCTCGCGAACTGCACGAGCCGAGCGACGACAAAAAAGGAAGTCGCACACGTAGTGTGTCTGTGCGCGCGGCTGCCAGGATGTCTGTTCAGTGGGAGGTGCGGCTTCTGAAACAAGAGCTTCAAAACCTGCAGCTCAGCGTGGCGGGCCTCATTTTCAGCCTAAACCTTGTGACATTGGGGCAAAGAAGGCTTCATTAGAGGATACACACACACACACACTCACACACACAGACATCTGCGGCACATGGGCGCGTGTGTGTTTGTGAGATGACTGACACCCAGCTGGGAGGGGCAACAGAAGCATCTTTGATTAACCCAGTGGGGGCATTTTCAGTGGTTGTGCTTGCTCTAACTTTTCCTCCATCTTTAACACCTCCTTCCAAAAACTTGTCTGTTCATTCTTCGTCTATATTTACCTGTATTTCCTAACTTCTGAAGCCAAACCTGCAGAAAAACTCTTTCTCACCTCAGACGCTATTTAGAAACGCACAATACTGTTCATCTGCCAACGTGATTGCTGCATTGATTCAGTAAAGCAGTGATGTTTTCCTTCCAAACAGACAATAACACGAGGAGTGCCCTCAATAACCATTTCATTTTTTTTTTTTTGGATTCCTCATCCAAAAGCAGGAATGAATTAAACAAAAAAAACCTGAGGAATCTTGACCTTTGCACTCAGTTTAAGGACTAAAAACATGACAAAGATTACATTATTATTTTCTATAAAATAAATGAGTTTTTAATCACCATGAGTCCACATTAGTGTGTTTTGGATTTTAAACGAACAGTGGTTTTGCTCTTTCATGCTGAAATCGTTTACAAGTACAATTTTGCTAGGGGTAATGACCTTGAATTTGTTAAATTTACATTGCAGAAAACTCTCTCTTGCTGCTCTCTTGTCAATCCCCAGTTGGGTTATTTTCTTGTTTTTACAAAATAAGTTGCATGGGTACGGTTTTCCCTCTGTAATGGTAATGTCAGTATTCTGCCAATATTTTGTGTGTGTGTGTGTGTGTGTGTGTGTGTGGGCGGTGCCCAACGGTGACTGACTGGTTTTGTGTGACGCAACATCGTTTGAAAATGGATCTATTTTAACTTCATTACTCTGTGCATGTCTTCGCCCCTTGCTATTGCCGGTCGTCCTTTTTGCCTGGTCCTCATCAACATGCAGAGCTCGTCGCTGCAAAAAAATCTGCAAGGCTTGTACCAATTAATGTGATTCTTGCTGCATGTTGGGCTGGTAAGGTTTAATCAAGGTGTTTGCCCTGAGCACATCGTGTTATACACGGAGCATTTAGTAGGCCTCCCGCTCTGACTCTCAAGAGTGCTATACCTGCGTTTATGAAATGTACGGTTCACAAAGGACTGGCATGGCAATTTATACACCTGTCTTTCTGCACGTTTTATTTTTCAACAATGGTGGAAGCTTTTTAGCAAACTGAATCAAAAATAATAATACTGGTTGATTCTATTTTGCTTTTTTTTTCATTTTTTTTGATGCACACCGCAGAGACGGTGTCAGACGGTGTGGCTGTGTGAATGCCCATGGGGCCACGCTATAAAAATGTTTGCAATTATCATACCTACAAGGGATTTACATGATGTAAGTGACCACCTGTCACGTGGAAATGGAACATGTCACTCCTGTGAACAATGTTGGAGGAAATTGGATTTTTTACGAGCTGTTATAAAATCATATGGCGAACCCCCGATATTTATAGTCGGTATTCATCAATAGATAGTTGGTGCAAACACGCAGGCCTTGTCTTCAAATTTTTCATCATATCACGTATGATCCGCCGCCCAGTGAGCTAAGACATGGTGGAATATATACGCCAAACAAAATCAACCTGCAAAACATCTCAGTCGAGTAAGACAGTGGCAGTGTGGCAGGCACATCGAACCTTTTGCATATTTGGCATAATAATATCATTATTATAGTAAAATTGTAAATGAGTCTTGATTGTTTTATTCCGTTTATAGTTTGTCCCATTGAGAGTTTCGTTAAATGTTGTATGATAAGGAAAGTACAGTGGTGATTAAAGAATATAGAAGAAATGTGCTTAGTCACATCAAATACATTTTTTGGGGGGGGGGGGGGGTTAATAGAGTAAATGTGTTGCTACTTAACATGCCTGCCGCCTGATGGATGAATCCCATGCTCCAGGGAATAGAGACCCAATTGCAACCCCTGTGCCCTGTGCCAATTGATCTCTCTCTCTTGTCCCCAACAGCAGCAGGCGCAGCGGGCCGGTGCAGCCACCTGATTAAAGAACGGTCATATATTTGATCGCACATGGAAGTGCATCCCTAATGAGCTCTGTGACTGATGTTGCTTTGCGCAGCCACCTCTGGCAATGCACCTAAAGTGCATATTTTGGCGACCCCGCCATGTGCTCGCGTTTGTAAAAAAAAAAAGGCTTTGATGAATGCATGGGAGCATTAATGGGGTTCATCAATCATAGAGGTGTTGTAATCTCATGGCTGGCAACGAGGGCTGTCATCGGGACGGGCTGATCAACACTTCAGAGGAGAGCTTCTTGAGAATCCAGTCTATAATGAATCTGACAGTATAAACTTTGGATATGTGCAAGATAGTCGCCGTATCTGCTCGTCAGCGACACGTTCTATACAATGCTTCCAGGTGATACCGGTGTTCTTCTCTATTAGATAACATGTATCGCGCTTCCCTCTCCTGTATCGCACCTTTGCTCCCTCCACCTCAAACACAGGAACCAGATATAAATTAAATAATGGAGGAAAGGGGGTTGTATTATGAAATGGCTCCTGCTTTAGCTAAGTGCAAATACAAGGTAGTATGCAACAGTTACACTGCCTCTCAAATTTGTCTTTTTCAAATATAAAATGAGCTTCTTGTAGATCTATTTATTTTGGAGCCAGTGTGGGGCTAAACATTGTTAATCCGACTGTATTTCTGTGGTGGCCGTTTTGATTCAGCTCCAGCTGCATGCACACTGGCATTAAGCCAGGAGAGTGCGCGTAGACGCACGCGCACACACACACATGTCCTAATTACAACAACGAAACCAATATTAGATTTTGTCTAACTGACATCTCTTTCTGCTTTGCTCGGCCAGCGTGCGCTCGCAGCTCCGAAGACACCTCATCCTGTAAGTCATCGTGCTTCCCATTCGAGACAGCTACGATCCGACGTGAGTGACACGCGGCTTATTGGGAGCAGTATTATCTCCAGGTGTATTCGGAGATGTTCTTTGATGCCATTCTACCCCTGTGATCACAGCATCTCAAGACAGATTAGCTGGCACCCATCACAAAGACTCGTACAGAGCCGAGGAGGCAGAGCCGCACAATAAGCTTCTTTACCATTCAGAGGTGTGATGCGGAATCATCCGTTATATTAAAGCAAGTCAAGCAGCGCTGTGGCTATTGTTTTAAGATGTTGGGAGAGGCGTAAATCGAAGGAGGAGGCTTGTGTGTGTGTGTGTGTGTGTGTGTGTGTGTGTGTGTGTATGTGTGTATGTGTGTGTGATCACATTAGCCTGTGCAGCGCACGCTGCAAACATCTCGTCCGCTTGAGACACAACTGCGCCATCACCATAGAATCAATGGGATGGACGTGCAATAACTGAAAAAACATGCTTAGGGGGAAAAAAAAAGGCATGGGAAACCATGAGAGTTGGTGTGATGACATAGCCAGAGGATGGAGTAGGGAATTATAGATTGTCGCATGCACATGGAGTCGAATTAGGGAGGCCAACACGTGAGCTCATGCTTGATTTTTGTGTGTAATATTTCAAAGTGTGGTCAATGTGTCTCCACTGAAATTTTGGAATTTGCAGAGTGTAAACATGAGTGTGAAATAGTTCAATAACCTAATTGAGGGTCTGGGCCAAACTAAAGCATTGATGCAAACTTTGATAGGCACTTACAAAAAAAAAAAGAGAATCGACAGAGATGAATTCATTGGAAGCGAATGAAAAATTCTGTAAGAATGCACTAGCAGCAGCATTGATTTGTTTTCTTCCTCTTTCAGAAGACGAGGTCAGCAGCCATACAATCATTAAGGCAGTTTAGTCCATCGTTTGATAGACAAACCCCTCGTAAGTCAGAAATATGTCTGCACGAACATATCGGTGGCAGGTTTTTTTGTTTTTTGGGTGTGGGTGCGTCGGCTTTTGTCAGCGCCCCACGTGACATAAAGTACAATATGCTCATCGCGTGGAGATGCATCAGAGAGGTGTCCTCGGGGCGGGGGGGCGGGGGGGGAGAGAGAGAGAGAATAATGACGTGGCTCTGCATGGCATGCATGGGGAAACAGCGTGTGGGTGAGAAGCATGGCACTAACATTACACAAAGTGGTTACTTACAGGTAGTAAGTGTAGGAGTGATAGGTTCTTCTGCCGAGTGGGGTTGTGGTAGGATTTAAGCAGTGGAAGAGGGGGGGGGGGGGATGGAATGAAAAGGAAAGAAAAAAGTAAAAATATATTAATGTTTGAAAAAAGAGTAGAGATGAACAAAATCAGATATGGTGGCATACGTGGAGGCAAACTAGTGATCGTGAGGGCAAAGGTGATCGCTTGGAGTCATGTCATGCTTACTGCGAAGGGTGGGCCTCGCTACAGTAGAGTAATTAAAGTCACCTGAGACGAGGTTATTTAAATCGGAAGCACGCTATAAAGCCCTCATTTGTGAATATGAAATTTCATCCACCTATGAAAGAATTAGCATATCTGACCTCCAAAGGCTGGTAAGCTAATGAGCCGATCGAATGTCTAAACACAACTCCGATTCCCTGTTGGCAACAGTAAATGACACCAAATTCAATCATTGAAGTCATCTCCATCTCTGGTTTGATTAAGGCTAATTGAAAACAATTCCATTGCCGCGCGCTGTGATTTATTTTTCTCACACCCGCCCGCCGATGGCTGCGCAACACAGAGCGAAGGGTCTTGCATTACCGTCAAAAATAAACATCCGATATTGTGATTTTCTTAGGGCGCAACTACGTCTTCGCACTCGGCTTCATCAACTGCACTGAGCTTTGCTCCTTGAATCAAGAATGTACAGTTGAGTGCAGCTAAGTTTTATTGGTTTATTTATTTTTTTTATCCCAACACCTGAGTGGCGATGTTAACGGAACTCAACTCGTGTCTATTTCAGAAACTGACATGGTGTTGGTGTGAGAAAACAGGGGGTTGATATTTGCTCGGCTTAAGCTCCTCTGATTGCCGGGGTACGTACAGAGGACCTCTCTCCAGTATGGGGTCCAGGGCCTGATGTAAACTTAGCCTTCAGCTACCCGGCCATCCTCCTCTTTTCCTTGGGAGCCTTTCATCATATTTTCTTTCTTATCTCTTCCCTGCCTCGCTCCATACCACAGGTCTCAAAATTAAAAAAAAAAAAACATTTCCCCCCCCCCCATTCCCATTCCAATGTCCTTGAAGTGCTGCGCATTTGTTTGAAAGTGCCATGGAAAGGGGATTAATTTTTCATGGCACACTGTGTATCTCATGGGTGTAAACAGCCTTAATGGGGCGTATCAATACGATCAAATTAATTATTTAGCGCGACGCTGACAAGACGACTGTTTGAGGGGAGGAACCACGCAAAAGGGATTGCGACAGAAACGACTCGCTTTGCGGGAATTCTTTCACACATCCTAAAGAGCATTTCAAGGAGTGGGCCAAATGTTTACCTTTTCTTCATGAGGAGGACGACGCCTAAGAAGATGATAACGAAGAGGAGGATGCCGGCGATGACCCCGGCGATCTTCACCGTGTGGTCCGTCTGTTTCTCCGGCTCCACGGCGTCGGGTTTGTGAGTGGCCGCTCCTGAAGAAAAGAACACATAACGCACACAAAAAAAAGGATCAACACAAAGAAAATCCATTGAGCCGAGTGTGAATCGAATCTAATGACTATTTGCCGCTGTTCTGCATTGAGCGAATGGCAAAGGGCACGTCTATATTTTCAGTATTTCATCTTATGGATCCGTCTGCGTTGGAGGACTGAGGGGTTGACTGGTCAATACGCTGATATTCTGTGGCATTCCGCAGAACTAAATATCAATGCACATTTATTGGCTCAGAGTCGTGTTTATTCTTGATAAGTGAGAGGCTGCCTATTGTCCACCTTCGGCTCCAGACTAAGTGGAAAGGAGTGCTCTGCGGGATCAAGCTGCACAGGCGGTGATAAGTGCGCACCGTCTTTACCCTTGGTTAATCATGTTTGGAGCAAATGGATGCTCGGCTGCAGAAAAAAAATGTAGGATTCGGGACGGTGAAGATAATACCCACGAAGATAAAAAAAGAAAAAGCCTGAAATAACCAAAACATTAAATATCGGCTTGGGATAGCCGATGACGGCAGACACAAAACTGGAGAGAGAGAGAGAGAGAGAGAGGGGGAGAGGCAGGTTGTTTTAACAGCATGGGCTCCCTGGAAAGTGATAAGAAGCACATTGAGGACGAGTGCGTTGCCGGAATCACAACTGTCCACCTGAACAACACCATTATTCCTTGTCACCGCTGGTAAATTAAGAATGATGAATTGTTATGTCAGCCCAAACCTGTGGAAGCTGGCTCCCTTCACTCCTCAGCGTTGCCATTTTTTTCCCCGCTATCTAAAAAAAAAAAAAAAAAAAAAAAAAAGAAGAGGGAAAACTATCCATCCCAGACTGCTGCTTTATGGCATATGGTTTCTGAACCGGCCAACTCCATTGTTTTTAAAGCAGAGCGGTGGTGGATTTAAAGACTCGTGACACATTTACAATCCTGTTTGTGCTGATGGAGTTGATTTTTTGGTTGACATACTGTTACAGGCCAATATTACAGGCCGTCTGTCAGGGACTATATTCTTCCAGTCGAGCTTAGGTGAGCGTGAGATTCCCACACAAACAAGGAGAAACCATAAGCTGGATTTTTAATAGCTACGTATTGCACTCTTTCAAAGATCTTCACGGTGCGCATCCCTTTTGTGCGCTTACAGTTGTCACAACTGCAGCAACCAAACACTTAATCTCCAAGAAATAATGAGAAATATTCATGAAAGGGGGATTAACTTCTGACGGAAATCTCCAACATTGCCACATCAAATGACGATCGCGCCTCAAACGGGGCTTTTCATGTCCGGAGATACTGAGAAGATAAAGGTAGAGGACAACGTCTGCACTCTTGTTTTTTTAATCTTGCAGATTCGATGCAAATTGCAAAGTGATAACCAAAAAAAACACACAAATGCAATTTCCCACTGGCTTGTTTTCCCTGTGGAGGGAATGCGGCTGGCACATAGAACACGTAGTGGCTGAAATAAAGACATCTGAGGTGGTCAGAGAAGGTGGGCTGACCTGTTAGTTGGTTGTCACCGGCCGCTGGGGCGATGCGGATGTACGGGGTTGTGAGCTGAGTCACGAGTATGGCGGCTGAGTATAGTCAGTGGATCCGGGACGGCATGCAGCAGAGAGAACGAGAGAGAGAGAGAGAGAGAGAGAGAGAGAGACGGAGAGAGAGGCCACACTGAAGCTGAAAACATCCGCAACACAACACAACACTTCCCATTGTCAGGCAACACTGAAGCGGAGGAACACGACTATTGCATCGTTTGAAAAGCATTTCACAATTTGTTTTCTCCACTCTTAAACATATTTGTCTGTCTGTGAGCCTTGTGTCCGGCAAAACGAGTTCAATTGCAGTTTACATTCAGACTATAAATGGTATAAAGGTCAAAGGTTAATTAATTGACCTAGTTAGTGTATAGATGCGTGACCTCGACCCTGAACCACCAACAACTAATCAGTTCAAAATCAGTGCAAATTCATATTCAGACCCTTAATAATTAAAAATATCCCCCTGAAATATAATTCGATCAAAAATGTAATTTAATTAAAAGGTATTAAGTTTATTATGTCTCATACGTCTTGAGGCCCAACCCGGTGTTTGGTGGGGGTCACCTGTGACCTTTGACCACAGAAATCGAATCTGTTTGCCCTGAGGTCCATGCGAACATACTGTATGTAGTAAATTGAAAGTGATTCCCCGAAGGCATTTTCTGAGATGTTCGCGACTGTGGGACGGTCACGGCTGACACCTGTGCACAGGCGTAAAAATGTCTCCCCTCAGGTGATAGATTGCTCCTGTGATCCCTCCACGCCTAGCATACGCTGTTCCACTGCAGCCTACTGAGCCATGCAGATGGAGATATCTGGAACCCCATGAGAAACGCCCAATAAATAGTAAAACCCGACAATATGGGGAGCTTGGTGGGCCGTGGGCCTCTGGTGGCTAAGAGCCTCTTTCTGTTATTAAATTAAAGAGTGATACTAGTATGGGCCCATGAGAAAATAAATCCATTTTCAGTGAGGCTCATTCAAAAACATGTTAATTGTGTTATTTGTCAGGAATCCCGCGCTTTGGTTGACGATATTAGGAGCCTCCTCATGCAAACGCTCAGATCCAGTCCTACCTTTGGTGGCGACGCGCACACAGTCGATTTTGGTCTCCTGTGCAAACAGAGAAAGGGGGGGGAATAGAAGGAGAGAGAGAGAGAGAAATGGATCAGAGGGGCTCAGAGATAATTAAAAAATGAGAGACACAAAGACACACTTTCGCCAGGCAAACAACACCTATCTATCAAAGAAGCCGCGGTTACAGCTAACCCCCCCCCCCCCCCCCCCCCCCCCCCCCCCCCCCCCCCCACCCCCCAATCGAGTGTTGAGCTCCATGACTGTGACACAAAGCGCTGTTAGGCGAGAGGGGCCCACAGCTCAGATTAGTGGTGCTGAGCCGCTGATTTGTCAGCCGGCAGCGATCTGTCGACCGCCCTGCAGCTCAAGGTGGTCAGCCACTGTGGAGAAACCACAGCGCTGTGACAAGCGACACCGAGCCCCAGCGTGCGGGGCTCCAAAACGACACGTCAGGGAGCCTTTTCCGAATATCTAATGCGCTTTCGGCCCCTGACAACAGCCTTCAACAACAGGGAGGAAAAAGAAAAAGAAAAAAGGAAACAACCCGAAACTATTTCTTTTTATGTTGAGGGAGAAAAGTTTTTTCTTGTCAACATCGGTCGCGTGAAGAGGGAAAAAGGACACGGACGGGAACAGTGAGGCCGTGAGTGATACGACACAAAAGGACTGGAGAGCCGAGTCCCTGCGTTTGACCTAGCCAAGCTGCACAATGAGCAACGCACAAACGCGAGAGAGACGGCCTTCGACGACCGGGGGTTCAGAGAAAGGGAGGAAAAAATAAATGAAAGCTATCAGACGTCCACGTGACCATGGGTGCATGTGCTTTGCCATCAGCGAGGCTTTTAAACTGTCAGCTGGTCCAGTTTGTTGAAGGAAACCCTTAAAAGCGGTCGTAGCGGATTTTTTATTTGAACAAATGGGTAAAAAAAAAAAAACCTTGGTATGGATGGCACTCACCTTCTCTGAGTGGCAGTTTTGTTCTGAGAGGCCCAAACAAACGGCTCCAACATCATTAGAAATCAATTAAAGCCTGATGTTCTATCCACTAACCCTAGACGCAGAATATAGAAACAAACGGACAAAAAGTCCTCCACTGCTTTGTGCCGTGACAACTTGAGACTCCTTGATTTGGCTAGTTCCAGGGAGAGAATTATCAACCAACTCATCCCGCTTGGCCGCCGTTAAAAGTTTCCCACACCGCCGCCGCTTCGCTCTCGAGAGCAAAAGCACTAATTACATTCAGCCCCGGCCTCGCAAGTTTTGCTCCTTGGGAGACGTGCTGGTGTTTCTCAAGGAGCCTGTTTACGGTCAATTCTCATTCCGCTCCACAGTCGGCGGGGGCTCTTGAAGTTGCCACCGAGCCGCCTCTGCCGGGGGAAGGCTTCGACAAAATGTGGCGCGCCATGACCTGCGCGCGCGGCCACCCGCGCCGTCGCCGCCCGCCTCCCGCACTTGACCGCCGCCGCGACGGCCGCCTCACCTCAACGCACTCGAGCCCAGAGCTCCATTGGAGGAGGCAAGAGAGCGCGCGGCTCGCTCAGAGCTCTGCCAACCCCAAGCCCGACCCCGCCGCGGGGCTATTAGGAGTGCAGACAGTGTTGTGGCTTCACCCCCCACCGGAATAGTGACACATCCATCAGAGGTCACATGCGGTTGTGTTGTTTGCATGTGTGCTCAGTTCCTGTGTGTACCGAGTCTCTCCAGCCCCTTTGGCAGTCACCTTGTAAATAAATCCGTCACTTTCAGCCTCTCTTTGTTCACTTCATAGTTTTGTGTACACCAAAAAAAAAAAAGAAAGTGCTGCGTGCTTTTTAAAAAAGATTTCAAAAATGTACGTCACATTTTTCTACTGCTATATTTGACGGTAGAAGTGAAATAAAGTACAATATTGAGCACAAATATAGTCACATAAAATGGAACTACACGAAAAAAAGCCCATGAGATCCAAATTTTCCAACTTTGATAAAAACCTGTAAAGGGAACACCGACCAAAGAACCGAAACTATATGAATAAAATGAGAAAATCTGAGAGGCCCTCACCCCGTTGGCTGTGCTGACAGCCTGGTAATAGATGCTGTAGCTCTTCTGGGGCAGCAGGGGTGCGTTCCAATATCCGTTGTAGGTCTTGTTGTCCCCCACGGTGAAGGGTTGGGCCGAGTGGACGCCGGCGGCCGGGAACTGAGCGGTGAAGTAATACTGGGAGTTGAGGAGCGTGGCGTTCTGGAAGTGAATGGGGACGGGGTAGCAGCGCAGGATCTCTGCCGTGCCCCGTGCTCTGCGTGGACGTTCCTCCTCCACCACCACCTGGTACGCACTGCCAACACACGGGGAGACACACACACAGACAAGTTAACACAGTCCGCTTGGCCTAAGCTCAAAAATGTCTACTACTACGATGTTCTTGTAGTCCCTACTATGACTACAAGAACGTTGATTTATTTATTTATTTTTTTGAGACGTGAGGTCTTTAAAATATTGAAGTCATGTGCACGTCCTCAGAATATTGAGTCACATTTGAAATCCTTCTCTGATTTATTTTGGTGCACAAAAGTTAGAAAACAAGCTGCAAGCCCGAAGCTAGAATTGATTAGCTGACGTTCCAATGCGCATGGAGTCAAGCAGTCACGGGAGGAGGGAGAGTGAGAAAACTTTTCCTGATCATGTCCCACAACTTTTTGATAGAACTGCATGAAATGATTTAGACCGGGTTGGTATCATATTTAGAAGGAAACATTTGAAAAGACGAATTTGCATCTCAACCACTGTCGCAAACAACAAATAAACAGGATGGACACAAATATGCAGGGCGAGAGAAATGTCTGGTGACACGGGACACGGCCTGACGTTATTTGCTTTTTCATTATTCAGCGACTGAAAAAGGTTAACGGCTCTTTCCATTTCCTCTCCATCCCAAAGCCCCGAGCCTTGTGTTCAGCTCGATGAAAACTGCAGCCCCTCTGTGTCTCTGACAGAGATGACTTTGTCTCCCAGTGGGCTGCTTGGCTTGAGGGGGGGGGGGCGGGGGGGGGGGGGGGGGGGGGGGGGGGGGGGGGGGGGGACTGACTGACTGTCTCATAGACGTCGGCGTTAGTATGCGTCCCACATCCACCTGTTGAATCCCCTGAGTGACAAAGAGTCTGTTTACGGAGAATAACCAGCCACGATCGGGGATGAGTGTGCCATTAAAAAAAAAAACGAGTCATCATCACGGCCGACGGAGCAGAGTCGCACTGCTCGGAGAGAAGGAAATAATTACTATGACGGGTCATGCTCTGGTACTCGAAGTTATGGAAAGCTGATTTTTTGGAGTTTAGAGCGTCTGTTCCATATTAAAAGTGATTTACAGATAAAATAATAATGAATACATAATAAAATAATAAATCTTAATAAAAAAAAAAAAGAAACAATCCTGCACAGAGGTTTTGACGAATAGTGTTGCTATTGGATAAATGTTTTAAGATGTGCATTAAGAAAACGATTCAAGGAAGCCAGGAGAAAAATATGAATAAATTGCCAAATAATCAGTCTTCTATTGTTAATGATAAACAAAAGCAAGGCCTGGCCTGGCGTGACCCGAGCGTTTCCTCTCATCCCACATGACATGCATTGTATTAGCTGTTCCCTTAAACTGTATCCTGCGAACCCTGGAGATGATCAATTGTTCCTCGTAGTTGGTACCGGATGACTAAGTGTCCCCTTATGTGTTCAGCATATGCTCTTTCACCCCATAGTTTATCACAAGGTGCCGACGGCCTCATCGGATAATCCCCCTTTGGCCCGGGTGGGTTTGTCCCGAGTCCTCCTCTGTTTGGAGGTGATGAAATATTTAATCCTGCAGACCGCGCGCTACGGAGAAAGCGGCCTTTAATTACTGCTCCCCGCAGAGAGCAGAGGTCAGGGGTCACGAGGAGACAGTAGACGGAGCCACTTAATTCGCCGCATAGCGTTTGGCGAGGACGCCTCAGTCGGTACGCCGTAGATCTGATGTCAGCCATGATCGGATGACAGTATTAAGAAATGATAAGTGCTGCCAATCATAGCGTAGCTCTCCTCAGGTTCGGTGGAATGACATTGTCTCGGGATATAACCCAAGACAAACTGACTATCGACATATTTTTTTATGAAACATTTGACATGAATTATGGCCACAATAAACGACAGTATGACAGCACGGACACATATTTTGCCCACATATGTAATTTATATTCCAAATCAATGTGCAGATAGTGAAATAAGACCAAAGCTGGCTCCTTTTGATATGATAATGTGGCTGTGCCATGACTTGGTGATAGACACGGTATGAATGGGAATGGTTTCTTCTCCTCAGGCAAAATACCGAGTGCCAAAGGCTATGACGCTCCGAGGGAAAGAAGCCTGGTAATGTGGGGATCGCTCCAACAGAATATTCACTGCAGCAACAAACCTAAAGCTGAATAAATAATACATTGGACATTTAATAAAGAAAATGCTAAATAATAGAGACAATAACACTCACTTTGCCGGATTCTCTAAAAGTGTGTTTTCCGCAGTAAGTTGCTGTATTCTAATCAAATATTAAAGATGCCTTCATCGGTGTGAGAGAAACATACTATTTTCATCTCCTTCCGCCTGCTTATAAAATGCAAAAGTGACTCGCGGTTTTAATGTCGGCTGTTTGGAAAATGCAATGATTTCTTCTTTTTTTTCTGTAATTACTGCTGTCATATTAATGACCCCATGTGCTGCTGACACCTTGTTACCTCATGCCGAGTTCACAAATTACAGCATGAGTCATCTTGACAGACCAGAGTCTTTTAGTCAGACTCTTGATTTAATGTGACATGAATGAGCAATCAAAGGAAAATAAAAAAACAGACAAATAACAGATGAACAACAACGGGCTTGATGGCAAAGAACAAAAAATGCCTTTGTACTCTGTGTTTCATTTGATCTGATACCAACCAGAGAATTGTAAGATACTTGCATTCCCATTGATGACCATTATCCAGTGATGGAAGTATTCAGATCACTTGCTACTGAAGCCGAAATAACAACATCACAGTGGCAGAATAATCCATTACAAGTAAAGCTACTGCATTCAAAACATTACATTCGTAAAAAAGAAAAAAAACTACACACCACAAAATAGACAAAAATTGTTGCTTATTATATCTAATTATTATATAACATTGTTGTATAAGCAGTACTTTCATGTTGTACTCGAGTTGCAGCTAATTGTGATTTCTTTTTAATACTGTATTGTAAAAAACCTCGACAGGCTATTACATATTTATCTATAATCAAGAAAATGACATATCATTTATTTCTTAACATGTACCGAAGCAGAAATCCTCAGTAGAATAAAAAAGTACAAACATAGCAAGCTTTACTTCAGTTCAGTATTTGAGTAAAGGAAGTTAAGTTGGGTTACTTTGCCCCACTGTGATGTTCTGCACATTTCCTAATATCTTTCCTGTAAAAACAGCTTCTAATAACACAGCTGTTGCCAGTCATTCATGTAATAGCTCAAAATAATGAAGAAATGTCGGATTTTAGTTCTGGTAACAGCCTCCACAAACGCACAGATAACAAGGAGCCCTCAGGAGAGGAACCCGGCAATCCAGAGCAGCCGCCTCCGTAAAAGGTGTGTAATTGTGTTTAATTTAAAAAAAGCTAGAGTCCTTCACTCGTCTCCCTGAGAAGAAGATGGAAAGACGTGAGGAACGGTGTAAGCTGTTAAAGGTGGTCGAGGATGGGGGGGATGGCGGTGGGGGGACCTGTATTTCCAGCGCTGCAACCTGAGCTGACACCAATTAGGCCTCCTCCAGCCCGGCTGCCCGATAGATTTCAGCTCTGCTGCCATGTGACGCCAACCAATTATGGCGGCTTGACTCAGAATCGACTGGATTGTGACCTGAAACTCAGATTTATTTTTCATGTGGGCTGATAAGGGGAGAACTCCAGGCGGGCCTGAGCAGATGAGGGAAGGGGCGTGGGGAGCATTTCAATCACTGTCTCTCTCGCTCTCGCTCTCTCTCTCTAATGCTAATCGCTCGGCCCTGTGTGCCTATATGTCTGATTTAAGAGCGGTTGTAAGTAACACACTCCTCCTGACCCAGCATCCGTCCTCCTCGCCTGTATATTCTCACTATACTTCCCACCAGTGTCCATAAAGCTATAAAGCAAACAAATTGGAAGGTGCCATAGATTAGGTTTAATTGCCATTAAATCTTAAAAAAAAAAAAAAAAAAAGCACCGAGTGGCGTCACATTTAGGCACAGCTATTAGCGTGTTTTCTAATTCCGTGATCAAAGAAAGTTAGTGCTTATTTTAGAAACTGTAGAAAATCACTTAACTGATTTCAGGCCACGGCTGAGTGCAGATAATCTGCTGCTACAGGCTACACTGCCTCTCAGTTTCCTCAATATGTGCCTTACGAGCCTGGAAATGGCTGAATTTCCCATTTACGCACACGCGTGAGAGCCCGCTCAAGGCAAAGGTTATGGCAGGAGAAGAGAGGAGGGCTGATTCAGTGCTTTGAATGATAAGGACGGAGCATCTCGAATCATTTTTATTCCTGCACAGGGATGTACACATTTATTTTTGATGCCACGCAAGTGAGGAGGCGTATTCTGGCCCCGGACGACGGGGGGCCATCGCAAAACATGAGTTAAACGCGACATGACTGATAGACGGTTGACTAATCCTCTTAAAGGAACAGTGTCCCCTCTGGTGAAAACTGTTCCCGGCGAAGCGCGTCCCGCACCGGGGATTAGAAGCCAAATCCAAGTTGGAAATGTTATACTGATTAGCAATTATACAAATATATATATACAGTATACATAAACAAGAAATGGACTGCCTACTTCAGCAGTGACAGCGTCAGCCCAGATCTGTGTTAAATATGATCTGACTCCAGCAGGAAGCTGAGGCGAAATGGACATTTGTCGTGTGCCTTGCTCTTTTTTTTTTTTTTTTTTAGGAACCCGCCACTATCGTGTCATCTTCCAGTGCACTCCCCCCTTCTTCCTGTATTCCAGCAAAACATCTGCTGTTTGAAACTCAAATGTCTGGAGCTCTATTACCTCCCAAACCCAATCAGCGTGCGAGATTGCCTTATCATATCAGGCTTCCTGCTGCTGCGCTCTGTAGCGCCGCGGATCAGTCCGCTCCCTTGTCAAATCTCTTATTTCATAGGGGCTTTAAAAACTGATTTCATATTCAAGTATTGGATTTTTTTTTATTTCTTAAATGAGCTACCCACCACGCCAGAACAGAGACGGCTCATTTTTGCCACATGTGCGGATCCGTCTTTGGATTCGTTTAAATTGAAGTCCTAAGTTGACAAAAAAAAAAACTATAATGATTTAATCGGCTGTGTTTTCAAAGTTTTCCACTTTCAGGAAGCCATTCCAGGACTACACAGTTTGGGAAACATCCCTTTATGTTGTTGCAGGGGGAATTCGGATGACTACATTTATCATTTTTACCCCCCAACACACACACACACACACACACACACACACACACACATCTCTGAATGGGGTTCTACTTTAGAGTCCCTTTAGATTCTCAAAGGCATTGCGTGTCACTCGAGGTGGAGGTGGAGAGCACCTTCAAAAAGGAGCTGCCATATCTGGTCCCTGGGCCTGCATCATAATCTCTGCTGTTTGTTGCCCCTTCGCCACCTCCTTTTTCCTTTCTGCAATTCATAATTTTCTTTTTCAAGACACCGGGTGCACACATGAAGGCGGAACACTGGCCTTCATGTCCTGAGAGACTTCAGACGGAGCGGAGAGGCGGGAGGGAAAAACGTGTACCTTAAAAAACCCTCCCGAGTTCACACAGGAATAAAGGTCGGCCGCGATCAAAGGATGCCGCAATTAGTTTAGAGGTGCAGATGTGCCACGTACTGAACTCCGCTGATGATTATTTTTTATTTTTTTTTATAGATATACTTGAAAGACTCACCCAAAATATCGTGTATGAATTAAACATCACATTTTTTATTATTATTTTTTTTTAAATCAGCACCCCGCGTATCCCCATCTTACAGGAGGATTACGTAGTACAGCGTGATGTCTCTGCACCGTCAAACAGAATAGAGTGGCTCTCAAATGTAAGATTATCTCTGCGCAGACAAAAGGCTCCTGAAGTGAAACTGCTTTGCAACAATAAACAAACCAGGGGGTCAATGGAAGCTCTGAATCACGACGCTGTTGATTATAATTAGGGCTTTGTAATTGGACCACTGGCAGCGTGAGTGAGGCCTGGTCAATTGTACCTGGGAGGAGATTAAAGACCGATCACCCGGTCTTTGTGTTTTGCTCAGGCGGGACTTTAGTGTGGGCATGCTGCACGTGTGGTAAACATGAGCTGACAAGCCTGACCAAAGATCTCCAGGCTGTAATCTTTCAAAAGACTCCGATGAGTTGATAGTGTAAAATTGAGTTTTACAGCATGCACAAGTGTTTATCACTGCCCGTATGAAGAAGTTAACCTACTCTCTCTGGGTCCCCCGTGGCTGAAAGCACACGCTCTCATAGGCCCAGATCATGAACTGGCAATGGCATAACTCATAAAATAGAGCTTTTTTTGGAAAAAAAGACATATTGGAATGGCAAATCCAGGGCACGCTCACTCCCACTGTTGGCTTGGAAAAGTTGAAAAAAAAAAAAAGAAGCACATGTCTTCTTGTTGGCTGCAAACTCCTCTACTTAAAAATCGCATCAATAAATGACTTGAATACCCAGATCTGTTCAGCCAGTTGTTTTTGATTTTGTTTTTGGACACAGCAGCAAGGCACGGAAACACCTTAGCTGGGGATGGCTGATCAAATGCTTGTCGTAGCTGTATATTTTAGGAATTAGGCGTCTTGGCTCAGGGATGGTAAAAAAAAATATGAATATTCCAAAACAAACGGACTTATTTGACGTTTTGATGTAACGTTATATTACGTGTTCAAAAACCTACCATAGTTGCTCCACTGGGTGATCGTCAGATCATGGCGTGCGTGGGGTTTTGCTCATTTTCATTCTCATCAAAGCACCGAGTGAGCCCTTTGGATGTGAGCGTCCTCGTCACGTGTCTCTCACAACACTGACCAACAAAAAGATGATCAAAACAAGCACAATTCCTGCTCAAAACCCGCGGCGGCTTTGAGTAAACCCAAACGACGCATGACTTTTGCCTAACAATTTGGCATTTAAACGCAACAGCCGTGCCGCTTCCCATAATAATGACTAAGAAATGCAGGATCGAGCCGGCCGGCAGAATTCCTCCGCTCTCCCCCCAGAAGCCCGCGGTGGGTGTGGCGGGCAGCCCGGCACATAAAAGGCATGTGAAGGAAAGAGAACCTGAAGTCAGCCTTTCGCCGCGCCGGCCCTTTGTTCTCATCTTCAAAGCCCGTGCTCCTTTTTTCCACAGGATCAAAATCCACAAACAAATAAAGCTCGGAAAATGAGATGCAGACACTAAGGTGCTGAATTCCCTGGCAACTTTCCCTTCCCGCTGGGGCCCCGATAAACACCAGCTCTTTGATTGTTTTTGTTTTTTTGTTGTGGTGGCTGCTGATGGTGGTTCCTGGTGTTTTAAGACACTGCGCGTGTGTGTGTGTGTGTGTGTGTGTGTGTGTGTGTGTGTTGGTATATGCGTGCATAGTCATCGTGGAAGCCTACCTGACCGGTGCGCCTCTGCTCTGGGCTGGTTTCAGCAGTACAGTCACCGTGCTGTCGGTTTGGTTCAGAGACGTCTCCTGATCGTACGCCGGCATGGAGGGCGCTGAGGAGGGAAAACCAACACAGCGGAGGATTTAATATACGGTTTCACTGTTCAACATCCTTTTTTTTTTACCATATGATATATTCAGCATGGTGAAAAAACTGTGCAGAGTAAGACAATATAAAGTAAAACTTACATTTCAAAAAAACTTTACTAATGTTCATGATGTACTACCGGTCATGTTAAATGGAAAATAGAAGGATACCTCGACTTTGACCAAATCGGGCTATTATGGTATACCTGCTGTAAAAGCCAAAGCAAAAATGTACAACACACCTTCCTGTCAATAAGTGGAATGTTGCGTATGTCACGTCTTAAGATACCAAATGAGAAAAAGTCAAGACGAGCAGATTTGAACCTTGGTCCGACTACAAGCACATTTGAATCCATTCACACATTTGACATGCAGTACTTATTCAACAGCCTCCGCCCACCAACTGGCCACGCTGCTGACCCCACTGACCTGAAATCTTGGTGGTGAACTGGGTGATGACAGGGGGCCCGTAGCCCTTGGCTGTGCTGGCACGCAGGTTGAAGGAGTACGTGGAGCCCGGGTAGAGGCCGGTGAACACGTGGGTGGTCTCGTTGCCCAGCTTCACGACCTTCCCGCTCTGGTTGGAGAGGTCCAGCTCAGGGTCAAAGGAGCTCACTGCCTTGTAGGAGATCTGGGAAGGAAGGAAAGGAAGGAATTATTGTTATTTTGATTCCGGTGCGACGGTGGCCTCTGGTGCACACACATTTAGTTCTCGTCAGCCAAGAAAGGATTTGTGTTCATTCAACCGGAGCGTTTCATGATGGAGACATCTTGAAACACTCTCCTCACTGTGCAGGAAACTCCTGGTTCACAGGTACATCTTACACATATACGTATATATACTGTATATGTGGATTGAGAAAATATTCATTCATTCAGCACGTAGAGCTGAAAGATAGTTTTTCCTATATAGCTTTACATCATATAATAAAGATAAATCACATATTGATGTGCCTATTTTTACACTAGAAATAACCGTTATTTTGTACAAAACAACATCATGCCGTGTTAGTAGCATATCATCTAGTACTTTCCCTTATATACAGTATATTACAAATTTGAAGCAGGAATGGTGAAACGATATTTATAATCAACACGATAAGGAATTGCTGATCCTGGAAGCAGATACATAATCAGGGAAATGGCATAAATTATATGCGGATATACATGTATTTTCTAGCAGACCGGGTCCTTTCTCTATTCCTTCCCAGGAAGGCAAAATTCTGCAAAGCAATATTTAAAATGTCATTTCAGAAAATGAAGCTTTTCGCTTTATGTGTGGGCTGCCAACTTTGAAATGTCAACAGGGCATTTCCAAAATGAGTGAGGAACAAAAGAGCTGTGGAGCGGGTCTTGTTTAGTAGCAGGGGTAAGATTGACCTGGGAAAATAAGTGGTACACAGATTTCAACCAAATTCGACAAAAGCGTATGCGTTCAAGGAGTGGGGGAAAAAAAAATACTTTTAATGTACTCCCTCTCCATTAATAAGCACAGGGAACTCAGGAGGGAGGCATTAAGGTGAGTGTTTTTGCTAATATCCATTTTGAACTCTAAAGTCCCAGTCTAAGAAAATGCCGCAGCTAGCAAAAAAAAAAAGTGAAACATCCATTATAATTCCAATTAAGAAACACAAAGGGAGTTTGGAGTACGGCATAATTTGCGTCCATCAAGTTTGGAAATGCTTCGATGCTTTCTCATTTAGTCTTTGTCTGTGAAATGAGTCTGTGATGCCAAATCCTATATCATAGCATTTCAGGGAGTGGAAGCTGAAATGACTTGTCAACACTGGGCACAAGGGCCGGTTTTCAAAATTATAATGGACCTGATCAGAAAAATGATTGAGAATATTTGAGCAAGTTAACTTGGGCTTGGATGTGACTATTCCTCGAGCTCCAGATATTAAGCTTCTCAAAACACATACCATGATCATTTTAAAACATATGACCATCCATTAAAACATGCTCCCAATAATATCCGGCACATTTATCTTTGCTTTAACTCTGAACATTTTTAATTTGCAGATAAGGTTTAACCTTCTCTGGCAGTCATACACTAAATATTAATATATTCAATTTAAATGATTTTAAAAAGCCGCAGGAAGTAGCCGCTCTAAAGCAAAATACAGGGAACGTTACTTAATAGCTCTTTTGACTTCCACTTTCATAATACTGTCTGTTTCCATTCAAAGCAACGAGCTCCACAGGTTTGATTCGATAACAACCATTGTAAGACCTGGAAGAATTTTTGTATTGCCAAGTACGGATGGGAATGAATGAAACGTCTGCAGAACATCCAGTCGGCCCCGCTGACTCACATCTGTCTGAAAAGTTGTCAATTAAATGCCGTTCACCGAGTCGGGTCCAAAAGGAACGGAGCAGAAATCTCTTTGATACCCGGGCAGGCCTCGTCAGTCGCGCATTGCACTCCGAGTCCTTTGATAATGTCAACTCGAAGCAAGGTGCTGACTTATAAGAAATAACTTCAGGGGGAATGTCTGCAGAATACACGGCCGGTTGTTCTTGCACCAGACTGGTGAGACACCTGGTGCAAGCTGCCGGCCGGCTCCAATTTTTTCTCCCCTGTCGTCTTGTATATGAATTTCAAACACTATCTAAGTCTTGAATGAAATGAGTTACGTAATAATGTTGTATAACATGCCAAGATGTCAGAAAGACTTTTTCATGCTCATTTTAACTAGACACTTAGTATATTGTTAATGTTCTCTGCACAGAGAGATTAGCTGCAGCCGCATATGAATTTTATAACCCCGGGGTGGTTATTTCACAACATGACACACATTTGCCATGTGAGCGAAACCCAGCTGGAAAAGGCTCCCGCACGCACATCACATTTAACATGTAAGATGAATTTTTCAGAAGATAAACAGCTAAAACGCGTTGTTCTCGAAGCGATTGAGCGCGTGCTTAAAAACCTGCCGTTTTTCCACGGGACACTGTTTTCCGAGTGTGGCGCTACACAACTCTGCACTACACACACACACTTGAATAAACAGGTCCGCTTTAGGATTCCGACTCCGGCGCCGGCGTGCTCC
This sequence comes from Colistium nudipinnis, assembly GCA_016785305.1. NCBI lineage: Eukaryota > Metazoa > Chordata > Actinopteri > Pleuronectiformes > Rhombosoleidae > Colistium > Colistium nudipinnis. Next base: position 413,920 of record JAFBJU010000255.1, on the reverse strand, counting down.
GATTGAAACGTATCTGCGCTGCCAAGAGAATATCCATTTCATCTTTCATTCACTTCGGTCACCCGATGTCACGGCTGCAGATACTGTAGAGCCACGCACTGGCTTTCGCTTTTACTATTCAACCCGCTCCCCCTGTATGAGAAACAGCCCCGTCAATGATTGCTAACCCAGTCAAAATACCAAGCCTGAGCAAACGGCGACAAGAGGGAGAATCAACAGAGGGGAATCAATCTGCGGGATAGGCTGCCGGATTACTTCCACCTTAAGCTGGTTAAGATCAATGTGTACATATATCGTGTGTGTGGAGACTGTTTCTATTATTCAAGACTCAATGCAGTTCCCCAGACAAGGCTGGCAGGGGTGGTGTGGAGCCTTATGTCAACATTTGCTTGGTGGGGAATCCGGACATGTTGTTTGAGGTGTGTTACAGAGATTGTGGTCTTTTTTTTTTTTTTGGATTACATTCTTTTTATATTTTTTTTAGAGGTCGACCATGTGTCAGACGAGAGATGATGACAGCTGCTTGCGGTTCCTTCATGATAAAATGATGAACCATAGTGGAACACACCATTTTCTAAATTAAGCTTTCAAAAGTGATCGTTGTGAAAACCCTGATTTGAGAAAATCCCCCGAAAATAAAAAAAACTGATTTCGGTTTACGCAGAGCTGATGTGATGGGGCCGATTAAAGCTGGCCAATGTGATGGCACTCGATTGTGATTGCATTGCATGGAAACACAGGATGTAAGAGCAAATATACATACCGGAGACATTATTGAGATAAGGAAGATAGATGAATGGCGATAAGATGTTGACCTCATGATGGTGCAGGAGGAAATCTCCCCGGTAATAACAATAAGCGCTGGAGGAGACAATAAAGTGGTGGAGCGACCCGACTGGGACATTGTCATCTCCGGTGCAGGGGCGGCGTGACTAAAAATATACTTCCACTAAATGAACTTCCAATGCCACCGACTGTCAGCTTCGCGCTGCACAGATTTGGGACTGATCAACTCCAACTGGAGACGTCAACCAAAATAAATATAAAAACCACAGCTTTAGCTCGAGGAACATAAAAACATTCAAATGATGATACATATAGGGGAAGGATACATATAGAAAATGTGCCATTTTTTTCCCAGGCAGCTCTATAAACCACTGCCCATCAAACTGGAATAACAAAAAAGAAGAAGCACAAAATCCACTGGGAGGTGGAGGAGAAAGAACAACTGAATGGGAGTGGGTCTGTTTAACACTGGAAAGCTTGATCAATACGCCGCTAACATTGTGCTAACCTCGTACTGAATGATGATCCCGTAGGTCTGAGCTGGCTCCCTCCACTTCAGGATGATCTTCTCTTCGTACGCGCTACCCTGAATGGAATCCAGAGGAACGGCCCCCGGCACTGTGGGAAATTTCCACACACACACAAACACACATATATTTGTTACTCAATATTTCAAATTAGGAATAAGTTTATTTTCAATATTTCAATATTTTTCCATCATGATGCAACCTTCTGCTGATGTGCACATCATCCGTACACAAGGAACCACAAGCCAGAGTCAAACACACATTCATAGGAATGTGTGGGATTATTTGAACACTCACTAAAATACACACTAAAACACGTGTTATAGTCAACCTCTTTAGAAATAGTTTCAAAGATGAACTCGTAACCCCGTGGGAACAGTTGGAATCCTAATCTTTCCACACTGTGTGCTTGTACTGAGATATTGCCACTGAAATGTAGCCCTTTAACGCAACATGCAAATTGCCTGAATAAGAATGATGTGGAGATGTGTGTGTGTGTGTGTTACTTTCAAGACTGCAAGAAATATAGCTACACAATTGTCTGTACACTTTTTTTTTTTTTTTCCCATGGGTCCTTAGACACACCGATCCGCAGACAAACACAGAGACATGCACGGCAGTCAGAAAGTGAGAAACAGTCGCCACTTTTAAGTTTCCAACCCCAGATATCTTAGCCAGACATGACAAGACCCTTTTTCGTCAGCTGAGTGTGTTTGTTATCCGGCGGCCCAGGTTCCTTGAGACTTCATCGCGCAGGTTCATTTCCTGTGTCTGCTGAGGCAACACAGAAGAATCTTTCATCCCTGGAAGAGGTGAAACACCTATACAACTCGGAGGATTGCCTCCTGATTTCATGCGCTCCTGAAAAAAAGATTTGGAAAATCCCAAACTTGTCTGTGGCGTCGGATTGTTTTTGTTCAGGTGGAAAAAAAAATAAATGGCAATAATCACCCAGAGTCGAACCCAGAGATTACCCTTTCACAATCAAAATGTTCTCCCGTCTGTAATTATCCATGTTTACTTTGTGTATTTCTCCTTTTCGTGAAAATCAAGGAAGATGATAAAAGACGCACTTTGGGAAATACCCTGCAGCTGTCAATGCAAAATGAATAAGTGAGAGGAGCCAAATAGTTTTTAGTTTTGGTGGAGTTTGATTGTCTGGCTTCTAGTAGGATAACCAATCTGAAATTATGGGTGATTTTCAGCTATTTTTTTTGGTTGTCAGTTGTACGTGATTTTTTATTTAGGTGTTTTATGTTAGCACTACCTTTGATATATATATATATAGCATTATGTCTAATTACGGATAATACACATAATTCAAGCATCATGTAATCAGTTTTCGTTTTGGTTCACTTTTTATTTGCCGTACCTACAAAGATGTGTAATTAAAGATTAGTGTATCTGCACCTATTTTATTTAACTTTTATTTCTAAGAGCTGAGCACAACGTAACCCTCCATCGCACTTACCATCCTCATCCGTCTGAACCTCCAGCTCCATGCTCTCCTTCACCCCCTCTGGATTGCGGAGGACCATCTTGACGCTGAGGTTGGTGAAGGGCGTCAGGTTGTGGATGGTGTGCTGGGGGTCGCGGCTCTGCGTGTCGTAGCACACCTCCTCCCGGGTCTCGTCCTTGCCGCCCACCCTGGACCGGTACTGGACGGTCAGGTTGTAGCTGTGGCAGCGGGTCACGTTGTAGCCCAGCGGCTCCCAGCGCACGGTCACCTGCTTGGATTGGATGTCCACCACTTCCAGCCGCTTCGGGCCGTGCATGGGCTCTGGCAGAAAGGGAAAGAAAAAAAAAAGAAAAATGGGAGCGTGAGCATACATCAGGATAATCAATTAGGCCGTTTGAAAAGGCAGGTAGTACAACATAGTTTCAATAAAAGCCAGAAAATTGCTCAGGTCTATGCCAGGGCACAGAGAAGGCATTTGTTCCCTTTGGGTGATAACAAAAAAAAAAAAAAAAAGAATTGACTACCAGATTTTTCATTACACTTGACACCCCGCTCAATGCTTTATTTCATATTGAAACATATCTATTTCCTCTGTTTGGAAGTTCACATTTCCAGGAAAAAAATATTTGAAAACACTTTCAAAGGCACAGCCTGATTCCGAGCTCTGCCGCATCCCGTCACCGTCTCTAACTCGGCCTCGCCACACCGCAGGTCTGTTGGTGGAAACCCTCAGCGGGAGGTGTATCATCCCTTCAGAGTGTGTCGTTCCCTCGGCTCTTTCTTCCGAGTCCTACGCTTTTTTTTTTTCCATCCGGCCCAGTGGCGGTCAGCTATTAGTGCCACACTGATACGGAGTCAGCCGGCCTGTCAATCCGGGCAGGACACAACCCCCAGCGCCTTTTCTATCACCTCTAATCACATCCACTGTGTCTCCTCTCCTACTTTCTCCATTTTCTACCTTCCATCTCTTTCCTCTCTGTGTTCCCTGCCTCTATTTCCTCTCCCCCGTTCCCTATCCCTCTTTCTGCGGCTTCCCCCCCATTTCTATTTCCTGCTCCATCTCTTCCTTTGTCCTCTGTCTGCCCCCCCCCGCCATCTATTTTACAGCCTCGCGCCTTCTCCCTTTTCCTTTCCTACGGGAGGAAAGCAACCCAAGCACGATGTAATGGGATCAATTTCCATTCCAGGTTAAATTCTCAGTCCATTTCTCTGGAACTTAACACTTTACCACCTATTAGGAAGAGCCAGGGCCCAATTTCCCCCGTTCCCCAGGGGACACAGTCCAGCAATTCAGAGGCAGCCACGACAGCCATGCTTAACATTCTGGAGGTGCATGGTGGGAGACTGGCCTGCAGCCCTGTGCTGTTCATTTGTGCAGACATGACAACAAACAACAAATCTGCAGGCAACACTGTTGGCAACGTCTCATGTGATGTCCCTGAACTGTCCCCTGCTGTAATGTAATGGGCCTAATGATGAACTTGTATAGAAAATCTCCTCAAAGGATCATAAATGCATGAGAGAAAAAAAAATGTTGTGTAGTACTCCATTAATAAAGGGTTGTCAGGAAATGAGGTCACATGACAAAAGCGTGAACAAGTTCGAACAAGAGAAAAAGGGGCACCTGCTAGTTGAATGAAAGATGGAGAAACGAAAGATGTGATTTCTCCTGCACTTTCTGAAAGCAGACAATATATAGCATTAGAAGGGCATGGAAGAGACGGATAGGGGAAGGGATACCAATGTGGAGCGTAGCATTGAGGAAGCGTATACGAAGGGATATAAATGATGATGAAGTGTGTGTGAAAAGTGGGAAATATATTCCAAAAGAAACGCATTGAAATCCTCTTTTGTTTAGCGAGTGCTTCTCTACATTTCAACCAAGCATCCCAATCTTTGACAGAGGACACACGTCAATCAACTTTTTCAACGATTTAAGCAATGGCTAATAAAATATATAGTTTTTTTTTGGTTTCAGATTGTTCATAGAGAGATAGGGGAAGGGATACCAATGTGGAGCGTAGCATTGAGGAAGCGTATACGAAGGGATATAAATGATGATGAAGTGTGTGTGAAAAGTGGGAAATATATTCCAAAAGAAACGCATTGAAATCCTCTTTTGTTTAGCGAGTGCTTCTCTACATTGCAACCAAGCATCCCAATCTTTGACAGAGGACACACGTCAATCAACTTTTTCAACGATTTAAGCAATGGCTAATAAAATATATCGTTTTTTTTTGGTTTCAGATTGTTCATAGAGAGGTGATAGAAGGTAAAAAAAAAAAAAAAAAAAAAAGAGTTTAATATCCTTTGGGAACACCTCTCTGAAATGCTGTGTTGCAGCACTTCTTTGAATGTGTGTGTGTCGTCGTTGATGAAAGGCGTTATTGTTGAAATTGGATATTTGTTGGAAATATACGTCTGAAATCGGAGGTGAAATATTCCTGTTCCATCGGAAAATAAGGGACTGTTATTGCAACCTATTTGGGTAAATGCCATCATTCACCAAGTCATCTTCCATTTCAAACTAATTTAATCTGGGGGGGGATAAAAAAGGGAAAAGAAGATATTCCAACACAGAACTGGGGAGAATTTGTGAAGGAATACAGGCCTTTTTTTTTTTTCCTTTTCCCAAAATCGGTTGCAGTGTTGTGAAAGTCATCCAGAAAGCAGGAGTTTAAACCCCTTTATTTGTGGAACTATCTGTTGGCCACACTCAGTAGACATTGGTTGCGCTAAAAGCACTGAGAGAATTGCAGGGTGGCCGGGCACAGAAATCAAATTAAACCAGATGCTCTTAAAGTGACAAACGCACCAAAGTGTGAGTCTCAAGCGGACGTGCACGAGCGGCTCGAAAGGGGGTGGGGGGGGGTGTCTTTTTTTTTTGGAGAAAGCATTCGAGAAGAATGTCACACGCTCCAGAATCCATCTTTGTGGAGCATCACAGATCCACAGGTCCATTGCACTCTAATTCAGAGAGATGCCAACAAGAACGGAAAAAGCTTCTGGGAGAAATGTGAGGAAATGAGGAAGAAGAAAAAATATTTATTTATAAAGTTAATTTTGTCTGCCATTGGCATTAGGCTTATTTTGCTGGTATACCAACATTTTATTTATATATTTTTTTAATTATTTTATCTTATGACTATTCCATAGCTTTTCTGGAGTTAGTTGAGAAAAGGCTAATTGTTTGTTGCCCCGTCGGCTCCCTGTAGATCGAAGGCCAGCTGTCTGAGGGAGGCGGTGAGGATCAATGGACGGTGGCCCAATCGCAACGTGCGCCCCATGACTCAGGAATGACATCATCCGTTCGCATGAACAACAAGGTGTCTCATGCATTTCAGAGCCTGGTCATGGTTGACTTTGAAGAAAGAGGGGAAAAGAAAAGACTTGCACCATCCTCTGCTTCTTAATCTAAAACAAAGAAAAAAAAAAAAACGGGTCTGGAAGAATGGCCAATATCCTTTTAAAATCTGGCCGTGCATAGACGGAGGCTTTGCAGCCATTTTCAGCTACATGAATGACAGGTGATGAGAGGAGCCTATTACACCTTCGTCTTCTGTGACTGCCACCTACGTTGTATTGACCGAGCCGTAAGAAGCTCAAAATCACAAATCACAACCAGGAGTAACAGGGCAAGCTTTGTTTGTTCGTTTTTTTTTTTTGTTTTTTTTTTTTTTAGCAATTCTCGCAAACAATCAGACACCGAGGTCGACATTCGGGGGCCAAAGTATGAGAAAATATGATTCTAATATTTCTCTAGTATGGCACATATTTCGTGTGGAATAGAGTTATAATAATGGCTATGAAAGCACCCCTTGGAGCAGGAAATTACTGAGGTCCATCTTATGCCAGGGCACACAGAATGAGCCCCAGTGAGAGCCAGATTGGTATTCCAAGGGGTAGAGAAATTATCACTGCACCAACACTGGCTGATGTAATTGAATAATTTGAATTTGACATTTACATTAAACTATTAGTGGGTTTTTTGGGGGGGTCATCACGGCATGACATTTGAGTAATGTTTTTTTTTTTTTTTTTCGAAAATACCAGCATATTATTGCCTCTTGTTAATTTGAATGGACCCCGGCCCGCACACCGAAGCGATAAGAGGATTTCCCCAAACATGAAACAAAAAAAATACGAAACAAATAACCACATGTTGCAGACGATTGTCCAGGAGGGGGGATTGGAATGGTGCACTTAGCCCCTGGGTAGAACGAAACATTAGTCCTGGATGAAAGGAGACAAATTGGGCATGTCCGGAGCAAAGCCACTTTGCTGCAAGACAAGTGAGTGTGCATGCTTGTGTGTGTGTGTGTGTGTGTGTGTTTGTGTGTGTGTACAATCCGGGTAGAGGAGCGTGCGTGCGCGTGCACAGCCGCACATGTCTGGTTCCACAGCATCCCACCGGCTATATGTACAGAAGAACCATTTACTTATCAGATTTTCCTCAGGCTCCGCAGCAGACGAGGCATTCAGAATGCCAGGATCTTTATCAGATCCACATCGATTAAGAGCACAAAAGCCCGAGCGCCGGCGTAGACATCATCTACCTGCTCAGCAAAGAAAACAACGAAAGGGGGGCACTCCCCGGCACTCCCCCCCCCCCCGACCCCCCGCCGCCCCCCCCCCCCCCCCCCAGAGGATTAGAAACCTCAAGCAAGTCAAAGTGGCTCCTGAGCCTGGTTGCTATCTCATCACAATGAAACGGTGCTCGGGGTGAGGAAGAGGAGGAGGAGGAGGAAAAAAACGCAACATTGACAGGATGGCACGTGTGTTGTCGGGTTCGTCGCCGGAGCGTGTCAGCCGGGGCTTTTGTCGAAGACAGTAGCAAAACAAGACGACAGCGGCGGAGATTAAATCTTGGTCGGAGGCCTGAGTTGATGCAAAGCGTTTCCATTCCGGGCAGTGAAGCCTGGTATTGCCGTCACTTATCTCTCCGCTGTTGTGTGTGTGTGTGTGTGTGTTTTTTTTTCCCTCGCGGTGTTTTGTTTGAGCCAGGCGGACACGGGGGGGGGGGGGGTATGCGAACACATTTGTTTGCCTCTTTGTATTACATCTCAGCGATAGCACTGAGGCCGTCGAGGTAATGACATGGGTTTTACACTTAGGAAATCATTTTCATATCCCGCAGAAGCGAGCAGTAATAATAGCTTTTGATAACCGACAATCAAAGCTCCATCACCCTCCTAGAGTGCTCCCAATGCAATCCTCCGGAGGAAGAGAAAGGGAGGGGGGGGGGGGGGGGGGGGGGCTGGCGTGTGTGGGCGGGTAGCGATTGGAAAAAGACAGCTTAAAAAAAAAATATATAACAATCACGAGTACAGGATGGAAGTTTTGTGTATGTGCAACAGCGGGCCTTGTGGTTGACACGTTTACACATGATATAATTGATTGCACTTACTAGGAATCCTGTACATGGACCTCTTGTGTTCCAACATCACTCTCTACAACCATTACATGGTCAGAGACAAATGCCCACCGGCGGAGGACACGCACGCACGCGGGCGCGCACGCACGCACGCACGCACGCACGCACGCACGCACACAGTGGCTTTGCCCATACACCTTGGAGGCGTGGATAATCAGGAGGATTTATTGAATGGCGGTGGACGCTCCTCACTCTATCAAGTCCATCTGTATAGGCCCGGTGATGAATGGGCCTGCCACCGTGGGTGTGCATGAGGCCGCTACAACGTGCCGGATGGAATTGAAACCACAGAATGAACCCCGGTGCTAAACCGAGCCGGGCTGCCACCTTCTCTGATGAACCCCCCCGCCCCGAAGCTGTAGGAGTGGAGATGAATGGGCGAACGCCTTCCTTCTCACCGCACGGAACAGATAGAGAGAGGGGGGAGCGTAAAATGGGAAAGTAAGACACTTATCAAAGCACAGAACGAGGTCGCGTGTCAAGACTGTCGAGTCTCGCCTAGTCCTTGTTGATCTATTCTTTTTTGGAACATGACGCCCTAATAACTGTCCGAGTACAAGAATTACAGATAAAAACATATATTGTGTGTTTTCGGGGCATTTCGTGACATCTTATACACCATAAGGTGTGATATCTTATATTATATATACATATGTATTTTACTTAATTTGAACATGTTTAACATGTTTCCGTAGGTTTAAAGCCCTCTCATGTGTGAAGCACTTGTAAGGTGGTATTGCCTTTGCTTAAAAAAAAAAAAAAAAAAACACAAACTGCAATAATCTCGTTTTGCTTTGCCTCAAATGTCAAGCAGCTGCCGACGCAAATGTTGGTTTCCATATCCAAATAAAAATCGAAAAGAGTGGAAAAGGAATGAATAAAACCAATGGGAAATCGGGGAGTAAAATGTCAGGAGGTGGTCTTTCCTATCGCTGGCCATTTAGAGGGGAATGAAGGAAGAAACCCGGCTGGTTTGTCTCAGGGGCGAAATGGTGAAGGGAAGTACGAGTCCGGGGGTCAGATGAAAACAAATGGACGGCCAGTTCATTGGGAGACCAGGGGCACGGGAGGTGGAACTGGTTAAATCAATCTTTCATTTCGTTTCCACCAGCATGCCGTGTGTTGATTGGGGTCAGAGTGACAGGAAGCAATGACCCCTCTTCCTCCACCTGTCGAAGCACACACACACACACACACACACACACCCACACTCACATCTCTTCCGTCAGACCAAGCTTTTTTCTCCTCTTTTTATGTTCAGCTTCCCAGGGAAAGTGCCTGCGGTGCGGGCTTAATAAACGGGGAAGATCACAAGCCCCTCATTTACAGACAGCGACACAATCTCTTCGGGAGCAGTGGGAGGTTACCGTGGCGATTCGTCAACTCCAGCACTCCCCAGATGCCCCCACGCGTGTGGCATTGTCATTTGTTGCCTAAAAAACCTGCACGTGTCGCCCTGAACTCAGGGTGTTACCTGAAGTGTAAATCAAAGCGGGAGCGCTTGACTTTGTATAATGGCCGCTGTGTTTTCGGAGTCACCTACATAGGAGATATACGAGAGCTGCGATCTCTCTATCTGGGAGAGGGGGTTGGGGGGGGTCTGGGATGCGTGGAATAAATCGCAGCCTTCCTGACGTTCCTGTCCTCTGGCTGAGGAGGAGGCGCAGAAATGTTCTGAAGTTGAGAGTTATAAAAGCAGACTGAATGAGTGCTTCCTGGACGCCCGAGCGAGGGGGAATGAGACATCTATAATTCAGCTGAAGGATGGAGAGAATCTGTGACAAAAATTACAGCGGCTAGACCCATGAATAATTAAACACGCAGAATAGAAACACTTAAAGACCTTGAGAAGCATTTCGGTTCAAATTTAAAAAACAGCAGAAAATAAAAAAAACGGAAAAATCACGCCAGGCATGACTCAACTACTGCTATATTGATGGTTCTCTGGAGGAATAGGAGTTGAGGATACAAACAACCTCAGTGACAACTGTTTGTGACGAGCAGCGCTGGAATAGGAAGAGACCGAGTTTATGTGGATGTCACCCGAAGAATTGTTTGCGCGCATCTGTTTTCAGAGTTTCAGTTCCTTTGTGTTTGGGGGGGAATAGACAGAGGGAGGGATGGAGATGAGGGAAATATTAAAATAATAATAATAATAATAATAATAATAATAATAATAATAATAATAATAATAATAAAATAATAATAATAATAATAATAATACAGATTATTATTATATATACATTGACAATCTTCCTCTTTCTCCATTTTTCTTTTCATTCCAACTGCATTTTTTTTTTGTGTCCTTGAGAAGAACACAATTTGCGAAGCCAGTATCATAGAACACAATTTGCCATTCTACCTCCATCTGCGTCTGATAAAAAAAAAATACTTTTATTGTGGTCTTCGCATTACTTTCCTGCACACCACAAACTCAATCTACCCTGTTTTCTCTGACTGACAATGGGACACAAATTCAATGGGCCTTCAAACCAAGGCTTTTTCATTTCCCTCGCTACGGGCAACATAGAAACTCCACAGGTCACATGACTGCCAGCTATTGTGGGTGACAGAACAGACCGCTGTTATCTTAGATGGCGAGGTGAAGAGTTGAACTTCTATTCACGCCTCAATGCCACAATGGCATTAATTAGACACATCCAACCTACAGCAGAACCATTTCCTTTTTAGAGCCAGAGTGTCAGATCGGCTCAATCTCTGGCTTTAGAAAGAAAGAAAGAAAAAAAAAAAACAAGTTTCTCATTCTGCCTTTTTCAATAAAAAAAGTCAAAGCTTTGGTGAGACACGAAATTAGCGAGGCTAACACTCCGACTCTCTCAAGTGCATCTGAAAATAATGTGAACTGATCGAGCTATAGCTGGTCTGCACGATAACCATTTACATCCACTGCTTATGTCCCTTTTCTGTCTCTCAGCGTTCAGCCGACCGTATCGGTTTATGCACGCCGAGATACAAATCAGGTCAACCACAGGACTGCTGGAAAATTGGACAACACCTGGCCACTTCACGGTTATTTTAAGTCTGGCCTGTAAATCTAACAGAGCCGGCGCCAAAACCCAAAGTTCCTCAAAGTGAATATGAATATTCACAAACGTATGCAAAATGGTAGCGAACCTCAAACTGTCCTTAGCCAGGTCCATTTTCCTGTCAGAGTGAATGGTTTTCATGAAGAGAATACATTGGGAAAAAAAGGCCTTTATACTGGAGATAGTGCCTGTCAAAGACCTCACTGACAGCCCAACAATGGCCCTGAGAAGGAATGACAGCAGGTTACATAAATCCATCTTTCTAATTATCCATATAAGGCTATACAGGGTCGAAAAAGACATGATGGTGAAAGATTATTTCGAAGGACACTTTGCACCCTGTATGTTTTTTTTTTGTTTTATTCTTATTATTATTCTTAACTACAGATTTATAAAATAATAACGCACCATATTTACACTCCCCCATCCCACAACTAAGATACATCAGACGTATATGTGTATTTTTATCAAGGACAAATACTCTAGCAGTAAACTTCAAATTGGATTTATTTTTCTTAGTGGCGTCTTTGGAATATCTATTTTTCCCCCACTGCATATAATTTGTTACAACGCTGGCCCTTTTAATACAGAGATCCAGTTATACTGGCGTTAAGAAGAAGCCTAATTATATCATTGCTTGTTGACACATAACAGTGCCCCCCCCCCCCGAGCCTCCATGACACTGTGATTACATCCGCAGCCATGTTTTTACCTTTTATACAAAAAAGCGAGGCAAAAAAAAAAGGGGTGCAACACTCTCATCGTAAACAGAAGGTTTTCATGGACATGGCTGCTATAGTGTCCATTGCCAGGTTCCTGTGTTTACATGTAGAGATATGTCAACTAATGTATTGCACAGGTACAAATAGGGAAAATAAACCGAATTAGTTGTGTGCTCATATTTTGAAAGGGAGGGGTTCATAATAAAATAGGCTTTAACATTCATTACAGTTGTAACCACAAATATCCCTGCACCTGAGACAAATGATGGATAACCTTTCCGACGTTGCCAGAAACATGATTTTTTTTTTTTGCATCAATACAGATCTGGTCTTTCCCGAATGAACCGGGAGGCTAAATGCAAATAACCAGCCTTGGCGTGGGTGAACATAATTGAGCAGCTCCTCCCATCTTTTCTGCTGTTATAAACGAGCCGTTTAAAACAAGGCCCGAGCCCTGATTAACGCTCATTCCCTGGTGTTTAACAGCACTCTGTGCAACAGAATGGGCAAAGTAAAAACAAACAGACGGGGCTACTCCCACGTGGTGCCCGAGCGCAGATGGAGACAACTCATAGATGGAGATGTGGACTTGGCAGAGGCCGGAGTCTGAGCAGGTGTTTGGACCCGGCATGGACATTGTGTACTGCCATTTTTCAAGTGCCCGGGAGCCAGTGGGACAGCAGAGGCCACGGGGTGGAGATGAGGCACGCAGGACAAACTGCTCTCCTACCGTGGAACTCTGCTACACAACAAAAACACTGCGTGGAATACACGCCATGTCCCAAACGAAACATCGGACCTAAAGCGGGGGTTTGCCTTCACCTGTGCTTTGGGATAAATGAGTGCATGCACTAAATACACAATACAGATAAGCATGTGGAGAAGAAAAATGTTTCTGCAGATCTGAAATACAGCTCAGACTAAAGACTTGTAGTTGTTTGAAGTGTGCCTATCCGCCTGCCTACGGCTGGAAATGGTTTCTCTGCGTGAGATGGACTCTCCATAGTGTGTTGCAGAAATGTAGAGCACCCCGATGGGATCCGAGGGCGTCACCTGATAATATAGTGTCTTCCTTTGAGAAGCACTTACCTAGCATGGAGGACTCAGAGGCTGCTAAACAACACACGCACACACACACGCACGCGCACACACACGCACGCAAGGGGAACACAGATGCCAAATGCTTTTTCTCTTTCAGCTCATGTTTGGGCGAGAAATGTTTCACACAGCCCTGTGCGTCTTAACTGTTCAATTAGGGGCTGTGCTGAGGCCCGGGCCTGTCAGTGGGAAAGACCAGCAGAGAGCCGGACAAGATCAAGAGCCGCTTCCCTCAAACACACTTCGGGAGCCGGGGCCCATCAATCTCCCCGACTGTGACCGGCAGGGTGGCCAAAAAGGGCGGGACCCCTGCAGGAAGCTGGGCCGGGGGCCACTCGTTCCTATCAGCCAGACTAAAAAATGAGTAAGCTGTGACCTTCACAGTGGGAAGGCGGGGGTCACGCCGTGTCCAGGGAGGAGAGGGGAAATCTCATTTTCATTTTCAGCATTTCTCCGGACACCAGAAGTGCTGAGGCTGGGTTTGTTGTGTTCCCTGAGTCGGCGTGCTGGTAGAGCACGGGTTTTTTAGCTGGTTAATGTTGTGAGACGGGCAATATCACCTGGCGTTCTCAAACGTGCGCATGCAGTTGGGAGGGCCAACAGTACATTATGATCCGAGTATGACGGGCCACTCTGCTTCACATGTGGTATTAATCTGTGTTGCTGATGGGTTGGAAAGCTTGCAGGGCATTTGGAATGAGAATTAGGTTGAATGAACAAATGGTAAGAAAGTAAACTATGTGGCAGGGCAGTTTTCAGCTCTGCACGCGGAGTGAACCATCAATCCTATCACTTATTGTGACACATGTCACAATAAGTCACCCGTTTAGCAAGAAGTTAAGTGTTTACCTCAATTCATACGTTCTGTTCCGTCACACATAATGCGGAAAATATCTACACAAACGGCTCTAATTCTCATAGCCGACCACTGCGGCATACATTATTTAGAAAAGGGATAATTTATGTTCCTCTCCACAAAAAATCTTCGAATGAAAATCTATGGGAAAAAAACAATGCAAGCATAGGGGGCTTTGTCTACGAAAGAAAAATAATTACCCATGCAAAGTGGCAATGACGCTTGTTGGGGAAATTAGGGGCAGCACTTAGGAGCAGGATAAAATAAATGGCCCTGTTAGCTATATATTGTGTGCAAGGGGTGATTTATAAAGGCGGGCAACTTTTTGTTTCTGAAAGTACACTGTGAGTGGTGCAAAATGGAATTCATCCAGCGTCCCTAGATCATAATACAATTATTTTTATTTAAATGCTGAATGAGGGGACAGCTTGAACTGCTGTGGCCACTCTTTTCATACGATTGTTGTATATTTCAGTATCTCTGAGTCTGTTCATTAAAGCGAGGTAATTTTGTTCTCTTTTCGATCAGACAGTTATTGTGTTGGAGCTGGGCAAGGTGCTGACACTAAATGTGAACCCCGTTTTTCAGCTCCTAGCTGTAACAGAGATCTTAGGCAGTCACGCATTCTCATCAACCAGGCAAAATTTCCCATAATTACGTTGATCTGCAGAAAACATTTTTGCCACCTACAGGCAAAGAAATCAGCACAATTCCAAAAGGAGACGCTCCTGCGGGAAACAATATTGAAATTAATTAGATTCACATTGCATATGGCGAATGTGATCGTTACCTTCAATACCATCATTGTGTATGCCATGTCCAGGTGTTGGCATAGCAACCATGGATTTGGTGAGCTTTAAAGTGGCTCGCATTATGTGCGTGTCCTTGACAATTTCCTTTGTATCTACGAGAGAGGTCCCCGGCAACCCTGGGATGAAATTGTTTCAAAAAAACTTTACATAACTTTCAATGCTTTGTCTAGTACAAGGTAACAAGGCTTTCAATATGTTCATAAGTGTTGGGACAACTTCAAAACACTTCTCCCTCCTCACAGTACATTCACATTTGCATAGGAATGGAAGGTTGATGGTGGTTGTTTGTAGTTTACCCTCAAAGCCTGATAGCGGTTCAGAATGCGTAACATGAAGATAACCAACTTGCTAAAAGGACTACTCCCGTCAATCTTAAATCCTAAAATCCCGCTCATGCTCTTTAGAGAAATATATATTTTTTTGTCTTACCAGCACATCTGGTCCTGGCCCTCAGGGGGGGTCCCGGGGCTCCAGTGCCTCCCTCCAGGGGTCTGGTGAGGAGAACGCTGATCTCATATTCGGTGTCTGGGTCCAGGTGGCCGATCTTGTGAGTGGTCTTGTCCACGGGCTGCAGGTCGTACATGGTGCCCGACACCGTGCGGTACTCCACCTCCCTGTCGATGATGGGGCCGTCCCCGTTGATGGAGTTGGCGTTTAGCTGGATCCAAAGATAGGTGGCACCAACAGCAGTCAGCTGAGGGGGCGCAATGGGAACGGGGGGCTCTGGGGAAACAGAAGGTTTTTTTGACGGATCTTAGAAAACCACATTATAATGGTGAGAAGTCTTCACAACAACAGCAACCATGTCCTTTGAAGTTTGCACAAAAAAACTAGACAGTCACACCAAAAAAAAAATGGCGAAAATTGCTTAAAATCAATATCCTCTTTTCCACAATCAACCACAGGCAAAATTCTGCGGAAGCACATCAGAAGTATCTTTAAGTATGTTTTCCAATCAACAGGATTTTTAAGGAACAATCAATTGTTCCAGCTTGGTAAATGGAATTTCTCAGTATCTGTAGTACAGTGACTGACTCGTGTAATCATGCACATTTTAAAAGTGACGGCAACGTCCAAAAGAGGCGCAAACGAAGTCAACCAGACCATGGTCAATCTTCTGTCATTGAAGGACATATTGATTTCAATCAGGGGGCCTTCTATAGACAAGCCTCTGATAATTGAAAAATGCCGTAGTTTGTCATCTTTTTTTTTTTCCCCCAATCGGTAACTGGTTTAATCTCTCAACTCTTGACAGTTTCAAATGTTTTTCAAAGCTAATACGAATTGATGGGGAAGCCTAAAACACAACTTCTTAGCACATGTTAATCACGGTCAATATAATCAATCCTCAACTCAATGGTGTCAATCAAATCCACCAACACACAATTTAAACCAGGAGTCCAGTCAATACATCCACCATGGAGCTGCAGAACTGTGATTTCCAGGGGACCAAGTGATCATGATCCTCATTCTGAGTGGGCTCCGAGTGGGTCGATAAGGGTCTGTGCTATTATTACTACAATAAGAACTACACAATCATGTATAGGACTGTTTGGCCTTGGATCAGGTATGGGCTCTTCATATACTTATTCAAGTGTTTCACTTCACGCTAACAAACTTGAGAAATGTCCCACTAACGCTACGGTGCAAATATCCAATTAAAACGTTATTTCATTTTCTAGGTAAAGCTTAACACTTGGAACGATACAATATATTGATCCTTTTTAACCCCAGTGTGTGTCTGTTTGGATTTTTCCCAGACACACAAAGTATTCTTAAGTCCTTCCGGTTTAAGTTTTTCCTCTATCGGACAAATGCGGTGAAGCTGACCTTTATTTTCCCCCTGTTATGTCGCCAATATTTGTCTAATCTGGCCTAAACCTTGTGACATTTCTGCTTTAATGAGGCTTCCCGAAATGTCAGACAGGCCATTTCGGCTGTAGTATATTTTTTCGGGACTTAATTATCATATAAGCACGGAAAGGGGACAATGCAGAGACACTTGAAAGGCTGTTAATGCAAATGTCCGGAAGAAAAGTTGTGTGTACACTGAGAGTCAGTTAGGAGAAAAAATATTATAAAAAGGGTATTTTTTTCCGCTTTCCCAGTATTTCAATATGCATATATATTATTATCATTTTACCTGTTATAGTTGTACAATTTTGTCCCAGTTTATGCGCGACAACAAAATAAGTCCTCTGCCATTTCGCCTAGATGTTTTACATACAGCACACACAATATCACCATATCAAACATTTACCATTTCTAACACAAACCTGTGACCCAAAGCAGGGCCTATGTGAAACTCTTGCCACATACTACAATAGATACGTGTCCCAGAGGCCATGGCGGAGGAGCTCTAATGAGCACACACATGTAACACAATAATGCCATTAGTCGCCCGGTTGCTTCTCGTGGAGTTGTCATGGAGAGGGAGAGGTCTCCAGGCACATTAGGAGCAGGCCGAGGTGTCCTGCGTACAACAAGAGGCCCTCCCTCAGGCAGCAGATGGTTACCCCACGGTGACCTCCGCCGCAGGTCCCTAAACTCCCATTAATCCGAACCGGTGCTCGAGTCAAACATCACCTGAAGCGACCCAGCTAATCCAGCGGGTCATCTGCCGGAGTCGCACGGCGTGCAATCGTCTGCGTGCTAGAGCCAGACAGAGGAATGAGGCAATCCCAAAATCTGGGCTCAACCGCAGACGCATTTTGATGATCTTTTATGTTATGTCTTAAAAGGGCTTTAACCGAGTTAAGAGGCAATATGCTGAGATTCATTTAAACTGCAGGAAGCAGCGCAGGCTCTCACTCTAATAGCATCCCTCATAGAATGCTGGTTTTTCTAAAATATTGATAGTGTAATGGTGTTTGACATTTGTAATATTTTAAAACATAGCATGAAACTAAAATGCATTCAATTGGTTTCCCAACATGATTCAAGGATTTGTCTTTTTACTACTTTGGCTCTGTGACTTTTAGTTTATCTCTCAGGAAAAGCAGATTGCATGTTCAATTGAATATAAGTATCCTAATTAATCACAGACGCAAATTAAAGGTGGGAGAATTTTAGAGGAGTAAAATGTATATCAATTATAGCATTTTTTTTATGAAAACAGACCTTCCTAGATACAAGGTTGGTCGGGATAATGTAGGTGGTCAACACACATGCCGTATGATTCATTTCACGATGCGTGGTGCACAAAAACAAATCATGACATGAGGTTGCTGCTGATTATTTCAAAGGGCGACGAACTTGGCCACACAAAATTCAATGAGCTCATTTCTACTGAAGTTGTGACAGTGAATTATCTGGTTTTATGTTCCATGAGTAGTTGTGACGGGTTATGACCGTAGGACTGGGCGGCTCAGCCATTCAATCAATCCTATTCTCTAAAGAGAATATGCTGTTTAGGCGCCGGGATGCATGGGAGCCATATAATCCTATTTTTGCCGTTTATCATTTGAGGCCATTTCCACAACAGCACGACTAAGTAGCATGATGTATTATAGCAATAAGCATTTCATTCAACTTTGAAAAGTTGCTGCTTCTCTCCAAAGCAATAGCTGGTTATGGTGATGAAATAATTCCTGTAGGTGCAGTAATCCTCCGCTGAACAGCCGTGGACGACGGATTACCGGTGTGAACTACACTCAAGTGCTGGAACACTTCAGGTTATTAACAACTCAATTCCCACTGTTAAAGCCTCACGAGACAGCGCGGCAGCAGTGGGGCCCTGCAACCGCAGCTGAACGGCGCTCTGAGCTGGCGGGAGGCGAGCGGCGGCGCGCAGGCAACAGCGGCGGCCATACGCCGGGGTCAGCCAGCAGCTGCTGTCACGATGTTGACCAGATAGGCGAGCGGCTCGGCGACAGCTGTGATCTCCTGCACCACAGCCACTGCCTGCGTGCCGCAACGCAAACCACACAACAACACACTGATGCACAGGCGGTGGCGCCCATACACACACACCCTGGCATGCAAATGGACCTAGTTCCAAAAGGTACACATACGATTATATCTATGGCCAAACGCGGGAACACAATGGTGATTGAGCCGATGTGTGTGACGAAAGAAAAAGTACTGCCGTATTAACATATTATAATAAGATAATAAGTGGATAAGGTTGCTGCTGATGCAACTGAATATTTGCTACGGTGGCAGCTTTACATTAAAAAAGCATTTTTATTTTTTAACTGGCAAAGCAGGATTTGACTTTTATAATAAAGATATCACAGAAAAAGCACCGTACCGTTTCCTTAAAAAAAAACACAAAGCAACTGTCATTTTCACTGTTTTTCGACAGGTTTTTCTTTGACAGCGGATCAAAAATAAGGCAGGGAATAATGGAACATTCGGGATCAGCCACAGTGAGCTGTTAAGAGACGAGGAGCTGCAGGCGACAGGCTGCACACCTCCGACGCCTCAGCGAGGTAACCGGCTCCCTTCACCGCGCCCTGCTGTTCGCAGACTCCTGCCGCGTGCAGCATGAAATAAGTTCACAGTTGCTCACAGGATTGGAAAGGATTGCCTGACTTATTTATTGAAACGATTGTTTGATAGGGCTCTGCTGCTGAAATCTGCCCACTTTAATGAATTGAACAATAGAAAAATGCCTATGCTTAGGAAATTTACCAGAAGCCAAGGTGGTGAGCTGACACTGCCTGGTAAGTCAAACCACAAGGGTGATGCATCGCCATAAGAAAAATGCACAATCCTCACAAATCCGCAAGCGGGAACAAATTAATCTTCCTCATATTTGCCACATTCAAGACGAAGCAGATTTTTAAATGTGTCATTTAATTTCTTCCCGGTGACTAATATATACATCAACTAGTTTCTGTATCAAACATCAATAAATAGCGAAAACACACACACACACACACACCTTGCCGCCCATTTGCTATTCAGCACACAGAGAGCGTTAATAAGAGCTGCCACTCGGCTCTGTCATTAGATTAGTTACAGCCGGCTGTTTATCCGTCCTTATTTCATTTGCTTGTTACATCTGCTGAGCCTCTCTTGTTAAAATGCAAGAGGTCCTCATTATGTTGCGCTCTCTCCTGACTCTGCCGCCGAGAGCGAAGAATTGATCCCTTCCCGATGCGGGGAAGAGGTGGCCACGGGAAAATGACGAGCCCGACTGGCCGGCTTTTTCGATTTTTTGGTTGCTACTCTCATTAGTACTGACAGAGCCGCGTCCCGGCAGCCTTCGACCCGGGGTGGCGGGCCCAGAATACTACGCTGGTGCCGAGGTGAACAATTTGTGGGCTCCAGGTGATTCTAACCAGGCCAAGAAAAGCGCCAGCACTTGGACAGCGAGTAATTATCCCCCCTTTCAGAACCACTGGCCGCACTACAGGAGAGCCCGTCACAAGGGGGCAGAGGTGTGTGGGGGGGGGGGGGCGCACTGGGCCAATCCGGTGTAGAACACTCCGGAAATACATGCGGTGCACTTTCCACATAATTCCGACCGAATACTGGCGAGAATGCCGAAGTGATTATCTGGGATAATCAAGCATTCACTCTCCTCATGTTGGAGGAAAGAAAAAAGCCAGCGTATGGTAATGAGCGACTGTAGCAGGCTCATAACCCACAGAATCGCTCCGTGGTCAGTCCACCAAAAACGAGTCACGGTTGCGGCGAACATACATTTAAGGAGGATTTACGGCGGGGACACAATGTGGAGGAGGGTTAAGCTCTTGTTTTACGACTGGTACGATAAGAGGAGATATCAGCTTTTTTATGTGTGACATTTATAACCGTGAAAACGCCCTCTTTTTTCCCCTCTGACGAGGGGGCTTCTGTCGAAGTCACTGAGACGCGAAATCTCCGCAGAATTTTAAAGGCGGGGGGTTGCGACACAAGTTACGCAATTTTGGGGGGAAATCTCGAAAATGACTATATTTGAAAATATTTATGGCAGAGGCACTTTCCACTAAACTGGTCTTCTTAGACGTGTAAAAATATATCACACACCGAGAGCTGCCATCAGTGAAAAAAAAAAAAAAGACTGCTGTCTGGCGTGTGTATGCGTAAGTGCAGGCATGTGCGAGTGATTGTGTTTAAGTACGAGTGTGGTTTAGAATGCCTGGAGTGTGTCGGTAAATTTCCTTCTGAGTACACCACTGACACCCCCTGATACACTCGGGCAGAGAGACTTTATCTCCCTCTCCACTCTGCCGCGTCTGGTGCCCGGCCATTCTTGTATGATTGACAGACCTCGACTTGGACAGCCAGGATTAAAGCCATCAATCACGTACAGCTCGGAGACAAAAAAAAAAAAAAAAAAAAAAAGGGGGGGGAAAAAAAAAAAAAATAAATCGGGGCAGTAAATCCAATTGAGAGCACGGGGAGAAAATTGAGGTGAAGAAATATAGAAGGCCATTACCGGGCTATAGGGCTGTAGGAAAGTGAGGCCTTGCAGGATTTAGTTTCGGACGACTCCATAAATTCATATCAAATGGCTGCAGAAGTGGAATATCAGTGAGGCTACTGTAAACCCAGTTGCCTCTCGTCTTTGTGATCTTTCCGCTCGGAATTGTTTTCAGTCAAGGACAGCCGCTACAGAGGAAGCATTAGTCGCCTGAATAGCAAATCAACATAAAGCAGATAGTATTTTTAGTAGCGCCTAGTTTTCTCGTATAAAAACATGCAGCGTTTCCTGCTTACTTCCTGTTGACTTTGCTGTGTGCGTGGAGGTCATGTGGCTGGAACCACCCTCCCTGCTGTCTGTGCTGTGTTCAGGGCTGTGTGGGTGCGTGTGTGTGTGCGTGTTTCACCCTGCTTTGCTTTTGGGACCCGCACTTACGTTTTATGGTCAGCTCCCCGTAATTGGACACTCCAACCCCTTTGTCCGAGTGGACAATGCAGCGGTAGCGGCCCGAGTCGCCCTTGGTCGTGTTCTCCACATCGAAAGTGCCTATGAAGCGTCGGTTGTTCCAAGGTTTAGTGGCTTTCATCGGGGCCTCCCGTCCACCGATGCCCTGTTTGAGAACCGGGACAAAACACGCGTGTGAGCGTCCAAAATGGTCCAAAAAAGCAGAGCGCCCTGACCTTGCGTGTTTCTGAAACTCCGCTCCGATGTACTTCACGAATGTTCTTGTGCGTGTTTGTTTGTGTCCTGTCGTTTCCCTTTTGGCGGCTGGTAAATGCGTTTATTACACAGGGACGCTCACAAACACAAACACAAACACAAACACAGACACAGACACACACTGGGCTCTCCCCAGCTGTCACCCCTCACAGCAGGCAGATGGGGGACATTTGTTCATTAGAAATATTTCTTCATTAGTGTCATCGGGGGACTTCACTTAATGTTTGTTTTCCAGCTCCTTTGCTAATGAGGACGTGTTTGTTAAAGTGATGGAGTACCTGGCAGAGGACCTTTATCCAGCGTCATGCTCCTACTGATCACACGCGTGACAGTGTGCTTAGCAGCAGAGCCGGCTGGGCCTGCGCCTGCCAGATGCACTACCTTTGCTGCTGGCGACAAGGTCAATTCCAGACTGCAGAGCCGCCAGCACGCTCGTGCCGGATACAGGAACACAGTATCCACAGAGCCAACATCTATATAGGTTAAGAGCGTGCTGCGGTGATCTGAAAACAACCGTAATCCCCCTGCCTCCCAGACCCAGAGATGTCTGGGAACGTGATGAGGAGGTTAAAAAAAAAAAATCACAAACACAAAAGGGCGCACCAAAGCTACGTGTGAACGATTCAGCTCAAACTGAATTCAGTTGACAAAGTGGCCATGGCGTGTGATAAGATTTAACGGCCTCGGCGAAACGTGCGCGCTGGCACTCGCGCACTTTCTTTGAAAGTTTGTCGGTACAAACTGTAACCCACAAGTCACTTTTAGTCGTGAGGCATACGTGATCCTTCTTAAAAAGCTTTAATATCCCTTGCACATCAATCTAAAATCCTATTTCGAAAACGTATATGGACGACTGCAAGCCAACGGTAAGCAGGAACTGTCCAACGCTGTGATTACATTTGATCCTGTGTAATTACAGGTCACACGTAAACCTGGGTTATGCGAGACAGAGCTTTTTGTCTTGTTTTTTCGGTCGCCTTCATCAATTTGCCTTTTGGATTGAATTCATGTTATTTCCTAAAAATACATCATCTTACCACCCAGTCAGGGTCGTAGGTCATTAACATTTGAGGGGTTAGATAAGCTGCAATGTTTAACCTGCATTTTACCGCAGCTGGATCAAAGGTGGCGGTAGAAACCCTATTCATGTGATCTTATGTATCTAACATGCGTGACGGGAGAACCTACTTAGACTCAGGCCTACAGCAATCACAGATCTGATGGCAATAGCGGTAGCATTACTGACCCCAGATCACAACAGCCATTTGCTGATTCAACGCTCTGATGTCATTTTTGTAGGCCCTTTGTAGTGTAAGTAAAAGGAATGAAACCGTCTCTCACCTGAAGCCAGAGGCGGAAGTTGTCCCTTTTGCGCCCGTTGACGGTGCAGTGAAAAGAAGCCGTCTGTCCAGCATTGACCTCCACTCCCTTTATTGTCAGGAAGTGAGGCGTGTTCACTGAGAAAAGAGATAAATAATTATCTGACAGGGACCGAAACATTTGAAATGCTTACAATGCTGAGTTCAGCGACCGGAAAAATACATATTTTACCCACAACCACTTGGCCACGACAAATCTTGGCACTATTGTGTGTGAAATTGGCGAACTGAGAAAAGTAGCCTCGAATGGATGCTGCTCTTTATTTCACTATCAAATGACCCTCGGTGCCGAAGGCCAAACATTTCAACTAAATCTATAAAATGAGACATCACGGGTCCAATCCGAAACGACCAAAAAACGAATTTGCACCGTCTTTTAACCGCGTCTTTTCATTGATTGAGACCGATTCTTTTACAAAAGCACAAGTCTTTTTCCAGTTGAGCTCTCTCTCCACTGACGAGGGTCGTTAACAGAAGGCAACGTATGTAGAACATTTTTGATTAGTGCTGCTATTCTGCATAGAAAATTAGGGCAATTCTGCGGCGCGACCTTGATTCAAAACATAACCAAATCTCTAAAGACTTGGCAAATAGCTAATTCTATCACTTTCATCATCAAGAATTTCACTTCTACTTAATATTTTATACCCTTGTCTTGGAAAGTACACCTCCTTTATAAATCCTGCGCTGTCAATCCATCCAGCGCCAAAAAAGACAAATCTATTTTTCCTCATTGCTAATGTCTTCTTTAATGATGGAAGGAGGGTCAGAGCACCCATTGGCATAATCACACCTTTGCGCTAAATATTCCACGTGGTCGTATAAATAGAACATTAATTGGCAGTGTTCCACGGACGACTCGCCCCGATCACTTTGCTTATCACTCAAAGAAGCCAGATTCTCACTGAGAGCATTATTGATCATACACTGATCATTTCAGAATGCCAGATTGATTTAATAAATATACATGTATATGCTACACCAATCAATGACATAAATCCATCACATTTAAATAACAGGTGCAGGAATTCAGCTGCTTCAAATGATTACCTTTTTATTAGCAACTGAAAATCAGAGCTGGATATGTGAAGCTTTAAAGATAGAACATTTACGAAAAAAAAAGCGTGTTACGAAATATATACAAACGTACACGTAACATATATTGCAGAGTTTAAACGTTTAAAAATGTTTTCATGTTATATTGCATATTTCCTTACAATGTAGGCACTTTAAGATGCAAACATTTTGATCTGTGACCTACAGTGGTCTTGTAGCCTGTTATGGATTGCTTTGGTCTTGGGGAACTCTTGCCCCAGGTATGGGAGACCAAAGCAATCGATGACCGGCTACTGGATCAAGACCACTGTAGATCACAGATCCACAGATTTGCATTCTTAATATAACTATGACGCAAAAATGAAATATAATATAACACACATTTTTTTAAGTTTTGCCTATTTTAACCCTGTAATAGATTTTAACTCGTTTGTAGAATATTATAACATTAGAATAATAACCCAGGCAATGAATGTGCTATCTTTATCCTGTCACAGATACATTCAATTATATAAGGCAGGGGAAAGTATACATCAAATGATGCAATACAGTATCGTATATATTAAGAGTATGAAAACCTCAGAGTATAAACTTGAGCGCTGCCTTTTGGACTAATATGACTTCCATTTCTTAAAAGCACAGACTGGAGGAATCCTTTTCGTCCCCAAGCCGCAGAGGTCTATGCACAAAACTGAAGCAGGAATATTCCAAATATGCTTGTGATTACATGTTCATTAGCTCGGCGGCACAGCTATTCAGTAAGGGTGGCAGGATTTCTGCACATCTGAGGGATGAGACGCTTTGCTGAATATCCTTAAGGGAGGAGAAAATAATGGAATCCAAACACAAGCGGCTGTGGCGGCACGCTGTATGGTGCTATTTGTTTTTCATTCCCTTTCTTGCTCTCTTTCTCCCATCTCTCAAAGAGGAGATTTAACACAGCCACTCAGAAATTATATCCCGAGCACACTTCAGCGTGTCAACTGTACCATCATAAATCTTCAGGGAGCAACAAGGAGGGAGGTTTACACTTTGGATTGACTGTAGCATACTCTCTTTGAAGGCCCTTTGTTTGACTTGGAGGCCTTGAATGGAAGGGCGATGCAGGTATTTGGGAGAGTGTCATGGAGAGGACAATGACTCTTTGATGATATTTTTTTATGGCGAATGGGAAAAAAAGGACTTACTGCATTGGTGGCCCTGGACCACGACGTCTTTGATGGCCAGCAAGCCGCGCTGCCCCGAGGTTACGGCTTCAAACACAATCTGAGGGGGAGAAAGGAGACTCATAACACCGGTGATAAATGGGCACATGTCTTCAAATGGCACTTGAGTGAGGCCGGCCGTGTGCGCAGAGAAGCCTAACACAATCTGGCCTGAGCCGAGCTGTGGTCGGCCACAGAGCTGCAGGCCACTGACATTATTTCCACAATATGTCACAGGTGAGAGATGTTATGACATGCAAGTGTTAAATTAGGTTGGAGCCCCGAGATGATTAGCACACAGTCTGTGACCAGCACATACTGTATAGGAGGTGAAACACCTAACAATGTTGAACAATGTGTAATGCACCCCCAACCCAAAAAGGTACATTTCCTCACTAACATTTCACAAAAAAAAGTTTCCTTTCAACATGGCTGTGGTTTCGGTTTTTCAGAAAGCAAACAAATATTGAAGTTTGAAGAAAAAAAAACTTCCTATGTTTCACACAGCTTTCCTCACAGTTACTGGGACAAAACATTTTGGAAGAACCCCTTTTTGTCTGAGAGCTGCTTCGTGTGATTTAAACATGCACAAATATCCTCATTAAAACTTTGGATTACATTTAAGCCCAGCTGTGCTCCTGGTTATATTAAATGTTTTATCCGGCACCACTTTTTTTTCCCCCCCAAGAAAAAAAACTTTTTATAGTCTGGGATATCGAAAACCTGAAATAAAATACCTACACTATCTGCATGGTTAGAACCCACCAGGGGCAAGTGTGAACATATGCTTTTCCATAATGGGAGAGAACCATCCCTTCAATGCATATTTAAAAAGCTATCTGTTCCATGAGGAGGGGCTGCTGCTGCTGCTGCTGCTGCCGCTGCACTCCACAGTTGCTCTGCGTCTCGTGTTACTTGCTCCACGTGCCATGTCTGACAAGAGAAAAAATCCCAAATCAAAAGTACAACTGTGCTGCGTGAGACTAGCATGACCCTATTTTAAGGGACAAGTTCCCTCCTGCAAAACACATGGTGGAGGGCGTGTCCCCGCACTCTGTCACAGTTATGTGCTCCATGGTCAGCAGTGAGATAAAAAGGGAAACAGAATGCCAGAGCCTTCCAAAAACCCAGGGTGTGGTGCAGAGAGCCATTACACCACACACACACACACACACACACACACACACACACACACACACACACACACACACACATTGCAGCTACCACATGGTTTGCATGCCATTATTGCCTAAATATAAACCTAGAGCTTCCATCCAATTGTATATATTAATGGACATATTCCACATAAGGTGTCACCCAGACACGTATGTCCCGCCAACTGCAGCTAGGCTGCACACGCACAACATCTGAAGATTCCTTTTGTAGCCGAGGAATGTGGGGGCAGAGATAGTTACCATTGTCATCTGGGAGGCAGGATGCCTTCAGATAAGACCATCTAATTATAAATTTCCTTTTTTTGTCTCATGAAATATGAAAGCCAATGTCTCGGTTGCCAATTATGGCCTCATTACGGGGCTAATTTAAAGGAAATTAAAAGGCCAACCACTCCATATAACGCCACCAGACAAATGAACTGGGCCCCCCCGCTCTCTAATTGAAATCCTTTGTTTGTGCAACAGACATCAGTCAGGCTGCCTAATAGCTGTGATATAATTGATCCCAACATTGGTGTGATGCTCCAGTCCAGAGCATAATTGGGCCGGACCCACGGAGTGGAAACATTCGCACGGGAGAAAAGCTGTTGATGTCACCGGGGGGAAAGTTCACCCTTCTCATTTGTCAGAGAGGTAGACAGTGAACCCAGCATCCAATGTCTACATCACCACGCCGGCTGGCCCTAAGGGACGTGCCTAAGCACTACATTACAGCAGGATTGATTAGCTCTGCCATAGGCTGTACTGTATTGAAATCAAGACAGATGGGGACATTAAGGTTTTTCTTTCCCGATGCTGCCACCGCCGCATATCACCATAAATAATAGGTTTTCATCTTTGCACGGGGTACACCTTTTGAGGATGGTGTGTGCAGGACATGCAGAGTTTGTGAGGTACATTTGTGGCACATTGTTCAGCAATTCTGGAAAAGCACGACAATCTCAATTAAAAGCGTTTTTGGGGGGGATGACCTGACACAGGACTAATTATCAAAGGCTTGAAAGGCTCATGATGACTAAAAGCCTTACTGGTAATTAAAAAATAATTTTCAAGTATCAGGTGGCTTCCCTTTGACAATTGCGTCGGTTACTATGCAATTAAAGATACCTACTGTATAATTAGTGCCATATTGTTAATTAGTGACAATTTCAAGCATTGTTCCTCTCTTTTCTTGCCTGAGAGTGTTGCTAAGATCAGAAGCACACATCTTCACATTTCCCCGTGTTGTCGGTTTGGCTCTGGAACGGTTACACACAGAGACGGAGACCTTCCGCTGGGGTTTGAAATGGGGTTTGAACAGATGCAGGGAGTTTTCCCCCCTGAACACCCCCCGGAAAGCACCATGCATCACTCTGGGTGTGAACGTTCACCGTGAGCGCAGAGATTTGCTGAAACACACTGGGAACAGCGTGTGAACAATGTTCGATAGTATTGAACCTCACTGGGGATGTAGCGGTGAAGGACTGCTCTGTTCGAGGGCTACAGCATTGTTTCTCACGCTCCGAGGAATGTTTGAACTACACATACAAAAGTGGAGAAAGAGTGTTGTTTTTTTTCGTTTTTTTACACGAGTCAAAGGCAGGTGCCGTTTTGACTCGTGGGCAGCCTTTCATTCCGACCACCATTGTCTGCGTGTAGCAGGGATCCAGACACAACAAGCCGTGCCTCTACCACAGAGGAGACTCCTCCGAGCTGTAAGTGTCTTGGAGCAAACACAAAAACATTTGACCAAATTTGCTTTGAGGCATTATATCAAACATGGGTCAACACCCTGTCATCACCGAGCATTAGGTGGTAGCGGCAGCTCGTTGCGTCGGGTGATGCCCCCCCACCCCTCCCCTATCTCTCTCTCTTCTGTCTTTCTTTTGTCCATGTGCCTCTCATTAAACCTCCTCTGTGGCATTCGGCAGTGAGGAGCTCAGCGGTGTGCCTTGTTAATTAAGTTATCAGGGCGGCTGTGATGAGAAGGCAGGAGGACACCCCTCGGCTCCAACTGTGGCCCCGGCTCTGCCGAGGCCAATAATGAAATAATTCACAGAGGGACCGTCTCCCACTGGCAGGTTAAGGGGTTGCTCTGCATCAATTAACATTTGGTGGAACATGCCCTGGTGAAGACTAATAGCCAGGCGAGTGTGAAATCACCTCGCCCTGGCCAGCAGTCATGTGCATTGGTAAGTGAAAATGAGTTTTCGGAATTGGAAGGAGAGAAGTGGCTCGGATGGAAAGGGAGAGAGAACAGATTACCATGGATACCGAGGTAGCACCAGAAATCGATAATCGGAGGTGTTCAGAATGGGCTATTGTGCGATTGTTCGGAGCTTCTGGAATAATGAACACGTCTTGCTCCACCCAGCGAACAGCAGGCTTTAATGACTTTGGGTAACATATAAAAAGGCTGCTTATCAGGACTATCCTGGTTTTGTCAAAGGCAGAAGATTCGGACCACGTGTGCTCACCTGGTAGAAGTTGGGCCAGTAGGTGCTGACGGCCAGCTCCACCTGGGCCCAGGAGCGCGTGGCTGACCCGGACACGTTCCAAACCGGCATCCCCATGGGACTGTTGTTTTCTCTGATGTACACATTCAGGTGAGCCGGGTGGCTGTTGTCCCGGCCTCCGATGTAGTAGTTGAAGATGACGCAGTGGGTGTCGTTCTCCTTCAGCTGGGGCGTCAGCAGTAAGGCTTTCTGCCCCGCAAAGCGCCCTGAGGTGTTCAACATCATGAAAGCTGAACCTGCGACACAAGCAAGAGCTCAAATGGATGCGATATTCATAGTAAACAAAATGTTTCAAAAGTCTTTAAAGTGTCATATTTACATGTGCAAACACAGTTAGTGGAAAAGCAAATTATGAGAAGCGTATGGAAAAATGTATTAATGTTCGTCAGCCCACCACTTTGGTACGGACTAAAATCAGATTTCATGGTTTTCACGATGATATAGCCAACATCTTTGGGGATTATTTTGTTTTTCATCTCGGACCATCAAAGAGTCAAAAATCTCCCAGAACGATAGCTTATGCTGAAATACCAACAAAATAATTACTCGAAAATCTCGACAGGTTAGTATGTTTTTTTTTGCCTAATGCTTTTTTTTTTTGTCCTAGTCATTTGTGAATAGTTCAGCACTATACTTTTGACACGTGCATTTGACACCCACACTATCAGTGTTACACTTAACAAGTCCTGATTTTTTCTTGCTAGACTCATATCCAGACTCAATGTTTATGTTGTCAAAGAGACAACTCAAATAAGAAGTCATGTACCGCATCTTCCAAATATATATATATATTTTTTTACAATATTAATGATTCGTAGAAAAACCGCTATGCTCAATATTTGATTTGATCAATCGGCATGTAAAGTTGTTTAAACACGCCGGAAAGACCAAAGCCAGACGAGAATGATTAAAGAGGGATTATTATTACCAGCAATCAAGTCCTCAGGTTTAATAATAACTAAATAAAAGATCTTATAAGAGTATGCAGAGAGCGAGAAAATGACTGTGCTGAGACCTTTCCTATTAGCACTGAGAATTGTCGCATGTGAAACTTAATGAGAAAATGCTCCTATCTCTGGATTGATGGAAACTCTCTCTTCATTATCGTTCATCAAAATATGAGGAGAAACCAAAGAAAGACAAAAACGCTGGCTGTTCGAGACGGGGCGTTTTTACCCTTTCGACGATAGAGAGAAGAGAAATGATGAGAAATCAATAAGTTAAAATCTATTTGCCAAGCAAGCCCCATTTAGATTTTATCACTTTGGTTCAATATTAAAGGTTAATCTAATTCTCTCCCCTCTCGCCAATAAAACACAAGTGAGAATTATGATATTGGCACACTTTCAAGGAGATGCGGAACATATTCTATTTGTCATCATCCTATTTAGCTTGGCTTGGTAATGAGATGGCACAAATCGTAACGGCGTGTTGAGGCAGAGCCAAGAGGGACTCACTTTATGTTGAAATATATTACTGTATATATGATGAATATCCAAAGTGTGGCAATGACTGGGAGGCATATTTGGCTTCGAGGCGAGACAAACCAGCAGTAATCACAAAAGCGCTGATCCCCTGCACGAGACGTAGCCCAAACCACAGCGGATGTGGATCTTTTTTTTTTTGTTTTAATCAAATTAAAGAGTAACCAACAAAGACTGCATCTGCAGCCTGGCTCCCCGAGTGTGTCAGCCTCTCACAGAAACCCTATTTGTTCCGTCAATGACTCGAGCTTGCCCACTTGTCTTGTTATTGCAGCACATGTTACGCTCACCAATTCCATCTGTCCCCAGCTTCAGATAACGAGTGGGGGGGGGGGGGGGTTGTTGTCATTTTTAGGGGGGGGGGGGGGGGGGGGGGTTTCTGTCATGTTTACACAATGAAACGGGAGGAGAGGCAGCGGAGGAGGAGAAGGAGGAGGAGGCGGAGGAGCAGTGAGATGTGATGACACCGAGGCAACCTCCTCGTCTTTGTTTGTCAGGTGCATGCAAGTTGTGGTTTTAAAGGAGCTTAACATACAGTAGTTTGGTTAATTGATATTCAAACCTTATGAGGGGGCTGTGTGTGCAAAAAAAAAATCAACCTATAACTCGCACACACACACACACACACACCATAGAACAAGCACAAACACAAACCAGTGTAGGATGCCTGCATACGCGTTTGGTGTGATTTATTTCCTATGTTGATCCCAAGGAAGACAAAAACGGGAACATGACTGAGATTTTTGGAGGACAACAATATGAATGTGATATTCCATTGTGTGGTTCCCTGCATATATAAAAGTCTTGTACTTCTTCTGCTAACGACGCTCTGCACGCCGGTGCGACTCCACAGTGATGATAGTGTCTCACTTCACCGCCAAGTTAACCATCGGTTGTGCGCCACAGAGGGAGCAGTGACTGGGGCGAAGGTAGGAGGGATTTAAGACACACAGCCGTGGTCTTTGTGGTGCCTGCCTCGGTCGTCATGGAGATAATCTCAGTTGTTATCACATGACCTCAGAGGGGAAGTTTCGAAACGGTCTCCATGACAGCCGAGCCGCTCCAACGTTCTGTTGCCATCAGGTGATTATAACTGACTGCCAGATGTAAGCTCAGATTCCGAACGACTAGAATTATTTAAATTTTATTTAAAAAAATTATTTACATATGAATATATGGATCGGTCTCTCTCAGATTAGAGCGCGGAGGCTCATTGTCTGCGAGGGCGGTGCGTTAAGCTGTGTAATGCACACGTAGAAGGTCAGGAGTTGAGCCGACTCTCAGACACTTGTTTGTCCACACGAGGAGTTCAAGGTCCCTCTGTAACATTCCCTCTGTAACACGTCCCCCTGTAACCTTCCCCCCGTACCCCCCCCCCCCCCCCCCCCCGCCTCCAAGTGATGCGAACCAGCACTAATAATCTGTTGATGAATCGCTC
The DNA here is from genome assembly GCA_016785305.1 of Colistium nudipinnis. Lineage (NCBI taxonomy): Eukaryota > Metazoa > Chordata > Actinopteri > Pleuronectiformes > Rhombosoleidae > Colistium > Colistium nudipinnis. Next base: position 381,851 of record JAFBJU010000255.1, on the reverse strand, counting down.
GGTTGTAGCTGAAGTTACAAAGACGAAGAGGCTTCTTTTTTTCTTTTTTAACCATGATTAAAACTGGCTGTTTACTATTCATTTCCAATGGCCACGCTGTGACAGAGATTTATGCACAGCCCTGCTCAATTAGAGATGAACATACGAGATCCCACTCGCAGCACGTGTGCTTTCCTTTTCAAGCACCTTAATGAAATATTCATTGAACCCTTTTGCGATCAGTCAATTGTTGCAAAATAAAATCCGAGCGCAGTGGCTGTCGATGTTTTGGGCTCACTGTCAGACGTCAGGCTGCTGAAGTGTGAGCGGGTGAATTTCATGTCACCACATTTGAAGCCTACAAATCATTTGGGTCACCGAACCGCCAACACAGCAGTTATAAAAAGAAAATCTGTCCTCCTTACTGACCACCGGACGACATAAAGAATACAGCATTTCAAGTGGCGGTGTGCCGCCATTGTCAGGGTCTCACAAAAGATGACAGGAGAACACCGATAGTCGTTGGGTTTCTATGCTCTCCGGGCCTAATGACCACGTACTGTGCAGGACCTGCTGCACCGTGACAAACTAATTAGCCAGCGAGACTAAGAGCAAATTGTAATGACACTGTGTTAGTGCCGTGCTAATGTGCAAGTGATGCACAGGGATTTTTTTTCCCCCCCTCCCTCTCTCTCCCTCATCCTCTATGTCCCGTGCCTTAACAATGGTACGTTCAAGACCAATTAAAAATACAGAGCTCTCCGCACACTCGAGGCCCCGTCGCTGCGACTCCGCAAAGGCCAGGGCTCCGCTATTGTCTACGGCATTCAGGGGAAGAGATTTATTATAATTCCAATGTAGGCCAACTTCACCTTAAATTACAATGATGGCTGAACATGGAGAACTGGGAGGCTGGTATTAAAAATGAATTAGTAAAAAGAGGAAGGATTCCCGTTGCCGAGGCTCCACATATTAAAGTTGTTGATCACTGCAAATGAAAGGGGCTGAAACTATTGTGTTAAATTATTTTAAATATACTGAAATATATTTTAGGCAGTCTAACCAGAAAAGACACACAGAAAAAAAACACTAACTATGCATGGACCAAGCTGTCATACTATTTGTGTATATATTTTGTGTGTATATATATATACACTGTATATATATATTATAACTATTAAGGCATACTAACAGAATTAATCCTGTACACCGGGATTGAACGTTAGTTGCAGATAATACACTACAAATGAGGAAGGCTATTGGCAAAATGCAAGACCATGGTTGTGTTGGCAATGTTAGTCTTTTTGTATCCACGTCACATCGGCCTCCACTTTTGACACTAAAATGGGAGCAGCGTCATTACCCCGAAAGTTTCCGTTTTAGGGGATCGAAAATTTAAGATAAGCGTGGACATAAACGCAACAAGAGTCATGCATTAAAAAATATATATAAATTGGGGGAGTATTTCCCTTTTTTTTTTTTTCTTTTTTTTTTTTTTTTTACAAATTTACCAATCAATTTCTTTCAAAGAATAGAAGAATAAGTCACTCTGCTACAGAAGTCTAAAACGATGGGGAAGTCTTCTTCACTTTGCAAAAATATAGTTTTACATAGATATGCTGTCTAATCCTGAACATCCAAGTCTATCGCTAAAAGCTGTTGGTATTTAGATTAATTACGAGTTGAGTGATGGCCTGAGCGGAGGACATCATTTGCACTAATGACTAGCACTCATTATTTCTCCTCCATTCAGGTCCTGAACTCTGTGAAAGCCATTATGTGTGGGGGGGGAATCAGGAGGAAGGGGCGCTCTTTAAACCCAAACCCTCAAGGTCTCATTTGCTAATAAAATTCACAGAGGTCACCGCCGCCAAAACGCGCGGCTGCCGCCTGGGAAATGTCAATGAAGACGGGGCTATTCTCTCTGTCTGCCACCAATCAAAAATGCTCTCGCTGTGAGGGTGAGGCTGTTAATGTGAACATTCGTGGCCTCCACTCAATTTCCCGCCGAACTTTCGCCGCCTCCTCTGCATCATGAAAGGGGAGCCCGGATAAAATGGCACTGAATAAGTTTGGGCTCTCAATTGGAAGGAAGTGGCAGGTTTTCCTTTGACGGTGTCAAATAGATTCACCTGGAGCCATCCATCATGCGCCACATGTTCCAGCCCTTCCGTTTCAGTCAGGTGGCAGAAGTGACCCTTATTATGCTCACCCCGGCAGCATCCTTTTGTTGCCGCGTGTGTCAATCAGCGGGCAAATTCTGAATGGCTTAGTGCCTCATCTTAATATTTTCTGCGCACCATTGGCGCTCCGCTGCAATATAATATATAATAAAATAAATGGGTCCCATAATGGCCCCATTTGCCAGATACAAACCCATTACAGCAAGGCAGTCACCTGGTTGCATCATTAGCCTTAATTGTGTGTACCATGCGTACTGATGGCGAAAAGATACAGCACACAAACACGTCCTCCAATCCCCTCAGTACGTAGTGTGCGCCGACAGGATCTTATTTATTTAGTAATGGCCGACATCCCATTTACTGGGGCCGCGTTGCTCTTCTGGAGCCAACAAACGAGCCAGATTTAAAAAGTCATCCCGGGGAATTCATTTGTTGAATTGATCAGACGTTGGTGATTTGATGCTCCGTTTCGTCCCCCTAATGCGGTTTCTCCTTAACCCCGGTAACCTTGCCGACACCGCGCGGGGTCTGAGTTTCACACCAAGTTGTGAATGGCTCAGAAGCAATTAGCTTATTCTCACAACACGGTGGCACTCCCTCCTCGGCGGCAAATCCCATCTTTTGCTGATGTGATTTAAATCCTGATTAAATCTCTCACGTCCTTCACTCGGCGGGCGTGCGCTCCCCTCTTATTTTAAGTGGCTGGCCCGCCCCTTCCTCTTTCGTGGGGGCGGCCGTAAACAACGCGGGTTGTCCAGGTAATGCAGAGGTGAACGCCTTGCCTTTTTAAAAATGACCCGTCTTATGCATATGGAACAGCCATTTGGCCCCCCCCCCCCCCCCCCCCCCGCTCTAGGAAAAGACCCCCACCTGGGTTCAAGAGTGAGCTGCATTCGCCTGAAGGCATTATAAACCCGACGAGGTAGAACCACAGAGGAGGAGATTTCTACCACATTGTGCGACTCCTTCACAATGGTTCTGGTTTCATTATCGACCAAGGGCATGCTATCACAACAATGATCGTGTGCAACAGTGAGACAAAGGACATTCAATTTCTTTCCTGCAACATATTTAGAGCAGGCATTAAGAATAAAACAATAAGTCATTGAGCTGCATTTGCTATTGTTCCCTTTATAATACGAAAAGTCCTTATTAATCTCAGTTAGAGGACCCTCCTCCTCTTCCTCCTCCTCCTCCTCCACCTCGTCTTGCCTTTATTCCCGTGAACAAGTCTCAGGGGGAGAGCACGGGGAGCAGCAGCCGGGGGTCGGCATCATCCGTGACATCATCAGGGGGGGAGGCAGCGAGTGCCTGCACCAGCTGGGCCTAACTAAAAACGGCTTCCTTGTTAAAGGCATCTGCACCCCCCCCCACAGCACCACACTTCAAACGTAGCCACGCGGGCGGCCTCATCCGCTCCTCTCTGAAACTAATGCAACACACTGGGGAACTTCGGAAAACAAAGAGCGGGGTGGAAACTCGAGAAATCTCCCTTTTTTTTTGGCGTGCAGTGATTAACTCATCAACTAACGCGCAAATCAAAGGCATCGTGCCACACAGGCGCGTCCAGCTGCATTCCGCACAGCTGAGAGAGTGTCGTCCTGGCTCGGACGGCTTTTATAATCACCGTCCAGGACAGATGAGGGCCCGCTGGGTAATCACACACGCCGATGAGCGACAGCTCGGCCGAGGGTTCTCTTCCAGTTGGCCCCCGGCAGAGGGAACACACTGGGGTGTGTCCGAGCTGACGTGCGGAGCCTAAGAACTGGGCTGAGCCACCCTCCAGGAGCCAAAGCCTGCAATCAGAGAGGCACAAACAAGGCCACTCTCCGTCCAGACCTAGCAATTAGGAAGGGAGCGGGTCGCTGTAAACACAAGTTTTGGACGAGCTGGCCTCTCGTCTCCATGTGATCAGAGGGCTCGTTTGGTTGCGTTTCATTTTTGAACTTTCTTCCCTTTTCCATGAAAACTCTTTGCTCATGGCCTCGCTTGAATTGCCTTCTCCAAACTCACCACACGGATACGGCACGATTTCCGAAGTCTTTGATGTCATTTTCTGCACACAGATGACAGCATGCAGCTTTTCGGGTCTGCATGACCTGGACCTCAGTGAAAGGAGGAAATTAGAATATTGTATCATAAACTCCTTTTTTTCATTCCCACTTTTTACAAACTTTGAAGAATGCTGTTGCAGTATGGTTATGGTTACTTTTGGCGGTTGTTCAAATTAAAGTTTGGTCAATTAATAAATGTGGCCTACATTACCTGCAAGTCTCTTTCAAAACTAATTTCCACTTGGACTCACAAAGGTTAGATTTTACCTGGCACTGGGAATATACTTTTGCAATGGATGAAAGTGAGTCCTGAGACACAAACAAATATATATATATACACATCATTTCCTCATCAATCCACTTGCAAAACACCATAATGACACTTTTAAATCTTGCAAATTGAAAAAAATAAAATAACAAATTGAAATATGACACTCCAGAGCATTTACTCAGTAGTTAGTTGAACACCAAGATTACAGCCTTGAATGCTATTATGTGACGTGCTGTGCAAACTTGGATTCAAGGATTTTCTGCCATTGTGGCAAAATCGAAGGGGTTTGAATATCTTCTGAATGCCGATATAATTCTCGGGGATAATGGGGTTAAACCCTCGGCGAACGTTTCACAAATCACTGCTAATGCCTATGGACAGAAAGACTCTACATCCAATTCTTTGAAGACGTTTGGGGTAACGCCTTCTATTTTGAGCGCCTAATTCTATTTCCTTTCCATCCCGGCGCACAGGTAGGATAACAATCTGCTCTGTGAGTATGCTGAGGTCGTTCTGTGACGATTCATAAGTACGGGGTTGAGAGCGAGACAGCAATCAAAGGTGAGATAGCTTCTTCACCTCAATGCATTTCTACCCATCCACCCCCTCTCCAGCAGCCCTAAAACAATTTCATCCATCGAGTGCTCTACATTTCACATCACTTTCAGTGCGGTCAAAGAGGACAGATTACACTTTCGCATGGCAGGTTGAGTGCTCGCGGGGAGAGAAACGGAGGAAAGCGCCGCAACCTGTTAATTACGCACAACTCAAGGCACACAGGTAGAAAACAAGCCCGCGTGAAGTGCGCTCGGATGGGGGGGGGGCACAATCAGGGAGGCCTCTTAACGAGACATGGGATTTTAATCAGATATGTTAAATTTAGACCGCGTGCGACGTGTTAATTTGTAGTTCAGCGCTTTTCCAGATTCCGCTGTAACCTTTAACCGCCACCATGTGTCTCCACATTAATCAATTGCGAGGGAAAAAAGTAGAAGCCCCCCCCCCCCGAAAAGTAATTTCTCCGGGGCGGCTCAACACACATCACGCTGATGTACACACAAACAGGTCTGGGCACTGGCTGCTTAAAATTAGTGAGGGCCCGCTAATTAATTTCACCTCTGTCACTGGGGGTGCCCGGTGCAATCTATCTGTGCTGCAGCCTGTGTGAGATTAGGCGTCAGATAGGGGAGGAAAACAATATCCATTAGTTTGCCACACTTCCTTTGTTATAACGTGAAAAAAAAAACCCACATCATTCCATTGCTGTAATACCTTAGGTACCCTGTGCTCAGCAGTGGTGATATCTACGGATTTCAAATCAAATGAGGAGCAATCCATGGAACATTAAAGAGACAAACAGTGTGCAACACACACACAATGCAGGGGAAAGCATTTTAATGATTTTCAATACGCGCTGATGGAGAGACTTTAATTAAAACAGATCCCCGTCGTTTGGTATCAAATGTCGCTTTTGTCTCGTGACCGTCCCATAGGTTGAGATATTTAATGTGGAAAGAAGCTGCATCCAAATCCCACATTAATAACAGAAGAGAAGAAAATGGTGTTAGTTGAGGAAAGTGTGCAGGGATTTTATATCGGATCTCCGTTAGAGGTTTTTAATCTCGGTTTGATCCAAGGCTTTAATCATTATTTAACACTGTATTTGGAGACATTGACTATAGTGTCTATTTTATCGGAGGTTTGAGAAAATAATGCCTATGGAGAGTGATGTAGAAATATTGATCTCTCTTTAAACTTTATGCTTACATATCGAAAGAGTAGTTCTTGTGCACATAAGCCGTAATCAATATGTATTAGTATGTAAAGCTTAAGTTGTTTACAAGAAGCCTTACTGTACGTTCTAATTAGAGTCAGATGTACACTGTAATTAGAAAAAAATGTCCCTTGCAAGGACCTACATCATTAGGCTGAACTGGCCATCCAGCCATAGATTCAATCCCCCGAAAAATACATATCATCATCATCATGATATTATTATTTATTAATAATTGCTGTGTGCGAGGCTTTCCCACGACAACCTAGTAATATTTAATATTCTAAATCATGGCTGGTGTTTTTTTTTTTTGGAACAATATTAGCGTGATGGGAAATTACTACAATATTCAAGGTTTCTGCTATTTATCCGATGTTGATGATGCGCCCTCCATACTATGAAGGCAATACTCATCTATGTAAGGCTGTAAAGCTTTGTTGAGGACAAACAAACACACACACTCACAGACCCTTTGTGTCACAACCATAACCCTCGCCTCGCTGAGCCAGTGTCACCATCCTCACCTGAGGGCATCCATGGATCTGATGGCGGTTTCTCTCTGGTGTTGGCCTGCTCCCAGTCAAGGTCATCGTCTCGGCCTTGGCTGTAGCCACACGCCGCCAGAGGCTTCTCGAAGTTACAGTCGCCTGTGACAAAAGGAAGAAATGTATATGGTTATACAGCTTTTCCATTAACTCGCTGCTCGAACGAACGGATACATTAAATTTGCCTTTTATTTATTTCTTTCCCCGGTGGTATTCATAATGCAATCTGCCAGACAATGAGATGCATTTAAGTGAGACAGAGTGAAGGATTGCTGTAGTAGGCGAGGCACAACATACATTACCATCATTAGCAACACGGCAGGCCAATTTCACAATGACAAGTATGAAGTGTCCGAACTCCATCATCGTTAGGCACTATGTTCCCAAACTGCAGCACCATCGGGGATAAATTGATTTATTTTTCCTGGCCGGCCACAGAACTTTGCTGTCCATGCGCCCGTACTCCACTGAGCCGCTCTAATCCTTTTCACGAGCTGCTTGCGAAATGACAGCAAGCAGCCATTAAGGCCAGCCTTCAACGCGGCCTGGCGCGTGATCGATTAATACAAACAACCCCTTTATTCCTCGCACCTTAAAGGCCACACAGAGAAAAGTGAGAGTTGAGTTTTTTTGTTTTTTTTTCCCCTCCCTAAAGTGCTTTTTAGTCCACTCATAAATCTACAAAAAAGGCAGGTCTGAACTATATATGTCGGGGAGGGAGTTCACGCAGAGTGAAAATACGCGATGGGAGGTCGTTTTCAGAGGAGGCGCATGAGTCAGACAGAAATGTACAAAATAATAAAGCCGCTAAACGCGCGTTGAACCTTGGATTGTCGTCCACAACGGATGTGCACGTTGCCCTGCCCCCTTTGCGGAAATGAATTCAAATAGCAAATTTGAAAGTGTTTGCTTGCACATTGCTAATACATTTCTAAACACAAATGACATCGCTTACACATTTTATTGCCTCTGGGAATGTCCTTTGAGCCAGAATCTATGCCGGGCCAAAGCCGATATCTCATCTCGTACAAACTCCCACTGACATTCTGCTGCATAAAGGCTACGAGCCGGGGTTTTTGTTTTTCCATTTATCTCTCCGGTGACATTTACAGTACAAGTGCAAATGAGTGTCCAAACGAGGAGAACACCGGATAATTAATATCCAGCTCCACAGGGCAGCTGCATATGATATAGTTGCTGCTTTTCTTCCTTATTTTTTGAGGGGGTGGAAATAGGAGAGGGAGGGAATGCAGTGGCATCGCAGGTAAAAAAAAAAGGTTGAGGAATTACCCAGGGCTCGTCCAGAAGACTCATCGAATCCTACGGCGCACGCATTGCCAAGGCAACTTGTTACTGCGCCTGTACAATCAGGTCGATAACATTTATAAATGTAAAAAATGTGATCATGTTTACCTCTGATCAGCCACAACATCAAACTGACAGATGAGGAAAATCATATTGATCATCTCATTACGATGGCACCTGTCACAGGGCGGGATGAATTAGGCAGCAAGTGGCAACAGGCAGTTTTTTCTCCAAGCCGGTTGGTTTGGCGGGCGGGGCAAATGGGCGAGGACGGCAGCGACGTTGACCAGTGTCAGGGCGTCTCCGAAACGACAGGCGTCGGTTAGCACCAACCTGTGGACGAGGTCGCGGGAGCCCGAGGCCGCATCGTGCTCCTGAAAGTACTAAAGCGGTACTGGACCTGGACCACGGAGCAACGCAAGAATAGATTTGGGTGCATTAGAGAAGGCCGCAAGGTGCACGATGGTTAAAAGGTAGGTCCTCGGGTGAATGGTCTGCATCAATCTCCATATGCAATAGTTCCCCCCCCCCCCCCCTCCTCAGGGCTATAACGCTAAGCTCATTAATATTCTTTAACAGCTGCTACCTGCCATAGTTTAATTGGGCGCAAGTTCATCATTCATTGGCGGGAAGCTGCACAATTGATCTATCCACTGTATAACAATATAATACACAGCCTGTACCACCCGTTAATGCCAATTGTTGATTAAGCACCAGGCAGAGGTCACCGGTTCCTGAAAACGTATATAAATCCCAGGACTTGCTGTAGAATCGTCCACCTCCCCTGCACTGGGCATGCGAAGGCAGAGGGAGACAGATCTTCTACTTCATGTTCCGTCGCCTTCCTCCTCTAAATAAAAAAATATCTGCGTTGCCAAGATGTAACTTGGGGGGTGGGGGCGACGTGAACACCAGTGTTTGGCTGTAGCGTCGCAGGGACCGGCTCCCCTCCATCAATATTTTGACTCGATAGTGGCGAGATCCGTCGGCCCGCACCGCCCACCTGCCTCCCGCAGCTCCCATGGACCCGGAGAGGTGGCTGCTACTGCCGTTTGATATTGAAATCGATGGAGGAGCCGGAAATGGACTCCGAAATCAGTGGGTGAGAATTTCTGAACGCAGAGAAGAAAAAAAATAAAAAATAAAGAACATACATAAAGCAGGGTCTACTTCTTGTGCAATTGCGACTGGACATCATTGTTAATAATGAATCAGAGAAATAAAAGGACGGCATTATAAAAGCAATCAATAAAATAACACTTTCAGTTGCATCTTCATATGGAGCTTGTATTAAAACCGTATATACAACCCTGTCCTTCACATGCAATTTTGTTTACTTAGTCTTAAGTGTAATACTAGAAATCCAAAGAATAAACTGCTACTATTAAAAGAGTTGGCTTATAAAAAGGTGATACTTAATCTTATACTAATCCACAGTGACGCTAAACCAAATTACCTTGAATTATCTCTTTATAACCATCTATTCCTTTCTGCAGTGATTTTTCGTCGACAGTATGCGGAGTACCCTCCATTTGCATTCCTTTTAGCGCAAGGCTGAGGAACTTGTTCGAAATTCCTACAAGGGCCAAACTAAATAATTTTACCCCAGGACCTCCTCAATACATTTGAAGACGCAGCCTATTTACCTTTCTTTTGTGCTATTCAAATAAAACAAGCAACTTTATCCGTGCAACTTTGTTTTATCTCTCTGTTTTACCTTCCCATTTGCTCTTTACATTGTCTCCACCTCTTATTGGTTGAATGATCTCTGGTTTTAATATTGTGTTTTTGTTGTATTCTATATTTACTGATGGAAAGCACTTTTTGCACTTTGTGTAATAAAGGGGCTTTAACACAAGTTTACCAATTTGCAAGAATCGAAATGTACCCAAGACGTCCCACACACTGGCTCGCCTTTTACTTCCACAACAAAAGTAATCGTTTGTCCATTTGTCCTCAAAAAAGCATAACATTCTGCATCAACCTTCCTTTTCTTTATGATTGCCATTTTGGTGATAGTAAGTACTGATGCGATCAAACCACTGTCAGTTGATGATACGAACGCCACCGTGCATGATCCGCTCTGCCCGTGTTGTGTTCAGGAACCTGACCTTGGCCTGGAAAGACCAGCACTCGCGGAGTTTGTCAAGCGCCGTCTTTTTCTAATTTGATTTTCTTTTTTGTGAGTAGGCTAATCGTGAAACATCTCGCAGGCCGCATCAAACGGACTCGCGGGCCATATATACGGCCCGGAGGCCAGAGGTTCCGCACCACCGCTTTAGCCCAACACTTTTAACCATTAACCACTAAGCAGGCTAACGGGGTGTGAAAGAGCGATAAATCAATGCGCATTGCTTTGATTTTTACGCAAGGCTCTAGGTAGCAGGCCTCAGTATCGGGTAATTCTCCGATAACGCCTGCATCTAGTTAACGTCCTTGTTGAACTGTTCTGCGTGGAGACAAAGATTCCAGCTTCATGTTGTGGAGGAGTGGGTCGTTGGTAAGCTTTTTCATTTGAAGTGTGCCTTTGCCGTGGTGAGTGCGGAAAAAAACCCCAAAAGGCACCAGCAATCGCATGTTGCATGCCCTCCATATATATAACCGGCTGCTTCTGAGTCGAGAGGCTGCGCACACGCATGCAGATGAACGCATCAATCAATAGCGTCACAATAGTCCGTCTCTCTGTGGGAGGTTTATATCGCTGCCAGTGTGTGGCACAGCCCCCCCAAATAATCATCTCCGGCAGCTGCTGAAACAGATATCCCAATGAGAGGCTGCCAATTCTCTGAAGGAGATTTAACTTTCAATAAAAAGCTTATATGAGGTGTGGGTCGTCCGGGAGTACGGATGAATGTGCTCCACCCTGTCAACACCCCCCTTTCAAGGGAGGCAGACGGCTTGAAGCTAGAAAAAAAAAAAGAAAAAGGTGGCCCCAGACGTGTCGTGAAACAATTTATTCCCAGAGCGAGAAACACACAATAGTCTTTATATTCTCACGCAGAGTGCATTTCAAAGAAATCTATCCATCTTTTCCCCGGACTGAGCCAGAGGCCAGAATCAATACCTCAACCCCTCAATGCTGGAGCCAATTTCTCCTAAAGATTTTCAAGTCGGACTTAAAAGGCCTTTTGTTATTGCACCTGTAACAAAAGTAAACTTTCAGCATTAAAAGCAGTGTGTGTGTGTGTGTGTGTGTGTGGAAGTTAGGTTCAGTATTGGAGTGCAGAGCACAGCGTTCTCCCTGAATGCCAGTGACTGAGGGTGAGGGTGGATATGGAATATTGTGCATGAAGATTGATGGGGTTCCAATTGTCACTGCTCTCTGTGGTTTTGCAGTGGATATTTTTTTTTTTTTGGTTAGCAAGCTCACATTTGCTTTCCTGATTTGATTTTATGTATTCCAAATAATGAAAATCAGTGATGCTGCCCTCATTCCACAAGTTCTCTGAGGTCCTTCGCTCGAGGGTTTTTTAGTTAATGTGAATAGTTAAAATATTTGAGAAAATTCCACCTGCCTTCTTGAGATAAAAAAAAAAAAAAAAAAAATATTCAGATGTCACTTTCTTGTATGTTTTTTACATGATGAAGCTTGAATCCACAAACCTAAAACGCACAATAATAAATACAACATAATTCGTCTGTTGTTTCTCATCGTTTCCTTGAAAAAAAACTTAAATCTTTTTTTTTTTTTTTTTTTTTTTTGTGAAGTGGCACGACAAACCGAGTTACCGAGCAGAACCTGATTTTCCGTACTTGGGAACAGCAGAACACGGGGTTGGCACCTCCTCCACATAAGCACCTGTGCAACAATTAGCCGGTGCATAATTACTGGTCATTTTCTGCTCCGTAATTTTCCGCGAGAGTTACATTATGCCACGTTATAAAGCAAGCACAATGGACAGCAGCATCATTAGCGCGGAGTGGAGTGTGGCTTTTATGGCATGAGATGGAAACATCCTCCCGGGGTAGGAAAACTTGCCTTCCTTCCCCGTGGCAGATAACATCGCTACAAGAACCTGCTTAGCCCCTCTGCCAATTCTGCAATTACCAGCCTTCCAACCCCGTTCCGTCTGGACGGGAAATCACAGGTCTCCTCTTCGCCCCAATCAGCCTCCGTGTCCGCGCGTGTTTTAACAAACATCTTCTCTGCCGGCTAACCCAGCGCGCCGGCCGAAACAAGGCAATCTCGGGTAATTTAAAACCAATGTCGACTATCTCCCACCACCGCATCCAGTTTAGAGCTTCTGGAATCCTGCATCTAAGCCCCTTAGGGACTGATAGGCCTTTTCACTCAGGCCCTACTTCGCTTATCTATTGGCAGCTCCTGCCAAGTCCTATCTCTGTACTGAATTGCATGTATATGTACTATCTGTTTGGGGACTTTGAAGTGCAGGGAAGGGATTTCGACAATCAATCTCAATATCATTATCAATCACGTCTCGCTGTTCGCCACATTGATTCCGGGGGGGAAATAAAGAAGTTGGAGTGGCGATTTCCAGCGATAATCTGCCCTGGCTGAGCCATGCACTCGTCGGCAGTGTTTTGCAGAAAAATAAATAAACTGACAAAACCACACGGCGTGAAGTGGAGCTGCAGCCGGGCAAAAAGACAGCATGGCATTTTTGAAATTAAGATGGTGAAATACCTGATGATGTGCAAAAGCTTTGAGATGTCAAGGTCTGAATATGTTTTTTGAAGTACTTTGGTACTATGTTTTTCTCGAAACCATCTTATTATTAAAAAAAACATTTTGCCTTGCCGAGCCATTTCTTTCTTCTTGTCAACCAAAAATCACCTTGATGAATGGGCTTCACATCAGCGGTACAACATGGTTCCTGATCAAATCCCGCGTTGTGCACGGTTAGATGTACACTGAAGATGACAGGCAGCCTTCGCCTTGGATATGCTAAATTTTGACAGATGATTTTAAAGCCGTGTGCCGAGCACAGGGCTTGACATTCTCTTCCACCGTGTCTGTCAAGAACTTCCAGCGAACCACTTCGAATCCATCTCCATTCCGTAAAAAAAAAAAAACTGCCAGGCACCAATTAAGATGAATACGGAATCTAACTCGGAGGCATGGAATATCATTCCTGTCGTTTTTTTTTTCTTCCTCCAACTAATAATAATGAAGACTGTGCAGGTCTTCGTGCTCAGAGGAATCCTGTGCACTTAGACTTTATGCCGACCTTTCCTCGGTGCAGGGTCAAAATGTCATTTAGGTTCAAATACAAGCGGCCGTCCTAATGTTAAAGATCACATTTAATTTACATTAGCGCACTAGGGAGAAACACCTGCTGTGCGGGGTCTGAGTTCAGGTTGTGTCTTTTATTTTTTGGTGCATCCTGAATCTGAGTTGACAGGAACGAGGTTGGTCAACAATGGCTTTTCCTCCCATTGTTCCCAGCATCCCTTATTCTTGTCTCAATCTACACAGAGAGCTCCAGTCTGTCTGTCAGTGTCTTTGCCCTCCGGGGGAGGGAGGGAACGAGAGCGAGCGAGAGAGAGAGAGAGCGAGAGAGAAAAATAATAAGGCTGTGTCCTATTAGTGCCTGTTGATCCACTGAATGGCAGAGCAAATAGAGTTGTTTGGTTTCCCATTTTCTCATGTTCAACATGCCCCCAGAAACCATACGGTGTCTGAGCAGAGAGGGAGGCGCTCTGTTTAGAAATACATTTAAAAACAATCACTGTTTATTTGTGGCTTGCGTTAAAACTGCGACAAAACAGGCGACCTGCACATATGTGGTCAGCGAGGTGAGACGAACGCAGAGGCTTGTCAAATATCCTAAATGAAAAAAACAAATGCGTGTGTATTTGTGTCGCGCTGTTGTCGATCTGCACCCTGCGCCGCAGAATCAGCTGGCGGAGATGGTTCAAATTGGAATTAACCCTCCATATTGATTTACAACACAGGTTTAGCTCAATACTGCCGGACTGGAAATGTAAAACTTCCTCCAAGTCGGTTTAAGATTTGATCCAGGTGTGATGGACCACTGGCCTGAGCTTCAATCAATGAAAGAGTGCTCCGTGGTTTCCTGTGGAAAATAAGATTCACACCTGGACGGGGAGCCCCCCGGAATAAAAGAAGAATCCTGCCCCCCTCTCCTCTGGCTCACTCCTACAGAAAACAACATCCCTGTTCCACAGCGGATGATGCCCTTCAGGTTGACCCCCTGGAATCCTCTCCAAATCTGCTAAGTCAACAAACCTTTCAATCTCGCCTGAAAAGTCTCACGGAGACGGGATGAAATGCTAATGTCAGTGTCGGCGCATGCAGCCCCCTTCCTCCGCCCGAGTTTCCCAGAGTCGAATTTGTCAAACATGCGAGTAACAATGCCAGAAATTAGCCCAAAGGGAGCTTTCCCTCCAGAGGGGAGAATGGTTATGTTTGATCAGAGAATAAACAAGAACATTAACATGCTTTGTTTGGCTTTTCAGAAGTGGAACAAGCGCTTGATTTTATGTGTGGAGGAGGGAATAATTCAAGGTTGAATGTCAAAGAATTAGGAAATCGCTAAAGCTAATTGGAAAACGCAGAAGAATAGAAGAAAGGTTGAATCAATCCCTCTTGAGGGGGGGGGGGGGGGGGGGAATCTGGGCCACGAGGCAAAGCGTGCGCATTCAGCTTGAATTAGCTGCTTGATGAAATATCATTACTTTGTCGCTTTTTTTTTTTTTTTTCGGTCATGACATATTGTCTTTTAATCCCCCTCGCCACACGCAGCAGCCGTGACCAAGGCGTGTGGAGGGAGCTGCAGGGGAGGGGTGACCGCGTGGCCCTGACAGGTGTGGCTGCGGAGATTTCAATCCCACCGGGAGATTTGTTCAAAGCGTCGTCTCCGGGTCTTCACCTGCACACTTCAAACACAATCGGGCCCTTTGTTTCTCCACCGAAGCCCCATAAATCAGCTACCTGAGAAAAAAAAAAACCTGTGGCCAGGCGTAATCCTCCTGGGGTCATGATGGTGGGGTGGGGGGTATATGAGGCCTGATTTCAGATTTAATGCCTTGGCATCAGGAGAGTGTGTGGCAGGTGTCACGTCGACCAGTGTTTGACTAAAACACACTTTACTTTTTCAATGTTATTTTCCACTGGGTGAAAGTACGGCCCAGTATCACAGCTGAGTGGCAATTAGAGGGTCTATGATGATTAGGGATAAATATAGTAATTGTTTATGTCATTTTTTGTTACTCCTGCTACGTTTTGTCATTTCCACTTGTTAGCGTGCAACTGCCAATCGGATTTTTAAGTGGGGCCACACTGATTCCTCTGATTTAAATCTGATCTGTCCACACTTTCCTCTTCAAATGTAAACCATGTTTACCTGGGTATTATTTGCATCCCCTCCTAAGAAAGGAGGGACTTTGGCAGACCACCATGAACAAATGAATGTAATTGATATCTGGAAACACTGGACTGTATAAGGAAGATAAGAGAAAACTGTATTCAGTGTGACTTGGTCTTATCATAAAGTCTGTAAACTTATCATATAGAGTGGAAACAGGCAGAAACGCCAAATAATACGCATTGCCAGCAATTTGGCGTTCTCATCCAACTCACTTTCCTTAGCTATCTGCAGGTCTTGAAAAGTCCAACAAGTAACAATACGGGTATTAAATGGTATTTTTATAATGATACTACAATGGTCTTAACACAAAAGATCCAACGGAACCCCCTGAAAACTTGCACGTAAAAATCACCCCACTAAAAAAAAAAAAACATCAAATAGATTAAAAATCAGACAAAATAAATGGAAAAAGCTATTCGGTGAGAGTCATTGCAGCTAACCTACTTTTAATACCATGATAATACATGTACACGTGCTCCTCATGCAGTGAGTGACAGATTACAGTGAGACAAATTAGACTTTTCAGCTGGTGGTTATCAATTCAGACAGTAAAGTGGCATGAATAAGTGAAGGAAACAAAGGAATTCCCTGAGTCTCATTAATATTATTAATCTTTAAATCCAATTATCTCACGATGGCTGGTGACCTATTTCCTGATTTACGTGTCCTATCAAAACCTTGCGCATCACACAGTGGAGCGGAGAGGAACCCGTGAAGGCTTCAGACGCTCGTCAAGCTCCGGCAGGGCGCTCCTTTGGGAGGTTTGGGCTTTCCAATCTCGGCCGCCTTCTGTCCCCTGCAGGGGATTATTACCGTCCCGCTACTGTAGCATCCAGGTGAGTTATCACAGGTATTAGTGCAGAGCACACAAACTTCCAGGGCACTGCACCTCTCTGATCTTTGGTTACACTGCAGGTTTTTTCATTAGCGATGTGACGTGCGTGTAAAGTCATTGTGCAAGCACTTTTTTTTGCCGGACAGAGGGAGGAATATATACCGGTGGATGATGAGTCTGAGCAAGAGCCAGTGAGTAGAGTGAAAGTGCAGATTGGACCGAAATAAAATCTGATGCAGTCCAATGATAGAGAAAGTTTTTTTTTTTTTTAAGTTCCAATATGAGTGGGGGGGGGGGCTCTACTATAGCTACTAAAGAAATAATAAAGCAAAGATTTAATTTGAGATGATTATGACCTTGTCGGTTAGGTATAGAGATACTGATCAAGTTTAAGGTTAATCTAGAAAAATCTTATATAAATAAATAAATCTTTACCTGCGAAATTGAATTAATTTGTTTCCCGTGCTTGTTTAAATGACTAATTAAAGTAAACAGTGCAGTATAGAATGTCCAGTAGAAACCCAGTAGTGGTAGAAATAGTAATAACATTCCCCACAGATAACGGGCAGAGAATAGTCCACTGATGAATTTATGGACATAATCTACAGAAATGTTTCACAGAAGCTAGATGTTGTGCCACACGTGTACAAAATCCCCGTGTCCACTCAAAAACATTGACATTTATAATCAGCTGAGAACACAGAAATAAACATGTATGCCCCTAAAAAGGTCCCACATACACGTGACACCACAACTATGTCAATCACTGACAAAAGGCTAGGACGAAAAGGTTAAATCTGCCAGATTCACGATGGGAATATTGGACGAAAAAGAAAAGGAGGTTGATGTAATCTTGAGAAGCACCTCCCGTCAAGTCTTAGCCCATGGACAAACTGATCAGGGCAGCATTAAAAGGATGGAGAAGGCAAAGTGCATGTGATAGCTAGCAACAAAGAGACTTCAAATAGATGTGATGTGCACTTTCTGTGGAGTCTCCTCTGATCTGTCATTTATCTAAAGCTTCCACAGAAAACCTGGGCGAGACGGTAAGTGATAAAAGCAATATCTGCTTTGTAAGTGCAAATCAATAGACGTATTTCTGTGACATTTACATTCCCTCAGTTAAACACGGCACGGCGAACGGAGTCTTCGAGTCAATATCGCGAGCGCTGCCTGGACTCGGTATCCATAATTACACGCCGCAGCATTTGTGGCGTATAGGTGAGTTGCAAAAGGTTTAAAAAAAAAAAAAAGTGCAGAATAAAAGAAGCGTTAGTCATCAGTCATTTCACATTGTCTCGCCCTGAAATGTCACTTATGCAATTCAATGCACAACGCACTGTTATTTTCCGAAACAGTGAGCGGGTTTCTCGGTGAACCCAGGAAAAATGAAATATACTAGAATATCGTCGGTGGAAAAGTTGTCGGCATCAACTTTTATTTCTATTCGGAGGCCGATCCAAGAGTGACATCTGTCAATCTGTCTGTCTGAGCCTCCAGGTCTTTGTAAAAAAAAAAATAAACAGAATAAAGTAAGTGTTATCGACGGGATGACCGCAAAGGTGGCGACACTCATGATACTCTCAGATTGGAGGAAAAAAACATCCGATTGAGACGTCTCTGTTTGACCGTCCCGTGGGCCTTTCGGCCTATATCGGTTTAGCCAGGAGACTCAAATCAATCATGAAACAAGGAGAGCTGCCAAAGTGTTCTTTCACACCCCCAGTGTTCAGGCTATTTGGACTTGGTCACAGAAATGTCACGACCATCAACACGGTACTGCATGCAAACGCCCTCAGGGCGAGGGTCACGTCATCCATCTGAGCTCGAAAAAGATCAGAGGAAAAAAAGGAAAAAAAGGACGGGACAGATCAGGGTACAGATAAAATAACAAAATATTAACCGACACTCGGATCAAAAAAGAGAAAAAATTGCTTTTGGTGACTCAATGGTGGCAAAACCAGAAAAGTTTGGGTTTCTAATAAATATGTATTCTTCGGTCAAGTTTACATCAAATGCTTCTAATCCAAAAAAAAAAAAAGGAAAAAAGAAAGGGAAAAGAAATGATCCCTTTGAAGGGGCTTTCACTGTAGCAGCACAGATCAACAAATTGAGCTAAACTATAAAACACACATAAGAACCTCCAGGCGATGTGAGATTAGGGAGGCGGTGGGGGAGGGCGAGCGAAGGAGAGGTGGATAGACGCGGGGATAAAGACAGAGAGAGGGAGAGTGTGGGAGAGTCGCAGGAGGACTGCTGAGGAATCGACCACAACCACGGGGCATCGTCTTCCATAATATTACCAGGAAGAAAAAAATAAAAATAAATGTCCAATAAAAAAGCCCATTGTTTTTCTCTTATACATGGACGCATTTTACCAGGCTCAGGACAGAAAATCATAATATACTGTATTTACAGCGCTCTCCAACACCTTATAATGTTTAGCTCTGAGCAAATAAACAAAGATGTTTTTTTCTTTTCAGATGGAGGCCGGAGGAAGATTCTGAAAGTAATTTTCAACTTGTGACAACTGTAGAAATGATGCTTTTTCAATTTTACCATCGTGAGTCCCCTTCCATATGGCGAAAAGGAAAAAAAGGAAAAAAAAAAAACATGATGTGATTAGCAAAAAAATACATATGTTCAGCTCGAGCTGCAGTTCATTCTAACTGATGTTTCGCGGAAGAACTGATACGGACTTTTACACGATGACCATCTGTAGCACGCACTGAACCGATACTACGGGTAAAAAGGGGAGAAGAAAAATTGCTTTTGGCTTATAAGGAATCCCAATTTGCATCTCCAGCAATTAAAACGGCAATTACTCCAAACACAAACATGCATCCTGTGAAGCAAAAAACAGGGGAAACTTTTAACTAACACTCTGGCACTCGGGAGAAGCCATATGCACACACAGACAAAAACAAGCAACGCACATAATAACACAAACCTATCCGACAAATCTGAATATGAAGATAACTGGCGCTGGGGTAAGCACCTGCTCCTTAAAATAAATAAATAAATAAAAAAAATGTTCAGCTGAATTTTTCAGAAAGATTCCTAAATGCATTATCCATCTTGTGTGTGGAATTAACAAGCTGTGCCTGGTTTTGACTTTCCCCAGCTTTCGTTTTCTCACGATGAACGTGCAAAGTTGCAAAGTAAGTGGTAAATGGAGTACTGGATCATAATTTGTGTGTGTGTGTATCTGTGTGTGTGTGTGTGTGTGCGTGTTGGGATCGTGCCTCCGGCTTCCGCTCCTAATGAATTAGATGTGTGAAACTTTTCAAGAGGCATCCTCCATCTCACGCACACATTTCATTAACCTGCAGTTCATTCATTATTGCTGTGGGTGTGGAGGAGAGTAGCAGCCCCAGATATAATTGCGTTATTGGGGTTGTAGGGCTGCGGCTAATTACTAGCCGAGGACACAACACAGGCACTTAGACAGCAGCCTGACGGAACGACCCACAATGCTTTGTGACAAGAGCTGTCCTCCCTGGAGTTGCAGGAGGAGACATGATAGCGCAGTAATTCGTGACTCATAGCACAATCACATCATCTCCATAGCACGGAAGACGACACGGTGGAGGAGACTGAAATAAGTCGACAAGTTTGCCGCAAGTCGAGTAGAGGAGCAGCTCCGACAGCTAAAACGGGGAATTCTTTTTTAGAAAATGAAGTCAAAATTTAGAACGACTCTAATCCCCTGGTGTACAGGAAATCCACGGGAAATTGTCGGGGGGGATGCAGGTGCTCCCACAGAGCGGCTCTACTCTTCACGGAGTTGAACTGGCCGAGGGCCACGGAGACTTATTTCTGTTAATCTGTTTACAGGAGCCTTTGATACCTGGCAACTGGGCCCTGTGAACGCCAGGTTTTCCCAGTAACCATGTAACCCCTCATCCAAGGCAAGGTTTAATGACCTAAAATCACAAGGCAGCACAGAGCGACTCGCTCCCACCTGAAATCATAGTCAGGTGGATATTGGACTGTTCAAATCTCAAATCAAAACAGGTCAGAGCAGCTTGCCATATTAAAACTGTTCATTTCTTGTCTATTTTACTTCAAATTAATTTCCACATTTTCTTGTGATGTTGTAAGGTTGTCCTGGGTGTTTAGAAAAGCATTGTGAGATTTAAAAAAAATGGAAATCATGTATTGCATATATAATATATTATTGACCAAGAGGGATTTTTGACCTGATGATAGTCCCATACGAGATGTTGAAGGACCCTCCCTCAAAGGGGAACATGACTAACTGAGTCCACAGTTCATGGCAAGGTATCCAATAGAGATATTTCATTTGAATTCAAAAAGATCAACCTCAGGTGTCACTGAAAGAAACAAATGTGGGGATCACCAGTAAGGTTTATCCCTTCGGTATCATGGATGTCGGTTTTTTTCAGGAAAAGCGGAGAGGTTGTCACCCTATCGCCACCTTGTCGCCTGGCCAACGCCGCGTGTGACTCATCGCTGCTCTGAAACTTTAGGAGCTCAGGTAGAAGAGCTTTGGACGAGACGCCTATTTCTTCAAAATCAAAGCTTTACAAAAGGGAGAAAAAGAGAGCGCAGCCACGAGAGAGTTATCCTCATGAATCTCTGATGGGCTATATATATATATATATATATATAAATATATATAAATATATTTTTTTCCTTTATCCTCTTTCAGACAGCTTGTCTGATTCTTATAAAAACCCATCCGTCACTCATGTCTATCTTTCATTGAATTGGCTGGAGACATATCCTCGCCATTCATCGACCTTGAAATAAAAATGTTCCTCTCTTCGTTCATTTCAGGAAGTATTCCATTTCGGGCAATTCTTTATTTTCTCCTATTTTATTAATAATAATAATAATAATAATAATAATAATAATAATAATAATAATAATAATAATAATAATAATAATAATAATAAAACAACAAAATCTGTAAAAAAAAAAAAAAAGAAAACACCAGCTTTAAAGATTCTGGTGTTCAGGAGCCAAGCAAGACTCCGGGGCTGACTAGTTTATTTTCTCTCTGCCATTTTTATCTCTGCGTTCACACGCTGCTCAGTGTCCATTTATCCACGGTGAGGGCTTCTCTTTGGCAGGAACCATCACTTTCAACAACAGTCCCCGGAATCAGAGCGACGTGTCACATCGTTCCAGTGACAACTAACGACTACCAATGTATCCGGGCAGGCTGCCAGTGCGCCGGGTTAGAAACAGCTGAGGGGGGGGGGGGAGGTGGGGGGTGCATGGCGGGGGCGGGGGCCCGCACGCTCCAAGGAGACAGAGGTTTAGCTCACCAGTGGCGGACACGTCCCCTCGGTCAACAAAGTCCCTGACACATCATGTGCCGAGAGGTGAAATCAATCTGCTTTGAGAGGCGGACTCTGATACTGTATGTCTGGAGGCCGGAGTCAGAGTCCAGTGTGTGTGTGTGTGTGTGTGTGTGTGTGTTGGTGGGGGGGGGGCATCTGATTCATCCAACAGCCAGCCCCCTCGTTTCCCCTCTCCTTTTCTCCTCATCCTGCATTCTCCAAGGTCAGAGTGGTCACCCAAACTTTACTTTGCATACATATATATATATATATATATATATATATACACGGTATATATTATTATTTGAAGATTAAGAGTAAAAACACACTATGCCCGTAAATAAACACTAATTGGTTGTTAATTTTCTTAGTTCTTGCCTGGATGATCCATTGCCTCTGGGCAGAGGATGAATTATTCATACAAGTGGCAAAACAGCTTTATGTAGAAACCTACAAGGCAGCGGCGCATTCATTATGCTATCATGCCGAGTAATTCCAGGCACTGACGGCTGGTATTAGAATAATATGCATATTGGGTATTCTTTTTTTTTTCCCCTAGGCATTGGCAGGCAGTCAGAGCGCTTCCGTTGGCAGCGGCTGAGAGGGATGCGACGACCCCCTTCTTGTTTTGTCAGAGGAGCGAGTGTTTCGTGGTGGGAGGATTAAGCCGTGTGGTCGTGCTGCCGGGTGGGAGGATGCGTTCCCGTTGTCAGTCCTCCCCTCCCGCGTGGTACGGCAGATCTACACTGCCCCCAGGATGCACCTGGCCCGGCTGCGAGCAGGAGCTCATCGGGCTCACTGTTCTCCCTTAGGAGTCTGCAGGAGGACAATTCAAAGACGCGTACGCTGTGAGGTTACAGTTTTTTTTTTTGTTTTTTCTGTACACAAGTCAGCGGCGACAGCAGCAGCAGCAGCGCGGGGGCGATGAGTCGGACGGAAGCTGGTAAAACAGAACTGTCAGTTCAGACTAGGGCCAGACTGGTAAATGGCAGCAGGCGCCTGGCTGAGGAACCCGTCCTCTCAAGTGCTTCATGTCACCGCGGATACCTCGTCTCCGGAGGCCCCTCGCCAAATCCGCAGGCTACGGAAACGACATCACAAGGAGAAGGCGAGAGGGCTGCAGCTGAGTTTTTGTTTTTTTTTTTTTGGCGGGACTAGAGACTAAAAGCTTCCTGAGCAATGATATGAGTATTTGTGGGTCGATACCACACCAACGTAAATAAAATGGCCAAATTTGGTTGAAAAGTTTCAAGTTCAATCATTCATCCCCCCCCATGTAGTTTGGGCATTGTCAGGCCACAACACTCCGAGCCTTGGCATCTAAAAGTTTCTCAAACAAAGAAATCTTTGATAGCTCGAAGTTGTTTCCTAATAAACAGCTAAATCAAGACTGAACGTTCACACACACACAAAAGTTACATCTGGTTCAGTCCCAAGGACAGAAAAGTCTGTGACTACGGGTTGCAGACCCCTAAATCAATTTCACGTGATTGGAAAACATCAGTTTGATGCTGAGTGGACTTAAGTAGCATTGTTTTATTAAACCAAACAAGTTCAAATAACCCCTCCTAGGAGAACAAGCTGATTGAGTTGGCAAACCAGATCACTGTACAATTGCCACGGCACAACACAAGCGCGTGTACAAAAACACACACACACACACGCGAGATAACTGCAGCCTTCGGTTTGTCATCGTTTGGCATAATTGAATAGATCTGCAGCTAATGTGTCTTTGTCTTATTGGCACCAACGATCACTCGGCCAGCCCGGACCTCACACTGAGCCACGATAGAATGCGATCGATCTAATAGAGCGCGCGTGTTTGGAGGAATTCTCCGTTTTTCCAAGTGCCCCCCCCTGATTATACTGAGGGGCTGATATTAGGGGGCATTAACATCACACATGCCTGCTGGGGTGGAATATACGGCCTGTCTCTGGACCCCGAGCTGGAGGCTCTTTTTACATGACACTCATTCCAAGAAATTAGACAACCCAGGGCCGGGGTCAGGTGCTCGGCTCTGCCTCGCCTCCATTGTGCTGTCAGACCCGAAACAAGTTGGAACCACGTCCTGTGATTCAGGGACCACTTATATCCGAGGTAAGTGCTTTTCACTAGTTTGGAGTTAAAAAAAAAACACCCATATAACGAAAAGGACGAGATTTTACAGCTGAGAAAAGGTTCCTGCAAGACAGCTGCTGTTGACCTCTCTTTCCTCCTATGAGAGGACTACTGTAGATAAATTAAGCATGTTAAGCAAATCTGCACACATTCCCAAGCAGACTGAATGAAGATGTTTTAAAATCGCAGTAACAGAAAACGGATAATATCCCTCCTGGAATTTGGGATTGACAGAATTGGAGCAACTCAGGCGAAACGATAATTAAGGGCATGGGTTTGGATGCAGCCGGCGCTTGGTCTTGTATCCGGTCCAGCGAGGGCCTAATTCACACATTGACAAAAATGTCGGCGCATATCTCCGAGATGATTACAGATCGCGTGTATTTTAAGGAACGTCCGCGATGCACGACCAAAATATTCCGACAACTCAATTCTTTTATACTCTAAGGGCAAACCGCACAAGCCCCCCACCTAGACACAGAGTCACACGCCGCTGGAGTACAACAGTAATGAAAAATTGTGATGGAATCTAGATAAGGGAGAAATCATAAATCCCCGGGCGGAAACCAAAGGTGAATGAGTGAGCAAATGTCAACTCCTCCCACCACGGGCGGGATAAGCCTCTCTGCCTCGCCACTGTCACGCCACCACAGCGAATATAGTACGAGTGTGAGATAAGGTGCGCACATCCCAGGGCGTCCCATTTAATGTCTGGTAATAGCACACCCCCCCCCCCCACCCCCACCCCCACACACACACACACCCACCCCTCAAGTGTACGAGATGAACCTCCACCTCGCCGGGCGACTTATAGCGATTAGAATGAAATTTCAAAAGAATGGCCTTCCACGGCTCCAGATAATAGTCCAATGAGCGCACAAAACATGTATAAGAGACAGCCACCCCCCCCACACACACACACACACACCCACCCCTCAAGTGTACGAGATGAACCTCCACCTCGCCGGGCGACTTATAACGATTAGAATGAAATTTCAAAAGAATGGCCTTCCACGGCTCCAGATAATAGTCCAATGAGCGCACAAAACAATGTGACCCCCTCCGCTGACCCTCTTTGTGGCGAGGAAATTGCCTCT
Organism: Colistium nudipinnis; assembly: GCA_016785305.1. Taxonomy (NCBI): domain Eukaryota; kingdom Metazoa; phylum Chordata; class Actinopteri; order Pleuronectiformes; family Rhombosoleidae; genus Colistium; species Colistium nudipinnis. The sequence continues at coordinate 357,025 of JAFBJU010000255.1, read as the reverse complement.
AATGACTTGCTGTAGCACAGACACATTAAAGAGATTTCTCTTACCGCTCTGCCAATTGACACGTCCAAAAAAAAATGATAAATAAAATCCTACACATGCGATATGATGACGCACTGTATCAAAGTGTCGAAAAAAAGAAAAATCCTTTGCACCAATCTTTCATCGCTCATTCCAAATGATAACATAGCAGAACCTTGATATAACATGGCATCTGCACATGAGGGGGGAGGGGGGGGGGGGGTAAACTGCTTTTAAAAGCAATAATGCTTTTATATGAAGGAGCTGGGAGTAAGTGTATTTAAGAAAGATATGCACTGCTGGGTTTGCGGTACACCTGGGCATATGAAATGAGCAGGCCAGCCATCAAAGTAAACTCTGCAATTATCTCGGATGGAATGAATGTGCGTCAAGGCATTAACAAAAAATTAATAAAATTAATCCTAATCCATCTTTTTTTTTTCTTTTCTTTTTGGAGTCAGGTGCTGCTGCTGCTGCTAGAGGAGCAGGACGCCCTTCGGGGGATTTCTTCAATTAAAAATGTGACACTAAAGCTCAGACCTGGTTCTTATATTTTTCCCCCCACCTTCGTTTCATCTCCCGGGCCAGAAAAAAAACACGTATTTTCCTCTCGTCACTGCTGAGGCAGCCGCTAATTACGACGCATACATAATCTTTTATGTAAATGAGGTTGCCGGCTTTGATCTCCCCGTGTAGCCGAGGACAGCCGGATCGCACACTTGGTCTAGATCTGTCACTTGAGTCAGAAAGAGGGAAGTGAAGTGGAAGGAAATCTGATTTATTGAGATGTTTGTGTGTTTGATCTGGTCGTCTACATGCCGGGCCAGAAACACCACGGTCTGACCGCTCGGATCTTTCATCGTCTGGGACAAAGCGGCCTCGCCTCTAGATGCGAGCCGGTCAGGACGCCAGGACAGAAAAGGGGATTGGAACACCTTTTTAGTCTCGGCATTAATCTCCCCTAAGCTGCAGCGCAATCACTTCTTTGCACAGTTCTTTAACCGTAATGGAACGCTGACTACGTGCCGGAGACGGTCGTTTTTCAAAATGAACTTTCGGATGGATATACTTTCGGGATTTTCAATGACAGATCTGGATGGCCGATGGAAATAAATGGGGCGAGTAACGGGGCATCAGCCGGAGACCGGCTGAGCCTCGTTCTGTACCTTCATTGGCTCGAACTGCAGCTTTGCATTCGAGTGCGTCCCTGTGGCTCCTCCTACAAACACACAAAGGTCAGCGCCGACACTCCGGGGGGGGAAACCATCCGGCTCTGATGGACAGACGGGACGGAAACTGGCCCCGGTGCAAAACTGAAGAACCTGGTTTACCCAAAATCACTAAAGCGGCGGTCTTCGACGTTTTTCAGGCCAAGGAGAAATGGAACACGGACCCCCTACTATTAAACGGTGTTTGATATTAAACTGGCCCATGTGCCATGTATAAACATAGCTACAAGATGTTGGATTCATGTTAAGGTGTATTTAAAGACATTTAAATTTGTGGAGAAAAAAAAGGAAAAAATATTATATTTCAAGAAACCCCCGCAGTACCTCATTGCCCCCTAGGGGTCGCAGACCCCCTGTTGAAGACCTCTGCACTAAAGAAAAATATTGTACACGCAACTGGTGGTATCCAACTGTGCGGATTATATTAGCCGTATAGATTACAGTGCCGCAGCAGCTGCAGTGTCATTAAAACGCAATTACACGACTCTGCTTTTAATTTGAAAGGAAGGGAAACAAACACAGCGACACCTGGCCAGAGCCAGAGGGAGGAGGCGTAAAGGTAGATTGACTCAACAATGAATGGATATTTTGATATTCACTCTGACCGCTGGGGTTCTACACCTGCACTGGTCATTAGGAATACGGGGGAAAATAATACAGCATATTGCTTATGAACTTATGAACTTTTCTTCATATGAAGAATATAGTAGGCCTCTTCTTCACATCTTCTATGAGTTGTGGTCCATCTTTAGCCAAGAGGCCCGAACTTCTGCATTTTCCCCGAAGAGTGACGGTGTTTCCTCCGGCCGTGTGTTCTACAAATGAACACGACAAGCGGAATTCAGCGGCGTGAGAGGTCCTCTCCTCTCGTCCAGCCACTCCGGCGGCTGCCTGCCCCCCCCCCCCCCCCCCCCCACCACCGCGCCACCGTGTCACCAATTAGCCGGGGCCGGGGTTTCATTAAGGCATCGGCTTCCACCTTCTGTCACATCGCTGGTAATAAGCCCGAGATCGCCCTGCTGCTACCTGACACACCGAGGCAAGGCAGGAAAACAACACACACACACACGACGCGCGACACATAAGACACAAGATGCCAACATCCAAGTGCACACTGGTGGAGCGTGGCCAAGAGATACACACACCATAAACAATGTCCATGTGATTATGTGCACAAACGCCCACGCCCGCCTGGCACAGCTGATCTGCACCGCTCCAGCCTTTTGTTCAGATAATTATAGAAAGGAAGGCGGAAATGATGAAACGCAGACGGATAGGAAGGAAAATGCGACGGTTTCATGCAATTATTATGCACAAACCCATGACGTAAAAAAAAGATCTGACACCCAACCAGAAAAGGAGCAACACGAAGCCGGTGGAAATGAGAGCAAGAGTTAACTCCCTGAAGTGCTGTGGAGATTTAATCAAAAGTGAGAATATCTGCGGATAGGGGTTGCAAATCTGAAGTAAATGTCCTGAGCCGTGTTTTTCCGAAAATATTCTAAAGTGGAAACCAAATGGTCAAAGAATAGGCACAATAACACACTGCTGAATATGAGGAGCCACTCAATGCCAGCTTTTGTTATTTCTGATTTTCAGTGCCTTAAAAAAAAAAGTAAAAAAAAAGTGTACTCCTGCGCTTCAATATCCAGCCCTAATTATGCTCAAACTTTTCCGAGCATTGCCGAGTCCGCTCACACAGCAGCCTGCTGCAGACTGGATTATATTCCCTCTGTACGTTTCTGTCCTCCCAGCGCAGCCGTGCTCCTCTGACAGTTTGGAGAAAGCAGCTGGGGTGAGGCCTCCCCCCCCCCGGGGGGGGGCCCCCCCCCCCCCCCCCCCGGGGGGAGGAAAAAGAGCTGTGGGTTCACCCGCACGCACGCACGCAGGTGCTGCTGAATATTAGTCTTATGGCAAGAAGTCTGGACTCATGGGAGTGAATTATTCATCCTCTGAGCCCAGCCCGCATGCCTCTGCCTCAGCGGGGCCACAGCAATCATGACGCGCACGCCTTCATGCTCAAGTTCATGTGTCCGTCACATCCAGTGTATTAACGTCAGGTAAAGTAGGCGTGCGACAGGAACACAACTCGTCCCCGCCACGTTGGCAGATGGGATAAAGGCCAAACTTAAGTAAAGTATGCAGTAAAAGGAATTTTCGATAGATTCACGTTTATGAAAACGAAAAAAAACACCAGCGGGCATATGAAACGATTCTTCTGTCTCGAAACAACTTTTTACACCGTCTGATGAAACGACACACACAACCTCGTTTTCAGCAGTTGCAAAGTAGCATGGGAACAACAGGTGCTGATCGAACCGTGGCAGGGAAATGAACGAAAATAGGGAGAGACGGCGGACTGGAAATAGACAGACAACGGGACGGGCGGCAAAAAAAGAAAGACAGGAAATGATTGTCCGGCTTTCCTTTTGACGAGCCTTAGCATCGGCAAGCCGGTTCTCTTCCTTGAATACTAATGCTCACCGTTTCACAATTTGCAGGGAGAGAGAGGCAAATTACGGAGAAAAGCAAGTTTCCGAAAACATATGCAGTGTTGGTGTGGATCCAGCTGCTCGGGATTCTTTCTACAAATGCATCTCTGCCTGCCGAGCTTCAGCGGGGATCCTATAATGAATAATGCTCCATTTAGAGATGTGGGATCGGCAATGGGGGAAAATCCTCGATTAGCCCTGGGACTTGCTCAAAGACTTAGTGGGACAGGGAAAAGATCTGTTTGCATTAAAGTCAAGCCTCGGCAGAGGGGCTAATGATATTCACAGTACGGAAGGAGGGAAAATAAATTTAAAAAAAGGTTCCCATTGGGCTCAGAGCATTTCAGCTGCCGCTCTGGAGGCGAGTTTGCGGAACTGGAGCGACGGCTTTAAATCTAAAAGTCAAAATGACACGTTGTTTGATTTTTCACATGAAACGAAATAACCAAACACGGCAAGACAATTCTATTTTAAGTGGAGTGCCACTCGCCAATGTTATGTGAAGCGGGCGATAATAATGTTGCTCAGAAAACCAACTGGCACTGTGAGGCCTTTCCACTTTAATTACTCCTTATTTTGCCCTAATACCAGTAGGACTCACATTCAACTGAACCCCCCCCCCCCGGGCGTATACTATCATTACAATCAACTTGTCAGATTTGTTTGGTCACATGTGCATTATTCCAAAAGCGTGTGTTTACAACTTTTGTTTCCTGTTTCGCACCCACACTCCTAATGACTCCTGCGCCCTGTAATTTCTTTAGCATGTCACACGACTGATTACAGGGTGGGAGCCGCTCTTCATCTTTTTTTCCCCAAGTTATTGTTTTGTGTTTGCTCGTTTTTTTTTTGGAACGCAGAAGTCCCGCAGCTGTGTGTCTCCATGGCGCCGTTTAACACCGGCGAAATATACTTGCAACAACATCGCTGCCCGTGGCGACGGACGTTCAGCGTTGGCTCAGGCGAGTTAGCAAATCAAACGAGGACACCGTCAGTGGACGGTCCAGATTTTCGCGGGTTTAATCACGGGGGAAGCATCACAGGGAGGGGATGATCATTTTTCGTGGTGTTAAGAGGTTTCTAACCACACGGTTCAAATCCTAAAATGTGATCGACACAACTGTGCCACCTGTGTGCCCACAAGCCGTTTTGAGTTCCGGGGCACGAGGAGGTCACATTAACGTCCTCCTTTTGCCACACACTGAGCATCTTTCTCTCTCCCACCATCTGATCCCCCCCGGCTGCGGCAGTGACCACCCTGCGTGGTGCGAGGCGTACAGTAATGCCACAAAGGACAGCCGTTTGGGGGGGAAAAAAGAGCCCAGCCTGAGGAAGTCAGAGGGCTGTTTACAGAACAACAGTCTCTTACCGGCAGTGTGCTTCTCCCCCCCACAAGGAGTCTCCGCCACAAACAGATAACAGCCTCCAAACAGGCACCAGAGTGTGACCGATAGGAGTGCAATTAGGTACAATCAAGTACGTCCACTCCTCTCTCTTAGTGGCCAGCTCATACTGGGTTGCAGTCACATACAGTCCCATTAAGCAATTCAAAGTTACAATTAACTACATGTCCTGCAAAAAAGACCACAAAATATATATTTTTTCTTTTTTCAAGTCCCAAAAAATTCACACAAAAAAAAATTAATGGAGCTCTAATTCGTCCATGTCCACGGCTTCATTATTGAACCGTTAAATGGTCACAACAGGTTCAGCCGAGGCCGCTCGGCGCACGAGGGCAAATAGGCAGCAAAAAAAAAAAAAAAAAAAAAAAAGACGATGCAAATAACAGGCACTCCGACGAGGCCCTAATGCATTAATGACCCGGTGACGTGCACTAATGTGACGGCAACAGATTCACACTGACAGTAATGGAGAATTTAGCCCCCGGTTATACTCGTAAGGCTCGGAACGGGAGAGCAGGAAGAGGAGGAGGAGGAGGAGGAGGGGACGTACACCTGCCTCCTGCCCGAGCCTTGACAGAAGCCTAATAAATAATAGGAGACAAGGTGAAACAGCGGTAGCAGCCTCCCATCACACACACATCCACTTGCTGCATCTGAATCAATTTCAGTTCACGCATCAACCCCTGGGTTGAATGTAGGCGACAATGCAAGTTAAAAAAACACCCGATTGGGGTGGGGGGGCAATTCATAAAATCTCTGCCTGGCCGCCAGACATCGGCCACTGATATGGATTGCACTCTCCAGAGAGCCGGAGACAACAACAACGGAATTAAAGAGAGAGAAAAGGTTCAAGTGTGAGCGAGCTGACATCCGCCCTGGTGGGAGAAGGAAGGAGGCCCCGACCGTCACACACTAATGTCCTGATTTACACTGCTCCTCCTCCTCCTCCTCCTCGTCCTGGTCACCATTAATAACAATCGAGACGCTCGGAGCATTAATTAGTGAAATTCTTCCTGTGTGCCAGGACTCTGCGAGCCACCTACACCCACCGCACACTTCTGTAAACATTATCCTCCTGCATAGTAAGTTGTTGTTTTCTCTACCCGGGGATAGTTTTTTTTTTTATTTAAGACATGTTGATGAGATCACAGAATTGTTCGAGCATGCCCAAAACGCACACAAACAGCCCCCCCCCCCCCCCCCCCCCCCCTTGATGAGATCACAGAATTGTTCGAGCATGCCCAAAACGCACACAAACAGCCCCCCCCCCCGCCGCCGCCCTCTCCGTCTCTGCCTCTCTCTCTCTCTCTCTCTCTCTTCATTAGGCTGCCCCTGTGCTGGCCTGTGTGTAATTCATTAGCTTTTATCCTCTTCATTTGAAGAAGGAGCTGTGTATAATTAGAGCATCTCTGTTTGTCCAGCATCCTTCACACAGTCACATCTCAAGGCCAATTATCATTCCCTCGCACCCAGCTCCCGGATAACGGAGCCGCTTCAGCCCGCCTGGAGGATGGGCTTCAAACTATTGCTGCCTCTCAAGAATGTAAATAAAATCAGTTGCAAATCAACAGCTAATGATTGGATGTGGAGTGGCTCTCCGGGGATATGAGGAGGGCGAACCGTACCGCCGGCATTTGACTCACTCTCTTTGGCAAGAGCCATTAACCAGCTTCCACACAGTCGGTGGGCGGTCACATGCGTGGCGTTTCACTTTGTTATTGTTTTGGGTCAAAGTGCTTTTTTCCACCTTTAATGGGAGCTGTAAAGTTCTAATTTCAGGTTTAATTCCACAACCACAACCAATGCAGTCATTTTAAACAAAGTCCCATAGAATTTAAGCACAATGCAGAGGGACAATGACAGAGATTTGTTTTTTTTGTGGACCCGACAGTGGAATGTTCCCGACGGGCCAGGTCAGTCATCTGACTCCAAACAACAACAAGGTAGAAGCGAAGACAACTGCAGGACAGGAAAGGTACCAAATCTCTGCTGATGTCTTAATCTGGAAATGATTTGAGGACACGATTAGAAAAAATAAATAAAATCTACTTTTAGGCGAAGAAAGAAGGAAACGTTATAGTAACACTATTGCTAAGAATAAGGCAAAACAGATTCAATGCTCGGCCTTTGCGTTCATTTTGTACGTTAAGGTTCCAAAATGATGAACTATTTAATACCCTGTTAACTTACAAAATTAAAATTACTTTCTGTGCTCCAAAGGTGGAGTTCGTGTATTTAAAGAGGCTGCCCTTTGCTTCACTCTTCATCTTAGGTGGATTTAAACACAACAACCAGATTAAACAGGTGAGAGACGAGACTTAAACTTCACAGTCACAGTGTTTGATTTTAGATCTAATGAGCTCGAGAGTGGAGCCAACGAAACACAAAGAAAAAGAAAAAACGCCATTGTGCAAACGCAGACCGCACCTCATGTCACTTTTTGAAGCCTCACTCTAATACCACTTTTATTAATGTTTAAAGTGTTGTCAAAGGAGTCAAATATCATTTGTAATGAGACCTTAAAAAAAATAATAATAATAAATGTTCAACAAATTACCCCGTTCCTGAAGAAATCGCATCAGTCATTATTGAAAACATCAGCTTGTGACTCGTGTGTAAGTGAGCGGAACGCATTTTCCCATTTTCGACTTATATGGACTGCGGCGATGGCTCTTAAAACTCGCCACACTTTTGGATTCATTTAGTTAATTGCTACTGAAATTAATAGAACCATCCACTTTAGATCAATCATGCACTATGCTTCATCAGTCCGTCCCGTTGAGGGTGTCTCGGGAGTTATTCGCTGATGACAACTTTCATTTACATTCATTTTTGCGGACGTGTCAATTTCCGCCTTATAACCTCCGTCATCTTCCCCTGCGGTCAGTGATTTGCCTTCGTTTCCGATTAAAAAAGAAAAAAAAAAAAAGCCCTCGCGGCAACTTTCCTGCTGAACAGATGCTGACTTTTCCCACAGCTGACTAACGTGTCAAGCTGTGTGCCCTTTAACTCGCAAAGCAACACGTTTTGTTATTCAGCTATAATAAGTCTAATGAGGATAGCAAAATGTTAGATAACCTTCTCTCATGCGACGCCGCTCACCTGCCACGACGCCCACGTATAGAAACACAATGCCGATCTTTAATTCCGAGACGCCGACGTTAGACTTTGACCTTTTGCTGCCGACGCCTCAGACAGCTGATTTTATTTTGAAATGTGGATTGCCTAGGAATCGCCTGATGGGCTATCATGTCGTCCATGTTTACTCGGTAATCTGTGCCAAGAAGAAATAGGGGCGCCAAAAATATCAATACAATGATGCTCGACATCCGCCAACTGGTTCCGAACCCACTGTGAAGCCACACTTTGGTTGATGCTGGAGCTCTGCAATCCCAGTCCGCCTTGAACTAATTGCGTTTTTACTCCGTAGCGATGAGAAATCGCGGTCTACGCGACTGAGGTTAAACCTATCATCTACATCCATACAGCAACACCTCACGTATGCAGGTTCTCAAAGTTTTCCTCAAGGGACACGCCTCCCTCGACCGCCAGCCGTGATCAGGCTTTGCAGACACACTCAGGCGGAGCCTTTTAATAGGAAGTCACGCATGCAACGCGCCAGTGTTTGGAGAGCTTTAGTGAATCCATGCGTTCCCGACCGCCCTCGTTATCATCATAATAATGAACGGTGTCTGAAAAGCAAAGTCAGAATGTAGACACCTTTCTCTCCGCTTTATACTATCATCAATCACCATCAAGCTTTTTTTTTTCTTCTCCCTCTCTCCCACAACATGGGTTTTAAAAAAAAAAAGAAAAAAAAAAACATGCATATTTAATTTCATTCTCCACTGGCTCACACAAAAGAAATTGCCACCCTTCAGGACACCTTTCGGAGGACAAGTCTCTATTAAATCTAAGTCAGCTGAGAGGTGGGGGGGGGAAGCAACATTTCAAGTGAGAACTTATCTAAATTATTGCCAGACTTCAAATGAAGTGCTGTTTATCTCCCCAAGCAGCCAATGTGTTGTTTCACTCCTTAGTCACAGCTTGGATGGCAATCAGGATCGGTCAGCCTGGTCGCTATCAGCAGCAGTCACTCCACAATGACAAACTTCGGTGCCGCACTCGGAGCACGGGGCATTATGCTCCACGCACGCGCGCGCACACACGCACGCACGCACGCACGCACGCACACACACACACACCGTGGCTCACCCCTATCAGAAAACAAGGCAGGTTTTATAGCGGCTGGAAAAGGTGGTAAACATAACAAAGTGCACAGCTCCCTGGAATTTAATGCGCTCGGTCAAAAGACGAAGTACAGATATCAAAGGCCCCCCCCAAAAAAAAATCTGTCCTCACAATGTAGAAAGCAGAGGCACTGGCCAGACACAACAAGTGATTTATAGTGTTCTTTCTTCCTCTGCTCTGAGAATAGAGAATCCAGTGGGCATTGTGGATGCAAAGATGGGGGGGGGGTGGTCATCTGTGCCGAACGAGTTCACATGGAAAGCAGATGAAACTGAAACAGTGGGATCCTGATTATTATGGAGTCAATTTGAAGTTTTTTTTTGTTTTGTTTTTATGAATTGAAATTAAAAGGACGTTCTAAAAAAATCTGTGTGATCAAATTGCTGCTGATGCTGTGCAAACAGACTTCTAGTGGCACTCTGGTTACCTCACTGATCTAATTATCCCACACTCTCCATAACAAATGTCTCCGGCTCGCGTTTAGCCTCAGCCTTCTCATGCCATGTGTGTGCGGCTAATCCGTCAACTCGCCTCAGAGAGTAAAACACAACCCAATTGATTTCTTCCTGGTTTACATATTTACGCACACACACACTCAATTAGCAGCACATTTATCGACACGCTCGACCCCCACCACCGCTGCGGTGAGGCCCTCACTAATAAATCTCCTGGTCCTGGGGCTACCAGCGGCTAAGACTGATCAACCGCACACACTCAAGAAACAAAAATGGTCTGGGAATACTCTGAGCTCCAGATTCAAATAAACATAATTTATTCATCTTAAATACATCATCTGCAGGTCTCAGAGTTATAAGACCAGTTCGGAGACAGGGATAAACTTAATTTATTATTTTTGTCTTAAGTGTGTTGTGTTTAAACTGTAATGTCTTTAAACTCCGATAGTTTCCAAAGTGCATCTGAATTCTGATCCATACGAGTCTGACCGTGGGCTCTCCACTCTGAGCGCCAATAACTTCATCATCTGGGTGCTACATTATGTGTGTGCCATGCTGCCACCAACAGGCTCTCTGAGAAATGCATCAGCTGTGTGTTGTAGCCCCCTCAGCATCCGGGCAACACTGGAGCCACAACTCCAGCAGTTTCCACACAGAATCCAGCATGCACATTTCTGTGAGATGTATTTTAAGTGCAGCTCTAATGACATGGATTACCTTTGGACCGGACTTTCATTGTCAATACATTGATTGACATGAATCTGGGCTAATGGGCCTTTTTCCACACATAATGCCACGGTCCGGGCTGCAGGAATGGCCCCTTCAGGGTCTAAATTAGACTCGGAATGTGTAGTAACCCTGGGGCATCTACATCCATTACCATTGAAGGTGAATGCCTGCAATATGACGTGCTTAATTCTAATAAGTCAAATCACTGTCTGGTACTAATCCCTGAACGTTGTCTCCTCACAAAGCTTTGAAAAGACTTCTGCATATATGCATCGGGATCATGCGAGTAGGGGGGCTGTGTTTAGTTTGGGTCGACAACAGTTAAACAACAAAGCCATCACAATTTAAAAAGGTATACAATGATGAAAGATTGAAATTAATGTTTCCAAAACATCCTAAAGCAAACATTCTCAGCCGAAATCAAGAGTCATGCCAAGGACACAATTCTACTCAAAATCCTTAATTACTTTTTTGTTAACGTACAAATTCAGTTAATTAAATGCAGCTTTTCCCAAAAAGGAGGACACACACTACACACACAAAAAACAACAACATATAAAGTGAAGCTATTTTGAACTACCCATTCTGTTGGAGTAGCACACTCATTGTTTATATATATATATATATATATATATAGGCTTTATGAAACACAGCAGAGGTGGATGACAGAAGCAATTTACTATGAGGTACACAATTATTTTTTGCACACTGGGAAAACTTAAAATAGAGCAAGAGATGAGACACCGAATATTATCCTCACTGGGCATATCGCGATCCGAGGTGACGGAGGTGTGTATCTACACGGGGAGCGGAAACATCATAAATGAAGTTGGCACAGAGTTAGCGGAAGAACCAAGAAGGACGGATTTATTTGGCCGCAAATTCGTCCGAGAGCGCATGGAGGCACCTCGGCGCGTGGAGCTCGTGAGGTTAATCACATTAGACAGCAACTTATCAAGATAAAGTTAGACACAGACAATGAACTGCTTACACTTGCGGGTGGAGGTAGAGATGGGTGGTGGCACGGAGCGCGGTGCCCGCTTCGCACCTGCTCCAAAAGGTGCGATGCGCACCACTAATGAGCTCCGTACTCCGAACAATCTCTCCACAACGTGCGCGTGCCATGTGAGCTAAACAATTCACGCGTGCCACTTGAGCAGCACAATGCCTGCCTTCACGCTGCCACTTCGAAAGCACAGCGTGGAAAAAATGACGCGGAAAAACTAAACACACAAAAACGGGAGTTTTCAGGTGCCTTCCACCCCGCGCTTCGCTCCCCGACGTGGGGCACAATAACCGGGGCCGCTCTGCACACAGACACACACACACACACAGACAGACAGACACACAAACCTCGAGGTGAAGCCTGCTTACCTTTAAAAACTTCCCCCCGGGCGGTCAGCAGCAGGGTCAACGCAGCAAACCAGCAGTTCATAACTTTATCCATGTCGGCTGCGCCGTCGACGCGTTAACCCCCAGCAGCAGCGGGGTTAACAGGCAACTCTTCTCTCCTCTCTTCTGGATGTGCAACTTGAATTCTCCTCAGTCCACTTTCAGGACTGTTGTGTGTCTGTCTGTGCTCCGTTTCCGTCCGCAGTGCGCGAGCTCCGCTCCACACTTGCAGGAAGGATTGTGTGTGTGTGTGTGTGTGTGTGTAAGTGAGAGAGAGAGAGCGAGAGTCCTGGTTCCTGGATTACGCCTGGATTGAGTGGTCCGGCTACTCCAGGCGAAGCAGGGGCTGCGCGCTCGCTCAGTGGCCGGTAGAGGGCACGTGTGAGCCCCGCCCGGGTGTCCCCTCCTCCCGCCTCTGACTGGGGGAACGCGGAGGTTCATTAGGACCCAGGTGGAGCCAATTCGTTCATTATCAGGAGAGTATTTACATAAACGATAGTCAATCAGTGCTCTAGTCAATCTTTGAATGTTAAATCTTCATGTCTGTGTGTCTGTTCTCTTATTTATCATCTGAAAAGTATGTAGAAAACATATTTACACCTTGAAAACATAAGAGACAAGCAATTTTCTGCTACAGACTCATAAAACATGCTTTTAGCTCAACGTCAGGTTAATAAGAAATAAGAAATATCAGCATAAACATGTCTTGATAAGGTTATGGTGAGAATAATAGACAGGATTTTTTCTCTGCATATAAATAAAACAATAAAGATATGCCTATTACTGGTGAAGATGCAATCACTAATAGGAATGTTCTTTTCTTCTGAAAACCATAGTTATATCCCCCAAAATGCTGAACGTATATACCCAAACTAAGCCGTGTCTGATTACATTTCTACGTTTGTTCCACTAAAGGGAAAAAATCTAGGTTGTTCAAGGGTATTATCTATATATTATAGATATTAACCTTATCGGGTTACCTGGGAAACTAAGACTGTGTCTCTATTTTTTCCAGCCTCCATGAATCAGTAATGATTCGTTATTTTAATTTAATCAAATATTTGTCCAAAACTTTGTCTTGTCTGAGGCAGGGAGTGCAAACAACCGCGGGTTATTCTGAAAGCGATCACAAACACTGCAGAGAAGGAGCGGCAACTAATGACAAAGTCAGCCAATGTCACCCCCACATTGTTTTTGCATGCATCAACGCACGTGGCCCTTTCACTGGTACCAGCAGTTTATTTTTTGTGTGGCTAATTAAAATGCAGCCAGATTGACACGGGTTCACATTTAGCTTCAAAATGACCTCCTGCCATTAAGGATATACGGCCCCACTGGTTTGTTTTGGCACACAAGGTCCACCAAACAATGGCGGAAGCATTGGAAACGCCACACGTCTTTTTGTGGGGTTTTTGTGGCACTGTCTTGTCTACTACAGTTGTGTTGCAAGGAATGTGAGGAATACCAGTCTGAGCACCGCTGACATGGGAATTGGTGAGAGTGTAACTCCTCTGATTGGATGGAGTGATGATTGGATAATACCATTGTCTGCACTCCCGTACGCAGAGAGCGAGTTAGTGAGTGTGTGCGTGTGTGTGTTCTCCATAAAAATTGTCCTAAGTCATTTCAAACAAACACCACCAGTTCTACCATCTTTATACCGTAATTTATTTATTTTTATGCAATAATCCAAAACACAATTTCTAATTTGTCACATTAGTACCGTTTATCACACTAAGTATCACGACCGGCACCAAAAGATTCCAGATTTAGGCCTCAGAGGTCATGACGAAGGCTTTTCGGTGACACACAACAACATCCTGAGCCACCACTGAAAAAGGTGCTGTTGACATTTCACGGTGGAGAGCCGTCACCAGCAACGGAAGGATCTGCTTTATATTTCACAGACCAGGCTTGACACACGAAAGGAAACTTTGAAAGTTTGTCACTAAATCAACAAGAAGACTCACACGACAGTGATTTTGGCAATCAAGTGCTGCTATCATGCGCTTAGTGTCAATTAGCTGTCCTTCATTATGGGAAGTCACTCACCGCCGGTGATGCTTAACTGTTCTCCCTGCTTTTGCTCTGTGAATATATTTTACTTCTGAACGAAGAGCAAAGATGCCAGTCTGTGTTCCACCAGATGGATCTCGTCTCATTAAATAACGTTTTCAGAGCTCACAGGAATTAAATATGTAGTCATGTTGTGACACACGATTGTGTGTTGTGTTCATCACCAGAACAGTAACATCACCACTGAACTCTAATACCTGGATTCAGGTCATCTGACTTACACTGAAGCAATATCTTGATAGGTGCTTTATTTGACAACAGGTCCCCTGATCACTATCTAGGACAAAGACTTATCCGAGAGGTGTTCATCTATCATGAATGTGTGTGTGTGTGTGTGTGTGTGTCTGTGTGTGTGCGCGTGTCAGTATGTGGGCGTGTATGTGTGTATGTGGGTGTGTGCGTGTGTGCATGTGTGTTCATGTGTGTGTGTTCGTGTGTGTGTTCATGTGTGTGTTCATGTGTGTGTGTGCGTTTGAGAGAGAAAGGGATAGGTGTATGCTTAGCAGTAGCAGGTAGATACCAACAGAGGTCACTTTTTTCTCTTTTCTGCTGCACGTAAGTTAAAACATAAAGTTGTACAAGCAATGAAACCATCATTTCCCAGGAATTTTAAAGAGAAACTTTAAAAAAAAATATTCATGAAGCATTTCAGCTTTTGTTTTAAACGTTTAAACTCTGTGGGAAAAAAAACAATCTGGCATATCATGCATTGTAAATGCTTTTATTTCTTTATTTATTTAATGTTTTGTTTCCATAACCCGTTTTTTACAACTTCCAACAACCTCAGGTGGTCGAGCACTGAGAGGCCTTGCTCTGATCTGTACGCACAGAAACACCGTTTAATCAGAGTGGCCGTCGCGTTTTATATTTTTTGCAGATCTTAAGCTCCCCTCCACCGTTCTTTCCACTGACCTTACCCACTTGATCCCGACGAGCCGAATCCAGCACAGAGAGTGGTGCTCTCATGCTGAACTGTGCTCCCCCACTGACAAACAAGATCAACCGAACAATAATCAGCTCCCAAATGTAGACCTGTGAATTTTTCTGTGCTGAGTGACTTGTCCTGACCCCCTTTGCTGTGGATTAACAAATGTTTAGACATGACACAGCAGTCGCTAGTCTTTTATTTATATCCTTGTAACTTGAGTAATACATAAAAAAAAAAAAATGAAAGTCACAAGTTATCCTGTCTTCAGACTTCATATCTTTGTGAGTCGCACACCATGACCATGTCACGTGCCAGGGGTCAAATCGGTGCCAACCCCTCCCATTACGACGCACACTTTTAGACACACAGACACACGCTGCCCCTCACGTGGGTTTGAGGTAGTTATAGAGGGCGCTGAGTCCTCCTTGCAGCACCTCCTGGATAGGCTTGAGCAGGGGGTTGTGGATGATGTGGAGGCCTTTATCCAGCGGGTGACAGGCCAGCCTCCTGAGCCGGCTCAGCAGATACATTTCCACCGGCACATTTTGCAAGTCATTGAAGTCGACATTGAGCAGCTCCAGAGACTCCAGGAAGCACAGCGTCTTGGGCAGCGAGTGGATGCTGTTCCCCTCCACGATGAGGATCTTCAGGTTCACCAAGTCCTGGATCTGGTCCGCGATGGTCTCCAGGCGGTTGGAGGCCAGGTGGAGGAACACCAGGCCCTTCATGCTGTAGACGCAGGTGGGGATGTGGGCGATGCGGTTGTGGCTGAGGTTGAGCTTGGTGAGGCTGTGCATGGCCGCCAGGCTGCCGGGGAGGCCCGTGATCTGGTTGTTGGCCAGGCTGAGCACCTCCAGGCCGGCGCAGGAGCCCAGCTCCTCGGGCACCTCGCTCAGGCGGTTGCGGCAGGCGAAGAGCACGCGCAGCTTCTTCAGCAGTCCGATCTCGGGCGGCAGGCTGGACAGGTTGTTGCCCCACAGGTTGAGGATGACCAGGTTGTCCAGGGAGCCCATGGCCGGGGGCAGGGAGCACAGGCAGTTCATGGACAGGTTCAACTTCTGCAGCTCGCGCAGCTCCCACAGCTCGGCCGGGGTCTGCTCCAGCCCCCGCATGGCCAGGCTCAGCGTGCTGAAGCCAAAGTGCACCGTGGCATGTCGGCGGATCCTCTCGGCGGCCGACGACAGGCTGGGCTGGTCGTCCCTCAGGGCATTCCTCCTCTTCCGACTCACCTCGCTCAGCTCCTTATTGGACGAACTGCGAGATTGCTTCCCGCCCATGGTCCTTTGATTCTAGCGGGACGTAGAATCCAGAGGATCGCGAAGGGTTGCGGCTGGTGATGGATCTCCAGGGCTTCCTGAATGCGCCGCACATGACATGGCGAGTTCCTGTGGCCACTGCGGCGTCCGGTCCTTGTGGAACTCCCGGTGTTTGTTTGGCACCGGCTCCTCTGCTGAGTAACTCTCACTTTGAGTTGAGCAGTGCTGCTGGGAGTGAGCAGCCAATCCAAGCGTGTGTCTTACAGGATTTCACTCCCCAGCTGGTCCTGTCACTTTTCACGTCCACAGATAGCACAGCGCTGCCCACCCCCTGCAATCAGCCGGGGTCACTGCCATGATCTCATAGTCCCCGAAAACACAAGAATACACCGGTGCACACAAAGAGCGTCACACATGGTGCATGTGCGCATGTTTACTCTGTAACCAAATCCTGCTACAGGGGTTATATTTTGCAAAAAAACAAAACCAAAAAACAATTCAGATGTTTGACATACCATCTCTGTCCGACCATAATCTCCTCCTCACATATTTGTCTCGTGCCGCACCACGTGCCGCTGTCCACGTTCCCTGTGTCTTAACTTAAATATGGCACCAAGCTGGCAGCCGTGAAAACACTGAATCATCTCTCAAAAGCTCACAGAGGAATTAGCAGGGCTTTATTCACCAGCCAATTTATTCTCCATTATATTTTATTTGGTCATTGATTATTTTTCGTATAAAGTATATTGATCCCCCTCCCCCAAGTTTGGATGATAAAGACATCAATATTTCTGTATCCGGAAGTGAAAAAAGTTCAGAGAATTTCTGCCTTCTTGTAAAAGCGAATTGTGTATTTACATTTTAGAGTGACTTTCCCACCAGCAACATGCACACTGAGGAAAAACAAAATCCTTTCTTTTCATCCTCCCCCAAAGCTTTGCCCCACTTCCTTTTAAAATGAAAAAAACAAAAATAAAACATCTATTATATACTTTGGTGTGTGTGAATATTTTGTCTCCCTCACCAGTTCAGAGTTGTAGTACAGTGCTGCTTTCCCAAAGTGCTTCTGGTGAGACACGGTCAATCACTCTGTCACACACACAAACACTTTCACATTTACTGGGAAGGCTGAGATTCGCTTTCCAGTGGCGGAATGAATCCAACTACATCTACACTGCTCTAAATGTGCAAATTAGAGTTGGGCGTACTCAATGTGGTTAAATTCACTCCAACTCCAACTGTGAAATGGTACTAGTACACATAAATGCATAATAATAAGAATAATTCAGTGTTACACGTTACACTCGGGGCCTTCCTGTTGCGCGGCAGGAGCCTTTTCTTTAAATCATAGTCTATATCTGGGTAAATAACAATAATAAAAAAAGAAACAGCTCTCGAGAAGCGATGCCTCTTTAGTGGATGGAGTGAAATACGAAAAGTGCAGAATGTTCAGGATGATCTGAGCTGCTGCTACATCCATATTGGTCATTCTTAATCTCTTTCCTGTTCTGTTTTTAGGTCCAAGTCTAAGACTTCATGCTTGTTAATGTTACAGTCCCATCTTCACTTCGACTCGAATCCCAATGTATTTTTTTTTTGCCTTTTTCTCTGTGCTGATTTTCCTTTTGAACAATTGCACTTTAACTTTTAATGAGAGCCTATATCTACTATGTTAGTAAAATGGTGTCAAATGGAGATAGAAATCTACTTTGATTCCTATTTATTTCATGGGATCATTAAGAGGTGCAGCTGAAACGATGAAAAGGGTTTTTTGAAACGGGAGACGTGTGCATTCATGAGCTGCGAACACATTATCAAAGCGATGGGGGTGTTAATGGGTCCTTGGACCTGATCCACTTTCCTCGACAGCCTTGCAGAGTCGGACCAGGACTTACAGTGGCCTTAGTCATCATTCTTCTCCCCCGGCCCAGTAATCAAAGTACTTGGATGACAGTTAGCAGTGATATCCAGCTCTGGGGACCCGGTAGCCGCGCTCTGAGCGCTCTGAGCGCGGCTACATCAGCACTTATGAATGACAGGCTGAATCATGTATTCGCTGAATTGGACACCGGAGATAAGCCTATTGGGCTTGGGCAGCATGTCTCGACTTTTTCTTTTTTTTTTTTAGTAAATGTAAGTTTCATATCACAGTAACTTTGTGCAGCAGGCCGATTTTTTTGGCTGACTGGCACATTTCTTGTCGCGTGCACTTGCACGGAAACATTTCACATCACAAAGCCTTTAAACAGGCCTCCGCTTTAGGAGGGAAATCTGTGCCACTGAGCTTGCGTACATGCGGGCCACAGCTAATTTCGCGAGCAGCGGGACGGCTGCATCCCTGCTATCCCTATGTTTACATGAAAAATGACACCTCGGCTGCAGAGCATTCCCCTCATGTGCAAACACGCGCTGTCAAATAAGCAGGGAAAACCTTGGCTTCATATGCACATGCCTCATTATGGGTTAACGTTGGCATTGCGATACCTGGCTAGAGCTGAGATGGATGGATAGGTGGAGGGAGAGGGTGGGATAGACGCGAGATGGGTAGGTGGATGAAGGCAATGCGAGAATCTTATTTCGGTGACAGAGAGATGTCCTCCTGACATACCTCTGCATAACACTTCGTCATCGTCTCGCTTGGCATGAATCTTCATGAAAGGCTCCCTTTTTAATCCTGTGCGTGTTTGTTTGTTTTTTCATATTCCAGATTGCCTTTGTGTCAGAGGAACAGATGTGTGGAAACAGCTTGAGATTTAAATGACATGAAAATGGGATTTACCTTTCGCACAACACCTTAATACCGGGTCCCACTAGAACCGAAATGAGGATGAGTTATTCACTGGGAGAACAGTTACACCCTCCAGTCCTCGGGGTGACAAAAATGATCTCATTTGAGGGGGCTCATCTGGTTATGCGGCACAGTAATGGCTCTGGGTGAGCTACCTTTATAGAGTCAAGTTCAAGGCATACCATTATTACTCGTTCATTGCTGTTGAGGCTTCTGGCGCTGACAGATGATATATGGCCCCCGCTGCCACACAATTTTGCCGAAGGTGTCTCTGTCCTGTTTAAGTGTACCGGAGTAGACCTGCCGAGACCCGAGGCTCTTCAGAATCTATATTGCATTACTCCCTGAAGCCAGCATTCTTATTGTAGAGTGTGTTCCCTCGTAGGACAGGAGACAAGGCGAGATCGGGAAAAGGGGAGGCAAGAAATAGGCTCTTTTTTTTTTCCTTCACAGATTCTGGACAAAATTAGCAGCTTGAAAGTGGAGAAAGCCTGTGAGCAGAGGAGCACCTGCGCTGATAATCGTCTATTATTCAGCAGGTGCAGACGTGAATCTTCACACAACTGGACACTTTCCACTCTCCGTTCGGGCATGCAAGCAGACACCCCCCACCCCACCCCTCCTGGCTAATGGAGTCTGCGCCAGTGGCAGGGACATTTTGGTTGAAAATTGACAATATGTCACACATAGGAGCTGCCATCTGGAAATTGGCTGCAGTGCTGCGCTGCCCAAACTCTCCGAGTGACACAAAAGATCTGCTCAGCAATGCAGATTACCGGAGAGGAAATCTGAGGGAGTGTCCAACGAGTCTGCTCGGGAAGCCGAATACATCCATCATTCATTTCAATGGTTCGAGTCAATGTTCATTTATTTACCGGATTGGTCACACTGAGCTTTCACCCTGGATGGTTGTGCAAAAAGACACAATTGTCACCCCCTCTGTGTACGCATGCATGGGTATACATGTCTGTGTGCGTGTGTATAAACTCATTTTAAATTCACAGTTTCTACGAATATTTTTCACCATCCTATCACCTCTAACCTGTAATCTACTCATCTCATCCCCCCCTCAAGGCCACACGCCAGGTATCTGTAGTTAGGTCTGCAGTGAAGCATCCAGATTTTTCTTAGAGATAAACTGGAACAACATGATGAATAGATAATAAAGGCTCCCAGGGGGAGAGCTCTATCCGGGTTAAGTCCGCCGCATAAAGATACCATTTGTAATGATGGCTGGAATCAACGGGGCCGCGCCGTGAGCGCGGCTAACTGGGCTCCAAAGTGACCAGATCAGTCCCGACTCTGCTGATGCAGCAGATGGGGAGTACGGAACCAATTGTAGCCGTGACAACAGCAAACCGGGGTGATGAAGTACCACCGCGCGGCCTATCTGGGTCTCACCTGCTCGCAGCCCACTCCACAGGCTAAACTAAACTAAAACCGCTGTGCACCGAGCGTGGCGCGTTCGCCATGGAGCAAAAGTGTCACTGTGCTTTGGGATGACGGTGAGACTGACGGATTGATCTGGAGTCCGGGCTGCGACCTCGTCACTCCGCACACCACTTCAGCACACTTCCCTGTGATAATGAACTCCTTCTCCAAAGCAGCGTGAGATGGGCCACAGGGCCGGGCCTGCACCTTCTTATGTGCGGTAACTAATGCGTGTGAAACCTCATGGCTTCTATATATATATATATACCGGTATATATATATATATATATATATTTAACACTCGTAAAGTTTGAAGTGCATCATTTGTACCCTCAATACAATCAAACACAACATAACAACACAAACCAGGCAAATCGAATCTGCAGAAGAGAAAAAATAACTCGGCACAAAGGTTTGCTCATGACCTCGGTTACAGTAGCTTTGATTTAAATCATTATAATTACATCATTGAGTTTAAAGAATCTAGCAGCAGCTATATACTCAAACTTAGCCTTGGATTTAGGCCTCTACAATAGACCTTTTTTGGAATGTGCTGCCAAGACCACATAATAAATCAAAAAGAGCCTAAAACAAACATGAACTGCCTCTGAATGTTTCCTCGTTGGTTAAATCAACAACAAGAAGCATCGTATAAGCACAAACAGCAGCCAAAAGAAAAATGGCATCACAAGAAATCTTTAAATATTTATAAATATAAAACCGTACATAAGGCACCAGGGTAGGAGTAGATATTACTATCTGGAATGTCTTGAGCCAACAGTGCTGACAAAACCAAATGCAGACTCTCATGTCTCATCAAGTTTGTTAGTTATTTATATTTATTATTATTATTATTATTTGTTAGTTATTTATATTTAGTCATGTCACTTCCTGTTTTAATTTCTACTTACCTCATTTGAGACCCCTTTACTTCCTGCTTTTGTTTTGTTTTCCCGCCATGGTCGGTGTCTGCTCCGCCTGTTCCCACTTACCTCCGGTATAAATACTCCTGTCTCCACTTGTCTTCTGCCAGTTCATCCTCGCCTCTGTGTGAAACCAATCCATCTAAGCCACTGCAATGTTGTTGTTTAAGTGTTTTTATAGTTATATATATAGAGTTTTGGCATTTTGATTCCAATGTAAGAGTCATTTTTAGTTTTTTCATAGCGCTCGTTAATTTTACAATCAGAGTGTTTTCAGCTTATTTTCGTATGTTTGTGTTTTATTTTATTTTGTCAAGCTCTATTTAATCATTTAAACTACGAAACAAAGTATAAAAAAAGTAACCTGTGTTGATGGTGTGGTTGATTAGAGTCAGGTGTGCCGGAGAGAGGCCGATATCACATTCTCACCATGGCCACGAGTGACTCTACAGATGCTTCAGGGCAGATCATATTTTATGATGCCCGCGCCACCAGAGCTATGGAGACAATAGGGTCTGACAAGCTCTGTTCCAGGAATTAGGATGCTTGCCAGAGCGCCACTGCCAGCCAGCCATAAATGTTTCATGTGGTGCTGATATGGTAATCATTGCATCCCCACAATGACACCTTGTGAGAGTTGGATAACGATGGCTGTCTTTCAGGCCTGTGTGACTCTGGAAGCCATCCAGGGGCTGAGGCGCAGCCCAGAGTGTGAATCTGTCGTTTGAAAAAAAAAATTATAATTTAAAAAGCCATGTTACGTCCGATCGGTAGGGAAAAGTCTCAGATGAGGGGAAAAAAGTGCAACGGGTGTTCTCCCGGCATCATGCACTTGCTCGCTGGTGAAATATGCATCACAAATGCATTCCTCTGAGTTAAATATGCATTCCGTTTCATGATTTTTTTTTTTTTTTTTTTTGCAAGTGGGACCAGGTGCCCGTCGGTGGCACGGGCCCAGCTGGAGGATGTGGTGGACTCGCTCGGCTGGGCGAGCAGGCTGGCATACTAACAGAGCCAGGGGTGCTTTCACAGCGAAGCTGAAAGAGGCCGGGTTCAAAAAAACGCAGGCTCCAGCTGCGTGTCCACACACTCTATGCGCGTCTACGGCCGAGGAAATTAGAGAGTGGACGTCCAGAGTGAATTTTATAACCTACAACGCGGTCAGTGGCAGGAGTGTGTGTCTCATGACATTACAGACATCTGTGACCTGTGACTCACGTGTGAGATTAATTGTGGTGGGGGGGGGGGGGGGTAAGGGGGGGGGGGGGGGGGGGGGGACACATTTTCCAATCACGAGGGATGAGACGGCAAAAGGCTAACGTGTCTAAAAGAGCTTAATGTATTATTTGGTCGAGGCCTGCGTAAGCCTTTTTATTAAAGTGAAACAATCTTGTCAGACACCTGTTGTTCTTGCAGGGGGTATTTATTGTCGGCCTTTGTCAGCACACTGTAATCCCTGGGCTAGAACATGGCTGTATGACCACTGTGACCTATTCTTGGTCATCGTAATTGTCCCAAGAGCATGCGTGCGTGTGCGTGTGTGTGTGTGTGTGTGTGTGAGAGAGAGAGAGAGAGAGAGAGAGGTTGAGGCAGAGACATTGTGCATCAGTGTGTATTTGTGTGCGTACCCTGTGATTGCATGCACCCTTCAGCAATTTCACTTGAGCTTTTTTTTTTTGACACCCAATGTCATGCAGAACAAATCGCCATTTGCTGACACCAGTGATTTCTTGTCTCCATGTGCTGAGAGGTGTGTGTGTGTGTGTGTGTGTGTGTGTGTGTGTGTCTGTGTCTGTGTCTGTGTGTGTGTGTGTTGAGGGGAAAAGTGTTGGGTCCCACTGACGTGGACTTGGACATTTCTGTGATTAAGTAGTAATAGCCCCGGCAGTGACAGGGAAACAAGGGATCTCACTGGTCACAGGGCAGGAAAAAACTGCACACCCTTGGGCCTGGGAGACATGTATTTTGTTCTTTGAGAGAGTATATAATTATATATACACTTCAAGAGTGTTTCTTCTCAAACTGTCCAAACTGGCATTTAAGCTGTGAGAAAAATGTGAAGATTTCAGCACTTTTGAGCACCAATCTCCAGGAAATGCAGTTTCTCAGAGGACATCGCTCATATTTGTGTAAGTAGAAAAAGGATTGGCACACATAATTAAGATAAGAGTCTAAAAGCAAAGAGGACTTTCATCATCTCGCCACCTTCACCACGCCTGCCTTAAATTCCAGTGTCTGCCAATGGGCTTAACCCACTAATTGTGGCTTAGGTTCCTGTGGTATTGTCTCATGCCTGTGGTTTGGTTTACGTTTTCAGTTTATATTAAGACCTGAGGTATTCTAATGTATGGAATGGAATAAACTATCGTGTCAGATAATAAGAGTGTGTAGTTGGATTTATGTGTCAGGTTGTTGAGGTGCAGTGTTTATGGGTTTGCTGGGACTATGTCTTTTTGCTATGTGCAACATGAGAAATGGTTTGGGCTTTTCTTGGTCTAGACCAAAAACAAAAAGTGGAAACCAACAGTAATTAGAAAGTGATGTTTCTCTGGGAATATAAAACAACGAAATGACATAGCCCAGTGTTGGTTGAAGTGGTTCCTGTGTGAGATAAATATGGTGTTATGAGGACATCTACTGGCCAAGTGAGTGAAGGGCAGACTGTGGATTAAAATCATGCATCTTCACAGCCTATATATAGCTAACTCCTTAGTGTCTAAATAGAGACCTTTAACATCTATGTATTATACTTTGTTTTGTTCATTTATAAAACAAGTCTAAAGTCTTCTATTTTAAAAACACTCTTAAACTTAAACTAATGTGTTTTGAGTATTTTATAGAGAGTCAACTCTAACTCTAATGAAGGACGGGCAATAGGGTTATTATATATATAATAGAGTATAATAAGTATGTTTTTGATAGAAATAAGTAACATGTACATATATAATAACTGATCGTGGGCTATATGTTTAAATTGCTTACAGACTGTAATTGACTAACATTCCCATACATTCTTATTAACAATGTAAAATTATTTTCTTGAAGAAGTATTAGAGGAGAATGGAAATAAGTAACATATAACCACAGCCCGTGGGCTATTTGTACTAATCACCTGCAATTACCTTATTATTGATAAAGATAAAGATGACATTGTGACGTGTAATATTAAGTAGTTTATCACAGAATCGCTCCTCTGTGTGCCTGTGAACGTCCCTCACCCTAAATCTGAGAATGACACCACGTTCATCCACCCAGCGCGCCACAACGCCTGTCACAGCCAATCGCAGCCCAGAAAGTCTTCACTGGTCCCAGGACGAGCAGTTGCCTCGTCCAATCAAATCTTTATAACAAGCTCTTCACCCCGCCTTCATTCGGCCTGCAGCCAATCGACGAGCGGCCGTAATTACTAATTCATTACATAGCAAAGGGGAGTGACGCAGTTATTGTAGGTGCATAGATACTCCATGCTTTTTTTTCTTCCTATGAGCTGAAAATGTACATCTGTGGACTTTAAATCTTCTCACAGCCTGAAGAGCAGCGGGGACCTGGAGGCTGTTTATGTGAAGCTCTGAGCCCCGTCATCTGTGGATGCCACTCCGGTTGGAGGTTGCGGTACACCCCGAGGACTATATGCGATAACAAGGAAGAGATATGCCGCAGCCCAAATCACGAAAAATCGCCATCCTCGGGTACAGATCCGTAGGTGAGTCTGGATTAAACCTTAATCTGAAGCGGGGGATTACAACAACATCACGGGCTTTAGGATGAGAGGCCGAGGCCTGTCGGGTCAGTGCAGAGCCCGTGATGAGGGCGGTCTGCGCCTCCTATAATAGACTTAAATTGTAAGGAGCAGCATCCTGTCACGCAACATCATCCCCGGTACGGGGGGCTACCGGGAGGGACAGGCCCCCGTGGCTTCCACCGCACACAGGGGACTCTCTCTCCCATAAAACGCGTGCATGATAGATTATTGATATCATCGATAAGGTTTCCATCAATGGAAACACACACACACACACCCACCCACACACACACGCACCACCTCACAGCTCCCGCGGCTGCGCACTTCAGTGCCATGGTGCGTGAAGGCCCAGCAGGAGCCGCGGGTTTGACGCATCACTGTGCGCTTTTATTTCAAACTGGCTGTGCAGTTTGGATGCAGTATATACCCAAATATTAAATACATATTTTATATTGGTAGAGACAACGATGCTGAGGATCGGGAAAGATGGCTCATACACAAACTAAGCGTGCAGCACTGCGACTGCAGGCCCAACTCTACACCCATGAGATATTTCCATGGAGACCTGTGTTGTGTGCATGGGTGACTACTCCACAGCTGACATATATATAACATCCACCTGATTTACTACTGGGGATTTGCATGATGCAATGACGTTTATATTATTGTTATTTTCTTAATGTTGATATTGAACTCATCTTTCTCAGGGTTTTTTTGCATTTTTTTCCTGTACATACATCTGACACAACTCATTTCATTGCATCTGAAATGATCCCTGTTTCAAATTCATAGTTTTCTGATTGTCTTATTGTTTTTTTTCCCCAAGGAAAGTCCTCTCTGACTATTCAGTTTGTGGAGGGCCAGTTTGTTGACTCCTATGACCCAACAATAGAAAACAGTAAGTGGTGGTTGAGTGGATTCATCTTCATACGCAAACAGTTACACAAGCAGCTGATGATGAACAACATACACACTTGATGTAATGGATGTTTGAAATGGCACCACATTTGCTCGACTTTTCATTTTGATAATGATGTTTCTTAAAAAAACATCATGCGGGATAGAATGAAGAAAAACTGGTAAACTTCCGTAAAAAGTAAGAAACCCCCTGCTATAACAATGAATTTACGTCCTAGATGGTGTTTATGCTGTGTTTATGTCAGTGAGAATTATATTTTTTCTTTATTTATTATGTCCACAGATTTGTGGAAGGTTTGTTCAATTAATGAATGGACATCTCTGTAGCATCTCACTCCTTTGTGGTATTTCTGATTACAATATAACTCATCCCTTAATTTGGTACTTCGGTGATACTTTGGTATGATGTGGGTTGGAAATTGCTCCCCGCTCACTCTAGTCTGAGGCTGGGCATCCCTGGCTCAGAGAGTCACCTCTCTTTAAGGTATTTTAACAGTTGCTGAAGGGGGAGAACATAGAATAATCCATCAACCTCCTAAACACACATATACCCAGACACCCTGGAGATTCGAGTCTGAACGAACCCGTAGGCCGTGTTTCTCGCCTTGCCAGCATGTTTACTCGCATTCCAACCCCGCTTGTGTTTCTCCACTGTGTGGTCCGTCTGTGCCTATAAATAATCCTCGGACGGTCAACATAAAAATGAAGTATCAGCATAATCGGCGCAATGCCTTGGGCGCTGAAATCCCTCAGTCTCTCTCTGTAGATAATATAACCCATCTCCGGGCAGATATTGACATTCCTGTGCCGAATGAACTCAGTGGTCCCATGCCTACAGGAACGGATCTATAACAGGGTTTCTCTTGGACGTTTCAAGATCTGCAGACTGAGAGCGCAGAGTAATGAAGACCCAGTCAGCTGGGTATTATGTTCATGTTCAGTTCCTTCACTCATGTAAATGTAATTTCTAATTAGGCCTTTTTTTTTTTTTAATTGCAGCTTTTACTAAAATGATTACAATCAACGGACAAGAGTATCACCTTCAGCTTGTGGACACGGCAGGACAGGTATGACAGTTCTTCTTTGATTTGTATTTTAAAAATGTTGGCATAATGATTTTATATTTGTCCTACGTCACTAATCTGTCAGTATAACATCTGGTTACTTGTCTCTCTCCATCTCCACAGGATGAGTACTCCATCTTCCCACAGACTTACTCCATAGATATCAATGGTTACATTCTGGTCTATTCAGTTACGTCTAATAAAAGGTATCTATTTTTACACTTCTTATTTTTTAAGACAAATAAGCATTTATTGTGTTCTGATTTATGAGATGAATAAAGTTCATGGTGAGTTGAAGGAACTTTACCGTATTTTTTTCCAGCTTTGAAGTTGTTCAAGTTATCCATGAAAAACTGTTGGACATGGTGGGAAAAGTTCAGTGAGTGTTGCCTATCCTCCCTTCAGTGTCTAATGCAGTCCAAGAAATACTGTATTTTATATGAGATGCATAAATGACATTTGGCCACTTATTTTCCCTTCGATGCAGGGTACCAATTATGCTGGTTGGAAACAAGAATGACCTACATATGGAGCGGTATGTACCTAACACTCTGTACTTTAGATTCTCTCTATACATTAGGTTCAATATATATATATATATATATACACAATGGCTTTATATGTAGGTCAAAGCATTTTTATTTCTGTTCGGTTTCTTATAATATTAACGGCAGAAATGCAGAGAGAGCAGAGAGCCAATGTTAATGTGTTCCTCAGGTGACCCAGATAAAGGCAGCACCCATTTACATCAAATCCAGTATGTGTATTATGTAGTCCTCCAAACATATAATGGACCAGTTCAGTACATCCATGTATAAAAGCAGATATCCCAGAAATCATACTGTCCCAGGGGTTTGTGTAAAATTCGACCCTGCATCTTCATTGTGAAGTGTTTGTGTTTTTATTCTTACTGGTTTGCTGTACTTGTGTTTTTTTTTCTTTCTTTCTTTAGAGTAATCAGTTGCGAAGAGGGAAAAGCATTAGCCGAATCCTGGAATGCTGCCTTCATGGAATCCTCAGCTAAAGAGAACCAGGTACGATAATGTTCACTGGGCAGAATTTTTGGATGTGATGGAAATGTATGTAAAAAAAATCAGGTTAAAAGTTACATTTTAGACAAAAATAATACATTAGTGAATGACATGTGGCATGATATTTGTTTTTTGTGAGTACCTGCATGGGTTTCCTCTCACAATCCACTGAAATTCAATTACTTGCAGGTGTGAACGTGAGTGGTATTGGGGGCGGGGCTAAACAGAAAGTCGATGAGACGGTTAGACCCTTTTTGAGGCACTGCACATTTTTTATTAAAAAATAATCCCTAGGCACACCACCAAACAAAAATGTTACAAAATGACACATTTTGGCTTAATACAGTATATATAATGACAATTAAGTCCACTAACTTGTATATACTCACTCAGTGTGAAATCTGGGCCTGTTTAGAAATGATTTGCTGTAACTAATTAATATTATATTAATATTTCTGATGATCTCTCAAGGCACACTACTGTGCCTAGGCACAGTGGTTGAAAATCACTGAAGTATAGGATAGTAATGCGTGTGCAGCTTGCTACGCTGTCCCCAAGTGGCCAGAGGGACAGCTTTAACAATGATTACATTTGGACAGTTTACCCACCACTGGCTCCAGCCTTCTGTACTGTACTGTACACATGTTTTGTACATTTCAGCCACAGGACATCATATGTCTGTATGCCACGAGGTATCATGTAGGTAGATAGGTAGAGCTATCTTGCAACATGGGACACGAAAAATATAATTTTTGAAACGCTGCTTTCATTTGCCTGGCAGATGTATTCCCTTTTTCAGGATTTGCACATCCAGTAATTTGGCTAATCTGCTTTAAATCAAGTTAGTGAGCAGTATTGCTCGGCTGTTTGTAAATGCAAATAAATACCTGGATCTCTGTTCAAAAACCAGCGTGGCTGTGCTGGATGCAGTATGCATGCTGCTGGAAAATTCAGAAAGTGGTGTGACTGAGACATGTGACAATATCTTGTGTGTGTGTGTCTGTCTGTGTGTGTGTGTGTGTGTGTGTGTGTGTCTTGGTTTTTATTAGACGGCTGTTGAAGTTTTCCGGAGGATGATCCTGGAGGCAGAGAAGATGGACGGCGGCGTGCAGCCAGGAAAAACATCCTGCTCCATGATGTAGAGCCGACCAATCAACACACAGGACACTGCACTGGGATATCCCGTTACTTGAAGGCTAGCTGCCAGTTCTCCTCCACCTCAGCTGACTCCACCCCCCAAAAGAGTCCTAAATATCAATACTGTCTATTTATGGCTCTGAATCCACTGTTATTTTGAAGTATTTCCAAATCCCCTTTGTCATCATTGTCATCGTTTCTTGTGTTTGATTTAAAAAAAAAATGTTGGTGGTGCCCTCATCTTATAAACCCCCACAATCCCCTCTCCTCAACCCTTGTGTTGGGCACTGGTGCAAAACACAGAATATAATTCGGGTGTATCAGAAAAAAAAAAAGTTTCCCTGTGCTGAGTAATGACGAGCACCGTAACGACGGCCAGAGACAGTCTTGGCTTGATGCATCTTAGCTTCTGATTATGCAGCTCCCATATAGGCCACGAGACCTTATCAGTTTCAATAACACAAGGTGGTGGAAGGAGGAAATGTCACATCTGCCATGCAAATTCTCCGAGAATGGTGACGGTAAACATGGACGTTTCTTCTGACACATCACCAGCTGGTTTTGGTCCCCTCCAATATACAGCCCTTTTTCTACTTCGTCCCCCACGCAGCATCCACCTCTCTGTCCCTCGGTTTGTTTTTAGCAGTTTAGCAGTTACTCGCAGCCTAAAAAAAAGAATCGTTATCCATTTTCTAATGTTGAAAATGTTGTACAAATGTTTTTGATTGTAATCATTAAAGCGAAAAAAAAAGAAGAAAAGAAGTGGTTATGTAAAGCAGGCTCCAGCGTGGGTTATTTTTAGCTCTACCAATCATTTTTGTCACTTGGTTTAATTTATTCATTTATTACCTCTCAAGGAAAAGTCAGCCGGATTTACGTAAGGGATAAAAAAAACCTCCACATTAAAATGAATCTGAAGTGGAGTGCAATAATCAAAAAAATACATATGTTTTTGTTGTGGCAGTTAAAAATAAACTGGATAAGTCAATCTTTTCAAACAAGGATGAGCAGGCGCCCTTTATTTATCATGGCAGTGGGGTTATTCAGTTTTAATGTTCTTTATTTTCTTATTTAAAGCATGTTTGAATGTATGCCTGCAGCAGAGCAGTCTGGAGACGTCCTTGGGGGATTCATTGCTTCCTTGATTTTTTTCTTCTTTGAGCTGACTTTTAAAAGGTGTTGCACATGTCACCGCTACAGCAGTTGATGTCGATGAAAGCATTCCTCTTCAGCATTTCACAGTCTGACAGAAACATGCATTTCTGGTACTGGCCGTCTACGGAGGTAGAAAAAAAGAGGAAAACATAGGTTAGAAGTATCATGTTAGCAGCAACTTGCAGTGTATTCTCACGTGTTTGCATAATACACAAACATTTTACATTTTACACAAGCAGTTTAGATGGAAAGGGTTAAAAACAACACATGTAATTCACAAGTGACCCTTATCCTCAAATGTTGTTATCAAGATATCCAAAGACAACACTCACGTATTCAAAGCAAAGATAATATAAACATTATTTCTGTGTGTAGTCCATGTATGCGTTACATAAGGAACGTGTGAAGAAACGTACATGGTGCTTTGAGGAACCTGGCTGCGGCACAGCCGTCCTTCCCTGATGTGCAGGTCTCCACGCTGAGCTCACAGGTTCCTCCGGCCTTCTGGGAGACACAGCGGTGGCAGTCCAGGGCTTCACCTGGCAACCAGAGCAGCAAGAAAAGAATCCAGTCATTAATCATATTATTTTTACTCCTGATTGGTGGATAGGTCAGTCTGCTTTCCTTGGGTTTGTGACTGCTCTGCTGTGATCGTGCCCCTGTGCAGGGGAAAATAAAAAAAGCAGATCTCTCAAAGGTTGTATTTGTTCAGTGGAGACAGACTCACCGGCTGTAAACAGCAGGGCGACGGTTAAAGCCACGAGCAACTTCATCGCTCTGTTCATGAGTGAAGCCTGGGGGACATAAAGCTCAGATGTGATCATTCACAAGCTATTGTACATTGATTATTCTTACTTTTGTGGAATTTTCTCTATATTGAACAGTTAGAGGGGGGAAAAAAAACAGATTTCAAATGTAGAATTTTAACAAAATCTGAGCAGATACAAATCAATTGACATTTGGTAGGATATAAAAGGGTAAAACACACAAAAGAAAACTCAAATACAGGAGAAGAAGTAATTTCATATGTACGTACCGTGCTGATTTGTCTGCCTTGGACTCTGCTGGTAAATGTGGGCTATTGATTGACTTTTTCCTCTTTTTATACCCGCTCATACCTTGTCCTGCCATGGTAACGTCCCTTTAAGTGGCACCTCTCTGTTAAGTCAATAGGCTGAGTACCTGGGTACACTGTGTTCAGGGGTTGCAGTTTCTCAATGCTCGGATTCTCACATTAAGCAATATTTATCCACCCTTTGTCCCATGCTTAATGCAGTATATCACACCATGGCAAATATTAATGCATGCAATTGGTCACATTTTGAAATAAAGATTTATATCAGTAGTGTGTGTGCCCTAAGAGGACGAAGGGATATTAGTCGAAGGCACAGCGTGTTTGCTGTGGGTGGATTATATCTGACCTATTTTAGGCGTATACCTTTGGCTAGTTGAAGTCGCAGTTTACTTTATGGTTTAAGATCATTTCTCAATTCATTTCTTTCATTCGCGGGACAAAAAAACTTGAAACTTGATAGTATATGAAAGTGCAGTGTTTTAAACTGAAGGTAAACCTACAACACTGACCAGTTGTCATGTGCTCAGCAAAATGCCTGTAACTCTTACAGCAAAAAATACTGAAATGAAGTCTAATTCAGGATGACATTAAACATCAAAAACTTGAATTAACAAGTATATCGACACGTTTTTCAATGGCCGAAAAATCGATTGTACTCATTTTGGATCCTGCTCCGCCTGTTTTACTCTGCACCCTAACTCTGTTTGTGTGTTGTGATGTCGCAAACGGGGCGTCTCTACCCAGATTTGCGGGGGGGGGGGTCCTCTCTGGATCATCAGCAGATAAACAATAACAGAGGGGAAGCTGGAAGGGGAAATCGGACTCCTGTGCTGCCATTAAAAAAAAAATCTAATTTTCCCACCCTGTGTTTGTGTTGCTCCTCGTGTCCCCACATCTGGACACGGCCCAACTGTTACCATGCAGCTCCAGCCCAGTGTAACATCACTCCCAAAGCCCAATCAAAGCAAAATCTCTCCCTCACTGTATTGTTTGGCCGTGGAGAGTCAAACTCCAATATCAGCAGTGGCACATGTAAAGGGAAAGTGTCCATGTGGCAAAATGTCTAAACCCTCCATTGTTGCGCTTTTGTTGCCTCGGCCTCGCGATATCGCCGCACTCCCCGACGGCCATATATATCGGGGTGTCCCAAATATTTCCACTCTTATATTGTGTGACTAGTTTTTGGCACAGCTGACGGTGGCAAAATGTCTCAGTACTCAGGAAAGGTGAGTAACACAACGCAGGGGGGGGGGCACTGAGGCCTGGGATCCCCAAACAGAATCAATCAGTCATTTCGAAGACTGGTCCATCCTCAGATGTTACATATGACCAATGTTTTTTTTTTCCCCCAAATAATATCTTTTGGAATTTTCTCATAGATTGTGTTCTATGAGGGGAAATGCTTCACCGGGAGGAAGCTGGAGATCTGCAGCGACTGCGACAACTTCCAGGACCGAGGCTTCATGAACAGGGTGAACTCTGTGCGCGTGGAGAGCGGGGCCTTCGTCTGCTTCGACCACCCGGACTTCAAGGGCCAACAGTACATTCTGGAGCACGGAGAGTACCCTGAATTCCAGCGCTGGAATGCCCACAACGATCACATGGGCTCCTGCAGGCCAATCAGGATGGTGAGAGCATGTATACGTGAGACGCCCGGGGCCAGACAAATATTTGGCTGGTAATCACATAAAAAAAAGGGAAGAAAACAAAAAGCACAGCAGACTGGTATGTGTTTGGCCTTCTCATTTGTGCGTGTGGCTTTCAAAGTAAGAATAGTTTAGAATAATGGGTGGATTAGACCTACAGCATAGAGACAAACAGGCCTCGAGAAGCTTCTCATGACCTCATCCTACATCACTTTAGATAAGCTGTGGGTGGTATATATAAATATTGATGATCTGACATATACATTTAACCTTCAGATTTCTAAAGGGTTGGAGTGTTTGCATTCAAAAATGCAGGTTTCTTTGACAGTGAGGTGAAGCCGAACACTGTTGTTGCCATGACTCAGCGCGCCGGCATGTCATTGTCCTCCCGCAGCACGGAGAGCACTACAGGATGGAGCTGTTCGAGGGCGACAACTTCGCCGGCCAGTGCGTGGAGCTGAGCGACGACTGTCCCTTCCTGCGGGCACGAGGCCTGACCAAGAGCTGTGTCAACTCCATCAGGGTTTACGGGGACGGCGCGTACGTGTCTCTCCGCCACTTTGAAACGAACCCACTTGAAGGGCACAAGAAATGACAACATCTGCGAGAATGTTTGAATGCCTCTTTTTGCTATTTCGGGGGGTTATTTGAAGAAAATGGCATGTGCAGCTGTGAGGAAAATTGATGTTGTCCGTGGTGCTCACAGCACTGAAAAGTAGTATTTCCATAATAGATGCTATTTATTTTTCAATTCATTTTCTTGATGGAAATAGTTTATAGCAAGATAGTAACAAAAGCCCCTTACCACAGCCTGTACAAGTCATAGTCACCGAACTCTAACGTGAAACTGAAAAGCTGAAAGTGGGGATGGCCTGGTGGCCCCAAAGGTTATTTCTAAAGTTGTTGTCGCAAAAATGACCCATTTATGTCATTAAACTAGCCATTTTAACCTTAAACATCAAATGCAGGTGTAAACAAGGTAAGTCTTGAGAATATTGTCAGAAAAATGTCGGAAAATATGTATGTTTTAAGAAGTGCCTTGCCTGGGGTTTATTTACACTGAATATTGCATATTTAAAAGTAATTTGTCTTTTATTTCTTCCTCCGTACAGCTGGGTGTTGTACGAGGAGCCCAACTACCGTGGCCACATGTACGTTGTGGAGAGAGGAAACTACAGCAGCCACACGGAGTGGCAGGCACAGAACTCCAACATCCAGTCTGTTCGCAGAGTGGCAAACTACTTTTAAAAAACAAAAAACGTGACAACCACACTGACCACAACGCAGGGACGACAACATCCACCCAGGGGGGGGGGAAAAACCCACCGTCAACTTAACTCACACTCTCACTGTGGGTCTGTAAATTAATAAAAAATGAAAGGTTTCACGTTGCTTGTTTGTTTTATTTTTGTACTGAATTATTCAAAGGCTGAAATAAAGCAGTGAATCCCACAACATCTTCAATCTTATTTCCCCTTTTTCTCACTTTTTTTTCTCCTTTTCTACTCACTCAGTTTGAAGCTCCTAACTTAAACTTCACATTTCACTGGAGAAATGGCTGTAGGGTATGATTGTGGTAATTGCTTTCTATTATATGCCATAAGTACGAACACTTTAAGTGCTCTTCTTTTCCTCATACTAATGGATCCATTACTAGGTTATATGAGGTATTCTAAATACCACGTAGCATAGATTATCAGATAGATAGATGGACATTTTATTTATCCAGAAGGGAAATTAAAATGTTTTAGTAGTGAAGAAAAAAAGCGTGTGGACCAATGAGCAACGAAACAAAATGCGGTAATTAAAATATACTGTGACACAAATGGCATTAGCCAGCCTTTTAAAAGACGGGTACACATGAATGTGCGGCAGTCAGACGCGAACAATGGGAGGTGTGCGTCCTCTCTCTCTGCGGGTACAGTGTATAAATCAGGAGTGAAAGACAAATATTGCCCTGGTTGAAGCACCTGCCCCAGGGAGCTCTGCTACCACCTAGTGTCATTTATCTGTTTTATTGTGACGCCGAGACGGATGGCCTCAGGGTTCTCAAAGTGATCACAATCGTGACTTTCAGCTGCAATGACACAAACACACAAACAACATCAAAAGGCTTAGGATTCGTAGAAAGCCAATGCCAAGAACAATACAAAATGTTATTGTATTTTTTTTTTTTAATAAACAAGTCTATGTGAAGTTTGTCCCACACCCTTATATCCAGTCTTTAATCATATTATGGACACATCATGTGTGTATTGTGTATTTATAAATGGGGAGAATCATAAGCAGGTCATAGCTCAATGTTTTGGTTTAGTTTATTACCACTGATCGGTCTCACCACATGCTCTCATGCTTCTGGAAATTCCAAACCAGTGTTGTGGCTGTTGGATCTTGAATGAGAACTCATGTGCTTCGTGTTCTGTGACTGTCATGACAACAGATCATCCATCTTGACAAGGTTTCACTAAAGGCCTCTATTGAGTTACAACGTCAATATAAGATAGCTTAATAAGGAAATGCTTCGTCTTGAGTTACACTCAACGGCACTAGTTTAACAGCGATTATCTATAGATAACCGTATTCCTGGTCCATTTGCTGCATGAATTGGCTGAGTGTCACCAACACGCCATTAGTTTGGATGTCAGAGACAAGAAAGAGAGAGGGACCTGCGAGCAGGCCTTAATGGCATTTTAACGATGTCACTGTTGATTTTCTCTGCTAATGGGATTTATCATTTTGCACAAAGGACTTCAGGTTTTGAAAGAGTGGGCCTTAAAGGCCACTATGTGCCAGGATACTTTATTAATGCCGACAACTATTCTATTTCAGAGCCCTGGGTTATTTGCTTTAATGAACATAATAAAAACTTCCGAAGAGTGGCAACACATTAGAAACAAACCCATTTTTTTTTGTTTAAACAACTAAATCTTGGTCATCTTATAGGGAAATATTGCACTCTAAAGGTGACTTGTCAGTTGACTTGAACCGTAATGGATTATTTGGAAAAAGCAATACTACTAACATAAAAATATATATAATAAAGTCTGCTTTTATAATCGTCCTGTTTCCGATTGAAATAAAAACAAGATTCGTGACACAAATACATTTGAAATAGATGTTATCGTATCCTATAACTCCAAATGAGGTCAGCTATTTATAGCTCTGGCACATATGCATTAATGATCATTCAGATCGAAAAAAAACTAAGAATTTATCATACTGCATGTGGGGATGTAAAGATATTTATCACACTGACTAAAACCTACACTCTATTTCTCAGCCTGAAGGCACCATGGTGGGAGCTAACACTGAAATATTGAATTTGTAAATACTGTATGATAAGATTGGTCAAATCTATACTAAATGAATATAAAATGCAGGCAGTGTGTGTATTGCAGTGATTTGCATCAGGTGCCGTAGCTGTTCAGAGACTTAATATTGTTAACACGTATTATGATTGCACGTATTCACACATGCTGCAGTTAAATTTGTGAAGAAATATGAAGAAAACAAAAATGGGTAAAAAAAAAAATCTCTTCTTTTTTAAACGTTGTGCTTGTGGACACAGAGCCTGACGACAAAAAAGTGCAAGTGTTTAGATCGGCTGGATCGGGAACGTGAAAGACACACAATCACACGATCTCCATGTGTGATGGGGTTTGAATAAAAAAAAAGAAAAAAGAATGTGATTAAAATGAAAATAAAGTGGAAATCAGACGTGTGTGTAAATATGTGTGTGCGTGCAGAGTCGCGTTGAGGTCACAGCGGCTGCCTGAATTCCCCTCTTTGTGTTTACACATCCGGGTTTCCCTGTTTGCAGCCCATTCCCCCCCATTTAGAAGCCATTTTGGACACAGATCAGTAACATGCATGTAAACCCCGACCGACCTCCCGACGCCGCGCCGCCTCGATCCCGGTGAAAAAAGAAACCCTCAACAACCAACAGCCGCACAACAAACAATCAACACACACAAAAGCGCAGATTCGCCCCCTTCGCTTCTCTGGATGGTGCAGAGGCTCCGCACCCGACGCCCGGAGCCGCTTTCCGATGCACAGTAGCGGACCGCGCGTCGATCGCTCCGCGCTGCTGTGGCAACATTGTTGCGCCGTCGCGGCTGCTCGTGACACGCGCTGTGGCGGCTGTGGCGGTGAGGGCGCTGCAGGGAGCGGAGGCCCGGGCTCGTCCTGATCCCGGACACACGCTGTAAGCGCCGGCCGACTTTCCCATGTCGGAGCGCGGCGCGGACACCCGCGTCCTCCGCCTACCACGGATCATGTCTTTTTCATGGCTCACTTGTTCACTTCTTCTGGGAACTTTGTGCGCAGGTAAGCGGGCTATTTCTTTTTTTTCCCCTTCCCCACCGTCTCCTCTCTCCTTTTTTTTGTAACTGCCCCCTTTCCCCCCCATTTGCTTTTCCTGCCTTCCTTCCTTTTGATTGTTTGGGTTTTTTATTTGAGAAATCTCCTCGCGATCGAGTTTGTATGTGCGCGTGTTGTGGTTTAAAGTTTGTTTAAACAAACAGTGGCAGTGGCCCCTTCAGCTGTGGGAGGATTTTTATTCCAATTCCTCATTATCGCCTTTCCTGTGTTTGTCCCTCAAACACATCCACTCTCCACTCGATTGTTGGTAAAGCACAAGCTGCTGCTTTAGATCTAAACAAAGGGCGCCATTAGGTGGTCTCTAATGTTGTTTTTTAAGCCTCCGAGAGGATAGACAAATAATGCATCTAAATGTGAAACTGTTGCGTCCCCCTCGCCTTTATGAACGGTGGCAGGAATAGAAGGCAGCAGCTGCATCAACATCCTGAAACCTTAGAGGCTACATCTCAGCTCGGCTCTTGTTTTGTGGTCACACAAACCCGAGCCACACTTCATCTCTTTTCTCTCCCTCCTCCGTCTTTAATGCAATCTCTGGTGTTTGATTTGAGGAGACATCAGCTGTTAGTCTGAAGTCTGAATCCAGGTTACTATTACGCACGGCTCTGATTCCAAAAAGCCTGGGAGCTGGCACCACGTGAAATTGAGCATGAGGGTTGTTTTTCTTTTGTTTGGCTCTATTTATACCAGCTCACGGCGGTATTTTCCTAAATTTCGTCCACAGTGAAAAATTAAAAAACAACAACAACATTTTCTCTTTTCTTTTTCTACATTTTTAAATTGTTATAGGTTTTTATCCAGAATCAGAAATGGAAAAGGAACTGTGGCACAGCTGTGTGTGCTGTGTTGGCCACACAGCACCATGTCTGATGCCTTTCATGGTTTGTGGATCTGGAGTGTGTTGTAAGCTGCTTCTCCAGGACCCGTGTTGTTGTGGTGTAAGCTTCAGCTAAGTGACAAAGGGGGGAGGGGGGTTGGGAAATGATCTTGTAGTAAAAGTACTCTTGGGTCATGTGACCACAGATATCAGAAATGCCATCTCTGCTCAATGGACCATTGAGCATCATTGCCCTGTGCGTGCGCGCGTGAGTGCATGCATGTTTGTGTGTCCACCACCTTCCTCTC
The DNA here is from genome assembly GCA_016785305.1 of Colistium nudipinnis. Classification (NCBI taxonomy): domain Eukaryota; kingdom Metazoa; phylum Chordata; class Actinopteri; order Pleuronectiformes; family Rhombosoleidae; genus Colistium; species Colistium nudipinnis. The sequence continues at coordinate 318,384 of JAFBJU010000255.1, read as the reverse complement.
TTTAATATTGAGCACCCAGTTTGGTCATTGCACGCATCCCTATTTCCCTACACCATAATGAAGTCCATTGTGTTGTGCAGCACAACTAAATGCATGTATGTTTAAGTGTGTGTGTGTGTCTGTGTGTGTGATGGATTGGTGGGGGTAACACTGGGGGGATGGGCAGCCTCCTATAGGCATGGATTTAAAGAGACAGCCACTATTTTTCCCTGTGAACAAAGATTAGACCGGAATGACCGTAGGATATTGTGAATGACATGTACAGTACCCGTTATCTGCCTCGCCGTTCATCAAACACACGTCTCCCGTTTGTCTGCGTGATTGTGGCCAACACCAATCCGCTCGGATGAATGATTAAACCTTTTCTGCTATAGGGAATCCTACAGTTGGAGACTGACAGCCATTGTTAGGTCCCGTCCTGGTTTCCCCTTAAAGAAAAAAAGAAAAAAGGGGGTCTTATCAGTGTCTCCAGATGCGTCGTCCTCCAGGAGGAGACGGGAGAGCTATTATCTATAGGAGTAGCACGCTGGTGGTTTGAGGTGTTTCCATACCATCAGCACGAAACATCATTGTTCCTCTATTGCTAATTAAATTCTGTCCTTTTTTTAACTTGTTAATCTCTGAAAATACTCTTTTAGAGATTGTCGTTGTGCTGAGCAACTATTTGGCAAAACCGTGTTATCCCTGAGGAATTCCCAAATTTGGCTTTGTGCCAGAGTGAAGACTGAGGCTCTGCTCAGACCTTTTCTGGGCGCCACATGTCTGAGGTTCGATCTTGTGCTGACCCCCAGGCCTTCTGTCTTTCTCAGGGTACAGCCTGGGCGAAGCGGAGACCCGCGAGTGCGTGTACTACAACGATAACTGGCGCACAGAGAGGACCAACCAGAGCGGCTTCGAGCGCTGCGAGGGCGAGAAGGACAAGCGGCTGCACTGCTACGCCTCCTGGCTCAACTCCTCAGGGACCATCAAGCTGGTGAAGAAAGGCTGCTGGCTGGACGACTTCAACTGCTACGACAGGTGGGGGTCACCGTGCGAGGTCACCGCACGTTCACATCTATACTTTAGATGTGTGTGTGTGTGTGTGTGTGTGTGTGTGTGTCTAGAGTGAAAACACAGCGAGTACAATAAACCAATCGGATGAGCATGGGTTGGTTGTAGCTGAAATGTGACATCATTGCTTTTTTTTTCTTTTTTGTACATTTTCCACTGTAAACGCAACTCTTTTGGGTTATGTCCTTGTGGTCAGATAAAAAATAAGCAATCCAAAGGTGTCATCTTGTGCTCCAGGAAGTCCTTTTCGCTCTTTTCGAGACATTTATAGGGTAAATAATGGATTCAATAATATCGATTGTGGAAGATTGTCCGTGTTCACCTTTAAATACACTTCGGTTTGTTAAGAAACAGGAAACAAAGATGCAGGATATTCATATTGCATTACCAACTTTGGCCCAAGCTGATTAATTGCTGTTTTTAAAACACATTTTACATATACATTTATTTTACACAGTTATTTGACTTTACATACATACATGTACATACATACATGTACATACATTCATACATGTACATACACACACATACCTATACATTATGATGTTACTGATTACCGGAAACATCAGATTTCAATTTACATGTTTTTGAAACAGGGAAACAGAAATATTTCAGTAGCAGATACAAGGTATTTCTTTCCAAACTCTTTCATTATAAAGCAACTCAAAACTTGAATGAATTGTTAAATGAGCTACATATTTATTTTTTTGGTACTTTTTAAACATGAACTATAAGGTGCACAGCAGAAAATAGATAGCGGATCCAATATAAAGAATTAAATGAGCTTTACGACTCAGAGTTTTTGGCAGGCCAAACAGGTGAGACTTACTTCAAAATGAAGTTTGTAGTGTATCTGCTTAAAATATAATATACAATATAAAAGCACAGACTCTATGAGATGGTGGAGGGGGGGGGGGGTGATTTATTTTTGGTAGATGCTCTGCAACCAGCGCAGCTCCAATTTATTCTTTCTAGAAATAACCAGGCAGACTGCGGCTCAGTGTGTCCACAGCTCGATGATGGCACATAGATACAGTGGCACCGGGCCATTCGAGAATTTCCCACCGTCTGTTATCAGCAGCCAGAGTTGTGTGACGCCATCGAAACTGTCTTCTCTTTCATATTCAGTCCACAGCGTTTTTTGAATAAGCTGAAGGCTTCTTGTGCTCAAGGCTGAGAAAAGAGAACGGCAATAATAACCGGACAGAGTTGTCATAGTTGTACGCTGTTGGTAAGAATGACCTGCGGTTACTGAGCAGCTTGGGGTCAAGGCTGGATCTGTTGAATTGCAGTTAGATGGCTGCTATTTTTGAGTACACCGGTGACTGCTGGGTGATTATCCACATGAGACTACATACCGAAAGCAGATTTCTTTTTAAAGCTTTGCCAGAATGGGATGCGCACAGATTGTAGGTTTAGATGCGGCTGCAAATATGATGACAGTTCCCAGGGAAATTGCCTTGGCCCCCCCGAGTGCTGTTGGCTGTTATTACAACCACATAGGGAATTAAATGGGACCTGGAAAAGTACATTTGCTCCAGGTCAATTTAATCTGAGTGAAAAGCTCTGTAAAATAGTGGCAGACAATGAGAGGCAATTAAAAGGTGGGCAGTTTCGAGCAAGCTGAAAGAGACGATGTCACAAAGATTAATTGTGGGAGAGCAGTGATCTGCATTCGTGTGCCTATAGTGTTCAAAACACTTTGCTTCTGAACATGGAACATATGCTGACGCTATAAGGGAAGGAAAAGAATATGGTCTCAATATAAAAGAGATATTAATCCTCTACAAAAACGTAATCACTCTTGGTTCACACATTTCTTACATTACATAGAAACCAAAGGTGCACATTTGTTAAAGCTGTATCAGATCATAAATGGGACAAATGGCCGTTTGAGTTCAAATTAAGATTAGTCAAAGCTATGTTGCTTTTTTTCATTGTATTTGGATCCTATTGGTAATTATTGAAGCGGTTTACATCCATATATTTATTTAATCGGCCAATAATGCGGTGTGTGTGTTTCATCTGTGATTTAGGCAAGAGTGCGTTTCCATGGAAGAAAACCCTCAGGTCTTCTTCTGCTGCTGCGAGGGCAACTACTGCAATGAACGATTCACTCACCTTCCCGATCTGATTGGCATCGGCAACCGAGGTGAGCGGTGACCTTTAAATGTTGCATATGCTATTCCTTTTTAGCTTTGCGCGTGAAATAATTACAATCACAACCTTTAATTGTATATCCTATGCTTTAACTATAAAGCATATAACTAAGGTTATTTTGACTTTTTACATATTCATTATCGCTACACTCGCTGTGTATTTATTTGCCCAGCCCGTCACTGACTTTCAGCTGGCGTCACGTTGACAGAATATGAATACACCATGTCCCGTTGGCTGTATTTTTGACAGACGGATGTCATTCGTCAGTGGTATCAAGGTTGAGCAGTCTAGACTGAATGTTATTCGTGCTCTTTTAAAATCACGTCCCGGTCTGTGTGGGGCCGGTGGTGATGCTGCCGGTTTCCCATATGTCACAAAGCCGACATGTTGTAATTATTGTGTTCCTTGACAGTGAAAATCCGGCCTCCACCCCGAGTGCCGTCCCTGCTGAATGTGCTGGTGTACTCCCTGCTGCCTCTGTGTGTGCTGTCCCTGGCCCTGGTTCTGGCCTTGTGGATGTACCGCCACCGCAAACCTCCCTACGGACACGTAGATCTCAGCGAGGTGAGGCGGGCCCCTCTCAAATCTGACTCTCATCTAACGTAGTGTTCTGTTTGCAAAGTGCTGAAACTAATGCAGGTTTTCCCCGTCTTTTGTCTAGGATCCAGGACCAACTCCTCCATCCCCCATGGTGGGTCTGAAGCCTCTGCAGCTGCTGGAAATCAAAGCCAGGGGGCGCTTCGGCTGTGTTTGGAAGGCCCAACTGATGAGTGAATATGTGGCTGTGAAGATATTCCCCGTTCAGGTACGACAGTACATTTATTTTTTATTATTGTTCAAATCCAAATAGTTGTGCGGCTCCAGTTTGTGCCTGTGGCATATTTGAATCAATGTATTTACGAATGAAACACATCCTTGTCTCACATCAGTGTGGTTTTGTATGAAACTAAAGCCCAACATCAATATTTCCTATAGTTACTGATGATAAACAGCAGTCTTATCCCATGTTTTTCCGATTTACTTTTATAACTCACAGATTTCTTTTCAGAGTTGTTTGCCCATACATGTCATGAAAAGGAAAATCGAAGGGCGTCACTTGAATGTAAATTCAGCGTATACGAGGCACGATCTGAGGCTTTATGTGCTCCGTGTAGAATAATAACGGATAATAAGTGCATATATAAACCATTAAGCCGTGAACACAACTCTCTTGTTTGTATAGGATAAGCAGTCATGGCAAAATGAGCGAGACATTTTCGTGACTCCGGGGATGCGGCATGAAAACCTCCTGCGTTACATCGCGGCAGAAAAACACGGATCCAACCTGGAGACGGAGCTGTGGCTCATCACAGAGTTTCACGAGCGGGTGAGAGCTCTTATATACCACATACATTCCCACATATAGCTTTCGGTGTTGACCCGAAGCGCTTTTCAATATTGTCTGAGGCCTTTATCGCGGCAAAGGATGCTCACAGATTTTATTAAAGAAATGCTTTTATTACTTATGGTTGGTTTGCAGGGGCCGGTGTGCCTCAAAGACATGGAACTGATCCTGGTATTTTGCAAGCGCGCTCATTGACTAGATTTACGTGGACGCCAATAAAATGACTAATGACCTTGCTCGGATTACGATGTTTACACGAGTTGAGTTCTTTCAGATGTTATAATGCGATTAGGATGCATGCATGTCTACCAGAGTATCCGCTAATATTTGAATATTGCTGTCCGTGTAGATGTGCCACGCTGTTTCCAGTTTTGTCAATACTTGACATGATATTGAAAGATAATACTATATTATTTTAGACTTCAATATCCAGCTGGCATATCGATGTGGATCACAGGACTAAAATGACTTACTCCTACTCAATTGTGCATACTGTAGAACAGCCATTCGCAGGGTCACGGTTGACTATCTCCTTCTACTCTGACGCTATATATTCCAAGAAATAGATTTAAAATGAGATCCTCATCCAGTTGTTCATCCTCCGTCCTGAATCCTGTTGGTGCACAGGGCTCCCTCACAGACCATCTGAAGGGTAACACTGTGACCTGGACTGAGATGTGTCATATAGCCGAGAGCATGTCCCGTGGCCTGGCCTACCTCCATGAGGACATATTCATCTACAAGGGAGAGGGGCCTAAACCCACTATTGCTCACAGGTAGGAGACACAAACAGTTTCTGGAATAAAAAAAAACGGACGACATTTGATTTATTATAATCAAATGTAACTTTTTGGTTTTTATTATTGCTGCCATGGAATCATCTCTAATCTTGTTTTCCCAGGGACTTCAAGAGTAAGAATGTGATGCTTCGCAATGATTTAACTGCAATCATTGGAGACTTCGGGCTCGCTGTACGATTTGAACCAGGAAAACCTCCAGGAGACACGCACGGCCAGGTATAAAGTGGCCTCACTGTGCTTTTTATCTCTGCGTTGGTTTCTCCCACCCAACACATTGAAAAGACCTTGTATAGTTGTTGCTTACTTCACAGGGGTTCTTGCAATTCCTGGCTCGAAATTTCACTATTGATTTTACAGTGTCTATATCTTTCACATTGAAAAGTCTTAAATAGACACATCATTTCTTATTGAAGGGGAAAATGTTGAGGGATGGAGTTAATGATTTACCATGGAAAGAATTCAAAATTGTTTATTTAGGCAACTGGGTAACAGGATAAGTTTGGCTACGTTAAATAGAGTCACATCAGCCAGCAGCTAAAATCTGGATGTTGTCTAAAACGTGTTTCACATTGCTCTAACTGGTTCCTGATATATTCACTCAGTATTACAAAACAACCAAAAGCCACAAACTTGATCTCGGGCTTTCAAAAGTTATATTCTAAATAACATTTGCTGCCAAAAAAACACAATAGCACTTGTTTGCTGCCCATTTACTAATCATTTTAAAATGCTACCACAAAATTGAACATTCCTTTGTGATTTTTGCCAGGTGGGTACGAGGCGATACATGGCGCCAGAGGTGCTGGAGGGAGCCATCAACTTCCAGCGAGACTCCTTCCTGAGGATAGACATGTATGCCATGGGCTTGGTGCTTTGGGAGCTGGTGTCCCGCTGCACAGACGTCGACGGTGAGTCGAACCGTGCAGGAATGCCGCTACACCCGCAGGTTGAAAGGTCACCGTGTTTTAAGGTGACCTAATAAACAAAGGATTTGTTGTGTTTCGTTTTTGTCTTGGAACACAACCGGATTCAGGTCAAAGGTGTAAGATGGGTGAAGTTACGGTTGAAATACATACATGAATGTGATATTTGTGCTGCTTCTTTTCCTGCACTCTCCACTTCCTGTTATCTCTGTGTAATGTTTTTCCACCTCGCTGCCTCTCTTCAGGTGCAGTGGGCGAGTACATGCTGCCGTTCGAGGACGAAATAGGCCAGCATCCCTCCCTGGAGGATCTGCAGGATGTGGTCGTGCACAAGAAGATGCGTCCAGTCATCAAGGAGTGCTGGCTCAAACACCCTGTGAGTAACGGTGGAAGAATAGCTCCTGCAGTTTTCGAGAGCAATCCCAGGATGCCGGACATCCTTTTTTCCAGTTAATGCGGCCTGATGGTGGGGGGGTCGCGATTCCGTGAATCACTTACCGCTTTGTTGTTGCGGAAACTTTTGCCTGTGCATTGCATAAAATTCATGGACAAAATTGAGCAATCTTTGCCACCATTCAATCCAATCCTAAATCAGTGTTTAACGTCCAAATGCATGCACACAGTTTAACAGGCTTTTTTGAAACTATGTAAATATAGATCTCGATCCACAAACTCGACACTTTCCTAATTTCTTGGCTGTGACCGCAGGGTTTGAGCCAGATGTCGGAGACCATCGAGGAATGCTGGGACCACGACGCCGAGGCGCGGCTGTCGGCCGGCTGCGTGGAGGAGCGCATCGGCCAGATCTCCAGGCTCATCAGCAGCACTACCTCAGACAGCCCCGTCTGCATTGTGACGTCTCTCACCAATGAGGATCTACCTCCCAAAGAGTCCAGCACCTGAATGGGCGACACCATCCCTTAACCTGAGCTCCTGACTTTTTCTTTCAAACCCAAAACTCAGCGGATCTCCGTGAATATTTAAAAAAAAACACACAAACACACACACACACACACACACTAGCAACTACTAAACAACTAGCAACTTGAATGCAGCTGCTATTTTATCCCAATACTGGTATTTTTTCAGTTTGAATGTTTTCAGTGTTTAAAGTCAGATCTTACTAACACATCCATCTGCTGTAGTTTTAAAGTAGTAATAAGCTATGCGATGGGCACATCTGATAACACCCATGTGTCAAATCTTAAACGTCGTCATTACCTCATGTATTTCGTTTGTGTTTGTGTCTAATTTTTTTTTTTTTATTATTATTATTACCTCATGAGTTATTGTTTTTAGTTTTTTTTTCCTGTCCTGGTCATGATCGTCTATGGCCAAATGAAATTAATTCATCGCTCCAAAACCTCGGGCTACGTTGCTGCACACCTCGGAGGAACCGTTTTGAGACTGTTAGACAAAATATATTCATCTTCCTCAGGGGTCGAAGCGCCTCGATTTATTTTTTAAACTCGAGTGCGCTCCCTTATTTCAAACCTGCGCACGCCTCAGAAAGGAAAAAAACGAGATCAAATAGAATCGGAGCAACAGCTGTTCTATCTGAATGGGAAGGAGCTAAAACAGAAGCTGGAACAGTTGAATTGGACCTTGGGAACCTTTGGAAGATTTTGGGACATGATTCTTGTCCCCGGGGAACTACCTCTCAGGTATCCAGTAGGTTTCTTAAGGACATCTTCTTCTATAATTTGAAGAGCCAAGCTATCCAGCTTGCTATCATAGACATGTTCCTGGATTTTTTTTTTTTATTATTGTAGAAATTAAGAGTTACTCCTTTGCCGGTGCCAGGGGCATTGATGGATACTGTCTGGAGTTGCAATGTTACACATTTTTGATTTTATTATTGTGCGCTTGGGTGCATGTTAGAGCGTGAGTGTGTGTGTGTGTGTGTGTGCGCGCGCGCGCGTGTGTGTGTAGATGAGAGAAAGAAATTAGATCGTGTTTTAAAGTATGAATCGGTCGGGGTTCTATCCTTGCGAGGGCCGTACTTGAGTAAGCAACATGTCTGTTTTTAATTTTTTATGGCTGTTTGTTCACTAGACTCAGTTCGGACAGCAGTCCCCCCCAGATACCTCAGTCACTGTACGTCATGCAAGGAGAACTCAGTTCGTTGCCTTTGTCTCAAATGCAATGCCATAGTTGTACCATAACATGAATACCATACATTGAATGTCCGTTATGCTGCTGTGACTATTCCAGGATACTCAAGGATACGTAGATGTACATGTATTCTCTGTTAATATAACGCTAACATGTGATAACTATCCATGATATTATGTGACGCTAATATACTTTTTTTTTTGTGTGTGTTTTTTGACCGGGTAAGCCCTCAGCTGCTTACTTCTCCAGACTGACCTCAGATATTCTGACAATACCTCAGGCTTTTTCTACATGTATATCAAGTTTTGTTATGTATTTTATTGTGTTTTAGTAGTTGAGATATTTTATTGCCGCATTGGCCTCTTTGTCTGTGGAGATTTTTTTTTTTTTTTAAATAGAGCCTGGCCAGTTGGCGCAGTGTTAATGCTGTACACAACCTAAAAGAAGAGAGGCAGATTCTTGTAAATAGATGTACACATACACTGATCTGTTTTTATTATAAAAAAAAAATCAGGGCATTACAGTTCTCAGAAATAGAAAGGGATTTCTCAGTTCCACCTCTACATATTTGATGGTCATTTGGACAACTAAACTAGCCCTGTGATTTTATTTATATATATACATATATATATATATATATATATATATATATATATATATGTATATATGTGTGTGTGTATATTGGATTGTGGTGGTTGTGTTACCGATTTCTTTGAATAATGCAATGGGTTTTGTTGGATCTGAAGATTTGTAGGTGGCACTTGCATCAGAAAGCATTGTTGATCATGAAAACATACAGAAAAAACAACAAGGAATCCTAATGGTTCTTGGTGGGTGGCTTTTTGTGAGTGGCCACTCCATTAAATTGCCAGTATGAACAGTATTACCTCAATATTAACCTGCTGATGTGATGTTCAGACCTGCTCAGTGTTTATTCTTATTGGATAACACGCAGGCTCAGCTGTTGTGCTTTGATTAGTGCTGTGGAAAGATGGTTATTTTTATTTTTTTATTTTGACAGTGGTCTGTAATGCTTTTGCTCCTGTGCAGTTTTGAACATGCAGAACAAAAACTTTAAGACAGAATGATGTTTTTAAGTGTTTGGAAATAATCAAAGTGTCTATAACCCCACGATTGATTTATGGATTTTGATGATACAGCCCCAGTACGAGTGATGTAAACAGTGGCATATGCGTGGTCTGATGGTCCAGCAATATTTATTATACAGCAATAGTCTTTTCATAGCTCAAGTCATTCAACTCATCTTTGACTTAGCAGTTTTATTCTGCGGATCAGTGAAGTGCATCTCATCACACCTGGATCAAATTATGATGAGGACACATGTCAACATGTCGTGATGGACAAATGTTGTGGGTTGATTTTTCTTTCTTTTTTTTGGCGGGGGAGCGCAGACTGAACTTGACCCAGGTGCTTTTGACGTATTGTGCCAGGAAAAAAATAAATACAGCGATTGCGTAGGAAAGTCTGCTGTAATCGGTGGTTACTTCCAAATGCTGTCTTACACCCACCTACTCTGAAGAGAAAAAAAAACACTTACCTCATGCAGTACCTCGTTAGTAACACTAACCTAGAGTCGGTCTCATCTTCAAAAAAGAAAAAAAAAATTAAAATATCAATTATCGTGTATATATTTACTTGACAAATGTAAAGGGTTTTATTCCTTTTCATGTGTGAATCCTGTGAAAGCAAAGCCTTTTTTTTAATTTACATTCAACATATTATTGATTTCTTTTGGTGTGAATGGATGTTGGACTGAATCGTGTGACCTTCCCTGTTTATGTGAACTCCGCGTTTGTGTGAGTGTGCGCGTGTGAGTGGGTATGTTGGTTGGTTTCACTAATACGGTATGAATGGAAACTATCCGTGAGTTGAAATGCTTAGAAATTTAAACTAGATGAGAATACATCCATCTTTTTGTATATTAAAATAAAGACACACTGATTAACCATGAAAATGTTTATGTTTTTGCAGTCGTATTTGTGACAACAGGTGTCTGTACTTCTTCATGGTATATCACATTAATATTTACAAGTTGCAGCAGATACAACCAGGAGGGAAGTTGGTGTTTTGATGACGCAGTTGTAAAATGAATCACAAAGTCTCTATAAAATAACCAACAATTTTTGTTTTTCTTCTGTAAAAAACATAAATATCCAATATCCTCACACTACTTCTTGAGGCTGTACTGTTGGGGTTTGTGAATATATTTATGCACTAGATGGCAGCAGATGCACCAACAATTTGGCCTAGGTCATTGATTACCTTAGCTGTATTACCTGTATAATTCAGGAGGAATATAGTTTGGCACACTTCTAATATTGTAATTCAATTAATGTATTATTTTTAAATGAGAAAAAGAAAGAGAATAATAAAGACAAAATATAGATTTCAAAGCAATTGTAATGGTAAACTCATTACAAGTCATGATAATATATTGACAACATCCCCATAAATATGGGTGGGGTGTAATTTAAGCTTGTAAGTTATATTTCAAATATATAACAGGTACATTTTAAAAACTATTTAAGCAAACAACAAGCTCACAAGCTAAATAAAATATTTTTTTTAAGACTCATTGGCATACTTTTTTTCCCTGTTAGTTATCGATTAAGCATCCACCAGACACACAATATTAAAGTGTAAAGTATGTGCAAAAAATAACTAATAATGGACTGAACTCAAGATTAGGAACAGTATACATCAACACAACGATAAGTCGTGGCAAATGTAATCCCATAAAAGATATAACGTTTGAAATGTTTATTTATTCAACTCTAAACCCTTTATAACGTTTTGCTGATTTTTTAAATCTAAACCTTATTCAACGTTATTGGAAATTCATATTTAAGCGCGTTCATGGGTACTCTGAACAATGAAGTCACTTGACACTACGTGATACAACGACATTAGGTCTCTTACGGGTCACAACCACTCAAGTATTAATTATTTCCACATATATTCCATACGTTTTTTTTATTAAACTATATACAATTAATTAAAATCCTTCTCTGTTGAGCTTCTGTTTGTTGAGGATTATGTTGAGTTTAAACTAGAACGCACAAAACTCCGACAGCATTTGAAAGCATCAGTGCTCGGTCCTGCCTGGCCAATCGCGAGGTGCCTCGGTGGTCATGTGACAAAGCGAGTTGTTAAATCAGCATAGCACCGAGAGACTTAGGCAGTCGGACTTTTCTCATCGTACAGTGGAACCACACACAACTCTCTGTGAGTTATTACACCTCAAACCCTGTTGTGTTGTGTACAGGAACTTTTACACAAAGTGCTGCTCGGACACCGCCGCCGTTATGTCAGTAAACTACCGAGCAGGTGAGTCTTAATGTGTTTTTTCTTTGGTCTCTGCCAGCGGTTTATGACCCACCGCAGCATCACTGCTCATTCTAAACTTTCCGGTAAAAGAAAAGTTTAAGTCGTCTGTTTTTCCGTGTTGTTAGAGTTGTGTCATTACTTTGCGTTATTTCACTTGCATTTTGTTCTTATTTTACTTGTCTGTATTCAATATTATCCATTAATGTGGATTTTTAGCATTGTTTTGATGTATTTTCAGATACCGTCACTGATATAGCGTTACAATTATTACGCTAGCAGCAGCTGCTAGCAGCTTTCATTTAAGTCAGAGCTAAATCGTTATTCCAAGATTTAAAAACGTATGTAGGTGTTAGAATTAGTGTACTGTAAACTCAATAGTAAGTATGTCTGTGTAGAAAGACATTACATAAGACACTAGTTTCAAAGTATTTACTACAAACGTTTAACAGATTCATTACCAATTTAGTGTGATTTATGAGATTGTACACATACAGACATTTATCAAATAATTATTTATATATATATATATAAATCCTTACATATTGTAAGGGTCTATATAGAAAGGTCTTAATGTATATATTTTTGAGTAACTTTAATATTTCTAATATTTCTATTCTATCATATTCACTTATCCTTCTCTGTTTTCCAGCCGTTCAGGGAACAGGGCTGTACCCCCTGTGAGGGGGTGGCAGCCGCAGCACTGGCTGCTGGGATGCTACGGAAGAGCAGCAGCAGCGGTGGGATCAAGAATACCCAGGGTCTGCCACGACACCTATCCAAGACTCACACGGGCTCCCTGTCATCTAGATCCAACAAGACCTTGGATATGGGCCGCAGCTCCAACAACCCCAACCCTCTGAGCAGCATGGGGCTCTCTTCCCGATTGGTGGGGGCCCCAGGAGTGGACCCGGAGTATGTGATGAAGCTGGTGAATGATGTGCGGTGGTTCGCTGACGTGCTGCTCAACCTCAAGGATGCTTTCCAGTGTAATGGTGAGTTCAGGAGGAGCTGGAGTGTGGAGTGGAAGGTTGTTGAAGGGCATAGGGGGGTCATGGAAATGATGTTATTTACAATTGGAACATCCATCTTAATGCTGTTCCCCGTAATCCTCAATCAGTACAATCTATTTTTATTATAAACAAGTTGTCTAATTTAATGTTTGTGTGTAATTTTTGAATGAGCTCACGTCCGCAAAAGTTGGGATTTTTCTTCTCATATATGCTAGACAATTTTTAGCAGACCACAGTTAGAAGGAGAGAATGTGCTGTGTTCACGGGCTGTGTTAAGTTGAGTTGAGTTTTACCTTTTCTTGTTGCGTTAGTGATTTAAATAGGGTCAACCAGGTCTATTTTGCCCGTTACCTTTAGGACCAAAGAGGCTTCTGTTTGGGCAGAACATATCTCTGTGTCTTATATAAGGAATTTTTACCTTGTATGTCTGCTGACCATTTCTGTATAAAGAAAACTTTGTTCTTTGAACTGAAGCACTCTCACTAAAACCAGATATTTACTTATGATACAGAAAGCTCAAATTCTCCAGTAGCCAATTCCATTGTAGATATACTGGGGAGGTATTGACAAGAAGCCATCTACTATTTGTTTGGCCAGTTGCCTACAGGAGTGACACATTCTAATGTGTAAACACACTGTAAGTTAAAGAGTGTTACAGTGAACATATTTGTAAACTTGTATAGCAACTAGGTCACACCAACACCTCCGTTGTTCTCCTATCATGCTTTCTGTGCCTTTACTAAAACCCACAAAATACTTTTCCACTCACTGCTCCGTTAAGTGCTTTGGATAAAATGTCCAGGAAGGCTCTGTCCGTTTTTGTTATGTTACTGATAACTAAAGCCCACAGTTTGCCCTTATGAAAGAAAGCCAGAAACAAGTGTGTAGCGTCAATTTATTGTGTGATATCAGCTTAACTGCGAACACAGTGTTGTAAGTGCGTTAACGACCACACTCAACCACATGCTGCTACACACATACACAAGTGGAGCAGAAAAACAGTGCACACACAGGGTACTTACTTTCATTCTGTTTTTCTCACTTGGTTTATATGCCTTGGCACTTGTTAGCAGACTTACACTATACCCAGTCAAATGCCAGCAGTGACAACTGATGATAAATTACTCTATTGTACTTTTTTTTGTGTCTCTGCCAGGCAATCTGTGTATAATGTGATGAGATTGTTGACTTATAAATCAAGGATCTCCTCTTCCCAGAACCCAATGGGACTTTATCACATTCTATGTTTTGTTTTTGCTTTTATAGCATTGCATTCCATCTTAATTCCTGTTTGTTGTATTAATTTACCTAAAACCGCCCATTTACATTAACTACTGCTCCTACTGTACTGCTAAGACACACACACACACACACACACACACACACACACACACACACACACACACACACACACACACACACACACACACGCACTGGGTTGAAGTAAAGGTCTGGCACTGGGAGTAAGTTGTTTAGCCGTTCCTCAGGATGGAGGAGTGAGGCCTCTGTGAGTGAACCTTGGCTTGCGTCACGCTGAGTGTTGTTCTGAGCCCTCACAAAACATTTGAGATATTTGCCTCCACGTTTACAAGGGCTCTTATTCAGCAGGTGGGAATGGACCCCTACCATTGTGACCCTATAATGTCACTCAGTTATTTGTCAGTTAGATTAATGGCAGACTTTTTATTTAGTTACTGTCAGACATACTGACATTGTTGATTTAGGGGGATTACTTTTTGCAAGATGCTGCTACTAAGCGGTTGTTGTCCAATCAAAATCAAAGAATGATTTCTTTAAATGTTTAATCGGCTTTAAACTAACAGGGTGATCTGAGATTTTGAGCGAGTGTCAATCCCGGCTTTCTCTGTCTCTCTAAGACAAGCTGATTATCACTGAAAAGGTTTTTTTTTTTTACAGTGCGTGCAGTTTTTTCATGGAGGGGTTTATTTGCTTTTCCAAGGACACATGAAGTGTTTTCTTGATTTGCAGTTAGGGGGTTGGGGAGGTTGAACAGTCTGGAAAACAGTTTTCTAAAGATTTAGTAGACACTGTTGGGCCACAAGTAACAAAGTCACATCATCACAAGTGTTGATCGGATGGGGGGGGGGGTTGCTGTCTTGCCTTTTTGACTTTGTTGAAAGACACATACCTATCTATGTCTTAGTTGTGATATCAACACGATGGCCTTACTCCTAAAAAGACATGCGGACGTCGGTGCAGTTAAGGAAAGCCGCAGCAAGAAGGCAGGGAAAAAATGGTGAGGAAGTTAAGGGGGCCCATGCCAAATCTCATGTGGTTATTTTAATTTTTTGGAAAGGTCTGACACTGGAGTACTGTGTGAAACCGACATAAAGCTTTTTTTTGCTGATAGGCGTGCACCCTGTTGAGATCTGACAGGCTTGTGTTCCTTGTGCAGAGAGGCAGGTTTGACTCGGAGTCAGTCACATATATTCCCATGGCGGTAAAGATGTAATGCAGGGGTTCTCTTTGAAGATGCTTATTGTTCCACTTATGGGCAACCGCCAGTTTTTAGCTGGAGGCAGCACATGCATGCTGACGGAAACCCGTTTAGTTCAGATAAGTGGAACCACGACACACACACTAAAATGTTGTCACCTACAGATTCACTGGGGTCAATGAGTGGTGTGGTGAGATGCATCTCGTCTCACATCCAGACTTGTGTCGTCACAGAACTGTTGCCCAACAATAATAAAGCTGTCAAAGCATGTAACTCAAGAAAATAATGTGAAACTGTATGAGTTTCGACTGGGGAGGGGACCCCTGTCGTTGTCTCCTCGTTGCCCTGAGTTGATCTTTGTCAACTTACCCGTTGATCAGTGAACCTTGTTCTCTTTCTGGTTTGCATCATCATTTAAGAAAATATGCAAGAATCTGTGAAGTGCTCTGATGAGCTGTTATGATCCAGGTAGTTAGAGTAACTCATTTTGGAAAGCTTAACTTAAGCGCACACTAAGCCTAAATTCCCCTGAAATTATAGTGATTATTAGTTGTATAGCACCTTTCAAAACATATTTCATTACATATTGCCTCACAAAGAACGAGAACTGAAATACAACAAGAAAAAAATAACGAAGCAAACCAATGCCAAAAAATAACATGACAAATAATCTCAAATAGAAGGCAACAAGTTAAATAGCATGTGAAACAGGATGAAGAGGACGGAAGAGGTCTGTAAAAACGATGTAGATCCATTCACTATAAGTAGGTTTTGAGAGGAGGGTTTAAAAATAGAAAAAATTACAAGCATTTAAATGTATTACTACAAGAGTAGTCATTTTGCAGCACTTCAGGGCCAACACAACAAAATAGAAATGCAATAAAAATGTCAAGATACTTTTCTGATCCTGAAGTTTGAACTTCAGTGTGTGTGTCTGTGTGTGTCTGTGTGTGTGTGTGTCTGTGTGTGTGTGTCTGTGTGTGTGTGTGTGTGTGTGTGTGTGTGTGTGTGTGTGTGTGTGTGTGTGTGTGTGTGTGTGTGTGTGTGTGTGTGTGTGTGTGTGTGTGGCAGCCGACAGCTTTGTTAATGGATTTTAATCAGGATGAAAAATAGTCCTCCACACACAGCTAGCTGCTGTCCCCCTCCCATCCCCCACCTCTCCTGCATACTCTGCATTCCTTTCGAACAAATGTTCACTTGTGGCTATAGTGCCTTCAGTAGACTAATGTTAGGTGTGAGGCCGAATAACTGTGAGGTCTCCGCAAATAAATAAATTCGGTTTTCATCTGTGGTCATATATACGACTTAAATAATGATCTGCTCAGAGTTGTCTTCCATTTCGAAATTTCAGTTTCGGAAATTGGCCCCTGAGGGAATCTCAACTTGTGCGTGTTAGTCATCTGTATTGTGTCTTTTCCTGTTCTTTCGTCAGCTATGGAATGATATCAAAATGCCCCTGTTGCACAAGCTCATGAAGACAAAGTTGTATCACTTTCACGATTACTTAGTTTGGTTTTACTTTTGGTGACCACGGAGGAGCAAATTATCCCTCAAAATATAGGTTTTGTGTTGAGAAATGTAAGATGAGTTACTGTATTCGCTGCAATAACATCCGCACGCCAACTTTCTCGAGACAGTCTGGGTTACTTGTTTTATACTTTTAGCTGCTGTTGGAAAAGAAAAAGTGTTTCACGCTAGCACCTTTACACTGCCACTTCAGGGAAGAACAAACATTTCACAATTGAGGTTGAAGGGGTTATTTACTCAACCTATGGTGTGCATTATATAGCTTGTTTGACCACAGGTGAACTGCGGGAACATGTCACCTTACATTATGCTCCAAAATATGCCGTAGTGCTGTGAGAGGTGGAATGAAATGTCTTTAGAATGAGGAAGAATGCGTCTGGCTGACCCTTGTTTCAATGTGAAAACTGTGGCTTTGGTGTCATGAAGTGATCCTGACGAGATCTGGCTGGATTCCAGTTAGTGCATTGTTCAGCGTTTTCAGTTCAGGGTTTCTGTTCTTGTACAGTGTGTAGTCTCACGTGTGCCAGAAAACCAGAGTTAAAACCAGGGCACCAGTGACACCTTGCTGTCTTTAAGTTGTTTATTAATGAATTCTTTTGTGTAGAATACGTCCAATTTTCCGTTTTAACCACGTTTGTTGGCCAAAAAATAACACCGTGCAAAATCGACCCAGCTCTAGTTGCCACAAATATCTGCCCTCCTCTCACAAGTGCCCCTATGCCAACTGAAGCGGCCACTTGCGGGTGGTGCCCTTCAATTAAGAGAAAAGCTGAATTCTAGCACATGAGGCTTTAATGGCCTGCTGCTCTTAGGAGAAAGAAAGGAGAGATTTGTTGGGCAGTAACTTTCCCCTGTGATGCTGAAGGATGTTTTTGTGCGAGCTTGTGGTCGGGGTGTGCTTCCTGGGGAGGGATTTATGGTTATGGGCTGTCGATGTTTGTGTAGGAGATTGGTCATGGCGAGGGGGTGGATTGGCCACTGGAGCTCCTGCTAGCAGGGGGACGTCGCATGCTGGCGATTGGACTGACCTGCGGAAATTTACGAGCGTAGCACAGGCCCGCGCAGGAGGGGGGCGAGGCGCGCGACGCTACCTAGGGAGTTTTTTTTTTTGTTGTTGTAGAAAACCAAACAACAAATGTTATATTTACTCAGCGTTGAATTTAGAAACGCACACAAAAGAATCCAAACTTGTCCCAACAAATTCTTCTTGAGGAAAATTTGTCATTTCTCTTGCCCAATAGTCTCTACGCACAGTACACATTCCCGTGCTTCACCAGGTGACATTATTAATTCGGGTAGGTGGAGATTCATTCAGAGAACCTTGTATTACCAATGTCTGGAGGGTGAAGTCATCTGCAGATGTGCAAATATAAATGCCGGTGTAACAAAACTCCAACAATACCAGGTTTTCTTTGTTCTTGGCAGGATGGCAACGTTGCAGTTTTAAGCTGAATATTTTATTGATTGATTGAAATAATATGTGTTTCGCTCTTTTTCTCTATTATGTGCAAGTTAATTTCATAGTTTAATGGACAAACAGGGAATGTGATTTCTGTCATCTTGGGCACCATCTAATTAATTGGCCTTTTCTTTAGATCAATCCAAATTCATGAATGGTAAAAGATTTGAGATGAGATTTTGCGTGGTTTAAAACTCTTGAGTTGGATTGGAATGTTTGTGTTGGGATTAATGTGGGGTGGGGCTTTTATTTCCTTTTCTTCTGCCATTCCTCATTTCCTAAAGTGGCCCATACCTGCTACACCGGGGTGACTCGACAGTGCAGTCGTGTTTTGCACCTGCTCCCAACATGTAATGAAGTGTAAAAGAATTAGCGCAGACCCCACAGAGTGTGGGCCACTAATAGGCCGGCAGCATGTAGCTGTTTATGGAGTGCCTGCTGTTTACTGTCTGTGTGATGTCTGGGGCCTGCTCTGTCTCCAAACAAGGCCTGAGAAAGACAGCGAGGCACCCAGCAATGCCGCGGTTGTTTGTACAGAGGGGGAAATTAGTGTTTGGAGATGGAATCCTGACCAAACAATTCCACCTGTCGCAGATCAGGTTGCAGGCGGCTCAGCAATGCAAAGCAGACCGTCGGTATTTAATGTTTTCTAACCTCATGTTTTTTTTGTGATTGAAGGGATTTGTGGATAATCCGAGTGACTCTTATTCCGCCCAGGTTTCTCTAAAGAAAGTACGAAAAAAAGGGTCTGTCTCCATTCAGAGGGCACACGGGGGGTGATGAGTGAGTCGCGCAGACATGCGTCACTTCCCTGGAATGAGGTGGACGGATACACATCTAACACAAGAGCTGAAAATCATCTGCATGTTTGGTGTAAATCCGTCCACCCTCCCCCTTTCTAGGAGAAGGGGGGGGTGGATGCTGATCGGGGAAATCTGGCCTCCCCGGCCTTTCAGTAAATCCCTGCGGCTGTCTCCCAAGTAGGACTGTGTCACCAGAGCTGCCGAGGCTTGTTTCATGTCGAGCACATCGCGTGTCCAGACAGGCCAGTTGATTGCCTGTTGTTATCAGTGGGGGGAGCAGAGGCTGTAACCTCCGTCAGGCCACCTGAAGACTCTGATTAGAGCTTTGTCGAGACACAATGGGACCCCCCATCCCACACACGCGGGACAATTTAAAGGGCAACATCAATTTAAAAGGAAAACGTTTGCTGTGTTGTGTTGAAGTTGAGTCACCACTTAAACCTTGCATATGTTTTTTGGCAAATATGACGGTATTTGCGACGCAGTCAGCAGACAGGTTGACAGCAGAGAAGCAGATCATTCTGAATAAGTGGGTTTTGTTGAAGTTTATATCTGTCATTTAAAATTTGAATAATTGAATGAAATGGACACAGGCGGCGCAAACACCGTGTGAAAATGTGTACTTTGTCGAGCACAGAAGGGCAGAAACCCTCAGACTACTGACCTGGTGACTTTTCAATTCACAATTAGATCAACACAATTATCTGTACGTTCAGAGCTAAATCCACTTACCATAACTGTATTTTGGTAACACAGCTTTCAGGAGTTGTGTATCAAGAGGCGCCAGAGGCATGAAAAGCATGACTGTCTGGCACCTGAAAAGGTAAATTGTCACTCACTTTGTAAACTTTTGTTAATTAAAAGATCGTTTTAGAACATTTATCAATGTCTGTAAAATTGTCATTTGCTGAGGAGGAGTTTTAGCCAGGAGTTTCAAATCCTTACTGATTTTGAAAACTGTAAGGCGAAACTGCACAGATTATCTACTCTTTAATCACAAAATTGCACATACTACAAATACAAACTATTGGCTTCTCAAAGTCTACATACACAACAGGATATAAAGATTATTGTACCAGGGGGAATATTGCACCACCTCACGTGATTTCGCCTCACATGGTCTCGCTGGGGAGCAAATGTTAACTATTAACAAACGTTAATAAGAGTTTGCTTAAACAACTCGCTATACATTAGCAACATGTGAAATGGAATGACTGCCGTTGCTCGGCAACACCATCAGTTCTGTAACTGATGTATTTGTAATAAATCAGGATGATTACAACTATTAAGTCCTAAATGTCAGGCATGTTTGATATTAATTAGAGTGGCCCTGATGAGACTGAGTAGTTCAGGGGTTTTAGGAGCTGATTTTTAACCTTTAAAATGACCAGTTGCATATTGGGCAAATACTGGTACCAACCCGGGTTCAACAGCCAGATTCTCCTTTGATTGATGGGATGGAGGAGTCGGGGGTTTAATCATCCTAAACGAAGACCTAAATCAGAATTGTTCCAACTCATAGGCTTTACTTGGGTCTTGTCTGTCCAGGTAAATACTATCCCTCAGTTTTAGCTCAGTCAAACGCTGTTTTTTTTTGTTTTTTTTTACCCACAATGTTGTGGCCATCGGAGTCGCGTGCTCTGCAGAAACGGTAAAGTGGGAACTATTTTAGGGAATACCAGTAAATGGCAGCGGGAGAAAAATAACCTGGGCTACACTTTCCTAAACCGCACGAGTCTATACATGCACATTGGTCACACACCATGCCACCCACCATCACAAGTTAATTCTCAACCTGTGGGAAACACTGTGGATGAAAACAGTGGTTAGAGTTGAGTTGCGTGCACGTCCTTTTCCCTCTCCGTTTCTACACTTAGTTCAGGCGCAGAGATTATAAAACAGTAACTGTTAATATACTGAAAATGAATTATGGAATCGGTTAATAAATTGTAAAGGGAGACATTGCGGCCTAGAGCTGCGCTGGAAGGGGGTCGTCCTTTTAAACAATATGACCCAGCTTAACTGTTTGCTTAGCTTTTAATCTGTCTCAAATGGCACCAAAACAATGGCATGTTCTCAACAATTGCCAACCACTTTTTTTCCCCCCCAAGTGCGTTTTTGATGCCATTGTTGTGACAAAACCACTCACCCGTTTTTTTGTTTTTTTTTATCATCAGCTCTCTCATGCTACTCTGAGCACAAATTCCCTAACACAATGCAATGGACAACACACTGGTGGTGATCAGTTAGAACTTTCGCACAAAATCTGACCTTGTTTTGATAACTCTATTCACATGTACGATTGTTTAGTGGAATTCTTTTGTTAGACTTTTTTCCAAAATGGGATTTAAGGGTAACTGATCTGAGTAGCCTAAGTGCACAAAGACTATGGTGACATACTCATGCTTCCTGACATGTCAAGTACAATGTAATCTACTTTTTAACCAATATTATTTTGATTTCATTTATTTTAAGAACTCTGCCTTAAAAAGCTATCATTACACTGTCTTCATTATCAGGTAATTATAAGAGCCTCATCTTTTTCTGCATATGTGGCATCAGAACCATTGTGATTTCTTTAATGTTACTTTAGCAATGACTATTCCAAAGTATGTTCATATTTGCCGTAGATCTGTTTGGCATGAAAATAAAGCCTCTGTGCAGCTGTAAGTTGTTGCAGGAGTTCAGACAGCCTCTTGTGAAATGTTAGAATGAATGCAACTCACTCACTCCCACTCTGCTGTCAGTAGTGTGGATAGGCTCTTGGTTGACTATAGGTCATTGTCAGTGTATGCATCACTGATGAAAGTTTCTGGCTGCTGTTTATTTCTTTGAACATCTCTGTTAAAGTGTTTTTATTCTGGGTGACAGTCAGTAGACACGTCCTGTAGCCAATCCATGACGGAATGCCCTTTTCTGACCTCGACTCCCAACCAGCTGATTGACTCAGGACATCCTTCTTGTCTTTGTTGCCACCGCATTGCAGCCTTTGTTTTTTCCTCACAATTTATCTGTGCCTCTCTGCAGAACAGCTCAGTCTTAATTACATTCCTTTCTTTTCAGAGGAAAAGGGGAAATGGGTGATCCCAACTGACATTACTGTAATTCAGCGGCAGCACCTTCAGTTGTGCTTTGCTTGTGTCATGCAAAGTGAAGATGCTACGGTGTGTACGTCATGAGGGGCCTGGCTCTCATATGCTAACAGCCAAACCACACACTGACTTTGATGAGAAAAAATCTTCAAACACCAGCGAGCTAACCAAAAATACCCCCCAATGACCACAACTGAGAAGGAGGGTTGAAAAGAAGGGGAGGGTACTTAATGAAGGCCCATTGTAAGTGTCGGGTGGGAGGGGGGACTTCAAAGTGGGACTCGTAGGGTCAGGGACTTCTCGCCTCGGGGCAGGGAGCAGGTGAGCCCCTGATCTACAAGATTTTCACTAATCCTGAGTGGTGGAAACAAGGGACAGGGATTTTCTGCTTAGTTTTGACCCACTGTTATATATCTTTTTTAGAAACATTTGTATAGTTAGATTACCTTGTGATACTTTCCTTGCTTTGTATTTATTTTAATCTCTATTTCTACTGTTGTTCATAAAGTAGCGTCGCAGATGGTCTCCGTTTATGTGTCAGTTGTGGATTATGTCTCTTTTACCATGTTTAACACCAGCCAATTTAATTAGTGCGTGTTTGTATGAAGAAGAGAGAAACACACACACACACACACACACACACGCACACACAAGCACACACAAGCCTTGATTTTCACTCCCTCTGTAATTCCTCTTAAAGTTCCAATGAATGCAGTCTCTCATCTCGCCCTGCCGCCTGGTGGGATGGGGTTGATGAAAAACAGATGGCCTTTTTTTTCTTTTTTTTTTTTTTTTCCCTTTTTCCAGCCAAGGCCCTTGCTTCCTCCAAAACAGTGAGTTAGACATGAACTCACCTATCGTCTGGTGCCAGCTCTGATTAACCTGCATCAGACCCTGACCGTTTTCCCATTGTCGAGAGAAAAGTGATAGCGTCTCTATTTGTATTTTCTTCCTCGCCAGCTTTTGTTTTTCCCCAAACAGCCAAATCCTCTGTTCAGCACACTGCAACAACAAATCACATAGGGTTAGAAAAATCCTTGGTGAAATATACAATTTAAGGCAAACGGGGTACCACTGCTTTGCCTGGTTTTACAGGAAATGCATGCCTTTCATAGCAGAGCTACTGATAGAATGTGATATGGTCAAAGGGCTGAGGGTAGAAGCGTAACCTGAATGCATTTTGCACATTCTTTTCCTCTTCAAGTGTCTTCTGCTGAATGCTCAGTGGTTAGAGAGAGAAATCCAAGATATTTTTCGCCTTGCCACTCACACGGTCTCCTGCCCAAGGCTGCGCCAGCATTATGCTTGCATAATATGTGTGCAACATTTGTCACCTCTAAAATGTCATTTCTCAATCCTTTCTTTTGCTGCCTTTTCATGGGTATGCAGTTAACTAATTGCATCACACTGAAACTCAGACTCTGCCCCCACAGCTGTACTCAGTGCTGAGCCTTAAAGAGTCAATTACTGAAATATGACATTGAATTATCTTTCAGCTCTTCTAGAAACCGAGGACTTAGAGATGTTGAAAGGCTAACTGCTGTTGCAGAGACAACATTTGTGGCTTTTATGTTAAGTGAGTCTTTTGTCTCAGACTCCAGATTGACTCAGCCTCACATGTGACCACCCAGCACAAAAGCACGTCATCGTGTCTGTACAATTCAAGTTCACCTGCACAGAAATGTTGGCGTTACCGTGAGCCTGCAACATGTTTGTGATGCGTGCCTTTTCCGTCGTGCGTGGTCTAACTCTTTGCTTGGAGGAAGTTGAAAGATTCAAACCACATTGCTTTGTCACTGTCTCTCAACCATCACCATCTCTTTTCATAGACGCGTCATCTGGCTCAACGTAACCGAGCATGTGCTGTTTTTATTTACCTCTGGGCAGAAGTGTTTAAATCAGACAAAAGATAAAGGCATAGCTTCATACTTTCAAGATGACCAGCAATGTGTGAGGCAATAACAAATGGAACGCCAACAGTTAAGTGTATGATAGCTAACCTGTGACTCAAAACTAAGTGTGACGGAAGTGACAATGACTAATCGCAAACTTTACATTCAAATTAGGCTCTGCCATTTTATGAAGCTCTTTTTGGTTTTGTGATAACTTCATACGGGACTGCACCTTTTTGACCTTCTTGTTCTTTTTTAATTTATTTTTTTATTTGATCCAGAAAGTCTGGAAGGTCTTCAGAAGGTGGTGCACGAGCGTTTGGCGGAGTTGCTTCGCGTCCTCAAGGCGGTCATCGGCAAACACCAGACCCTCAACTCGGTAGACATCCTGGGAACGGCGGGCACGGTCATTGCCAAGGTCAAAGGTCAGTATTAACTCACAAGCATGCATGGCAGCACACAGGCGTGCAGGTAAATATACTCAGGCGCCCAGTTGAAGATCAATTGTCTTGGCATGGAATCTCAACGTGGCTTTACTGGTTTGGGGCTAGGGGTCTACGTCAGTCCCTCAAGCCAACGTGCAAAATACATTGCAGGAATTTTTGGCTTGGAGATCATATCGTGAAAGGTCACCGCCTGAGAAGTTCTGTACACAGCAGATCTATTCCCCGTCCCCGAATGAATACAAACACAAGGACTCTCATCTCACAAGTTGCTAGAAATGTGATCCTCTGTGAGGGTAATTGTTTCTCTTGACTTCCACACAAGAATCTCAACGGCGGGGCCGACGTGGCGGTTATTTGCATTCCATATTGCGGCGACTGTGGAGGCCCGTTTAGCGCGCAGGGTCTCAGCCAAATACACCCACATTTCTTCATTGTTTTCAGTGAAAGGTTGCCTGACAGCTCACCTGCCCTGTCTGGTGCCCTTCAAAACAATGCTACTTGACCTACTACTGGCTGCTGAATGATTCCTTTTTCAACATGAATTTCTAACTAAATAATGAAAGAAGAAAAGAGAAAAATGGCATTTGCAATGAGACAAATAGCATCTTTCTGCTCTTAAATGTATTCCTTGCACGTTAAAGTGTTTCATCAGATTTGTTGTGTTTGGTGGCCTTGGCAGCAGTGCCCTTTTACATATATTAAACTGTGTGCTAATTGCATTGAGCCTGATCAAATGGATGGCCATGCATCACACACATGGTCGCAGATGAGCCTTGTCGGTGGATTTATTATTATTTTTAGTTTTTTGTATAACACACATTACATGCAATTGAGTTATGGCTGGCTGCCATATCTTTTTTTATATTATTATATATATATATATTTTATATGAAATATGCATGAACACCCTTACAAAGATGACATGCTGGTGCCATGGTACAGTATGGCAGAGCAGGGGGACAGTTTGGAAACGGTAATATGGGAAAACCCCTGTCGTGAAGCACCCCAGAGTAAAATACACAAGTTTCGTGTGTCCAGTTGACAAGTGGAATCACGGGAATTTGCCTTTCCACAAGGGGGAGCTTTACCTCACCAATCTCCCCCTGGCCGGAGTGTCCCTAAAGACCAGCAGGTAACACAATACCGACACACACGTACACACAGAGCCAGGGGAGAAGTGAAGGAATGAATCAGTGAGACGTCAGAGATGAAATCTCAAAGGTTTGAATGATAACAGGTCTGGTGCTCCTCTCCGTCTTCAAGAGTGTGTCGCCTTTTGTTGCTCTTTGACGCTCGGTCATGACACTCGGGGCATTTGGACAGCTGCCAGAATTTACTGGAAGAAAAAAAAAAAGCCCTCCCTCCCTCTCCAAACACACAGTCGCCCAACCAGTTTCCGATGACATATTTGCATATAGGTGTTTATCCACTCAAACTGCTCTTTTAGCCCTTTGTCTTTTAAATTGACACTTCAGGTACATTTCAAAAACGTTAGTGTGTCATCACAGATATGATCTTTGCACCATTGGTCCCAGACATACCCCCCCCTCCCTTCATAGTGGAAAAACTGCGGGACTCTTCAATAAAAATGTCAACCTCCTCAACCTATTGAAATTCTTTCCCTGCTCTCTGCCCCCGTCTGACGAGGGAAGACGCTGGCAGCTGACACAATGTGTTTGTTTACTGCAATCAGTCTTTGTACGTGCAGGCCAACGATTCCTCTTTTTTTCTTTCTCCATGCAGATAAACATACTGCTGGTTTATTTGATTGATCTAGGAAAAGCTTTTTGGTGGCATCGTTATGGAGACTTTTTTTGTTGTTGTTGCGTGTGTTGTGGTCATAATTTTTTCACTAGTAAATTTAATGTTTATTTTAGTAAACTTTTACTCACTCGTGATTTCCGGGGGGATTAATTGTCCCAGTTACGGCTTTGTCGGGAGAAAAACAATGGCCCCTGTGCTTGAATGATGCAGTTTACATATTTCAATTGTGACAGGGGGGGCGGCAGAGCCCTGGAATCATTGTTATGAGATCCACAGGATGTCCTGAGGAAGAAGTCAGCGCAGAGTTGTACGTTCAGGGCCGGGGAGGTGCACGGCTGAGTCTCCTCTCTCTCTCTCTCTCTCTCTCTCTCTCTCTCTCCCTCTCCGCGTTCCCCGAAAGAGTTGTCCTCAACCAAGGATGCCGTGAACTTTTTTTGTGTTTCTTCAAAAATTGGGAATTTACAGTGCCACCAGTGACGTGGATCGATGTTGCGTTCTTTAATGGAAGTGGAAAAACCTAGAAAGCAGCCTCGAAACTGTTAATTTATTTTATTTTTTTTTTTTTTTTTTTTTTTTTTCTTTTGTTTTCTTTTTTTTTCTTTTTTTTTTTTTTTTTTTTTTACACCTACCGATTGGCACTGTTGAGGCTCTTCGGGTCCTGGTGACGGAGAGCATAGGTAAGTCTTGTCAAAGCTGTCTATATGGTAACATGTCGCAGAACTCAAGCTGGGCGAGTGTTTCCTGTTGCGGGTGTAGACAGGAAGTCGTCGGATTGCACTGCTTCTGTGTTTGGTTCCTCTGACTGCTTTCTGCAAATGTCCTCTTGCTGAGTAAACGGTTTCCTATGCACACACGTTTTTAAGAAAGTTTTGTCAGCTGTGGATTGCTCGTTGCCTTAACGTTGCCGGACGCAAAAATGGCCTTGGATGGCGGGTTCTTTTGCGAAGGATCAACATGAAAAATGACGAGTGGAATCGGGATATTTCATTGGAATGTTGAAGGGGAAAATGTAGGAATTTTTCGGAATAATTAAAAATGAATCCTTGAAGTTTGTCCAAAAGACGTCAGAAAAGGACTCAAGATATAATGATTGCGACTCTTCTCTTGTTCTGGTTTAAAGGTTTTTTTGATTATTAAAAAAACAAAAAAACATCTTTTAGTTCATCATGTGTTCTTGTACAACATCTGTGTTTAACACGGCGTTGCCCACCAACACACGGACCTGGTTTTGTAAATACCTTTTGTTGAATAATTTAACATGCATTTACTGTTTTTTTTGCAGTACAGTTTTAATTTGACCAAAGTTTTTTCTATTTTTTTTATTATTTTTATCTCTCTCCACAGGCGTTGACTTCAAGGAAGTGAACTCCGAAAACAAAAACGCTATATTTGGCGAGATACACGCATCCATTGACACTTTGGCTTTCACTTTTGGCAATGTGTGAGTACCACATTTGTTTTCCTTTTCAACACCTCTGGATTTCTTTTATTACTGTTTTGTGTAGCTGTTGAGAAAAGCGTTGCTAATTCCAGCCGACACATGTGAACTCGCTTGGCTTTTCAAACTTGATAATCTTTCAGGCCTATTTCGATGTGTGTTATTTCCTTTGTCGAAATAACACACTGCTTAAGAGTGTGAACGCTGCTCTCTAGTGAATAGGCTGCACTTGTGACCATATGAAACTTTTTGACATACGGCTGCATCTACAGAGTTTCTGACTTCCTTATGGGAGATGTGGACAGCGGCTCAGGGTTGGGGATCCCCCAGACCAGGAGAAGCAGGGTGAGATATTGTCTTTTTTTTTTTTTTTTTTTTTTTTTTATCTTTCAAAGCTTTGTTTTGAAACATGACACTTTTCAAATGGGTGCACTAAAGCAGCAATTTTACTATGCCTCCCATTTGAAGGAAAGCCTCAAAGCCTTACTCTCTGTTTTTAATTGGCGTGTTGAGCCTGCTGCTTGTGATGTCTGACTTTGATTGCACGTCTGCTTTTCCCCCTCCTTCAAATCATAAATGTTCTTTTTTTTCCCCCCCACAGTCTTACGACAACCTCTCTGTGGATCCTGAGGGATATGTTTCAGAGAAAAGTGACCTTGTGGGTGAGTTACTCACAGTTTTTCATTTACCCCTGAGGCCCAGTGGGTGTGAAATAAACTTGAATTCTGGAATATAATCACCAACAATCACAGCTTTACACAAGAAATTGAATGGTTGCTTAAAGCCCAGAGCAACCCAGACTGTCAGTTTGTGATTTAGGCGAGGGATTTTGGCTTTGGATTTTCGAATGCCTGAGGTAGACCCACCCTAAACCTCTGCTTCCACCCCTGTTATTTCGGCTGCACTTTTCATACTAGGGGCTCGTTTTCTCCCTCTCTGTCCGCATATCACACATTCCTTACCTGTTTTGCTGTAGTACCGTGTGGGATGGGCAACACATGGGATTTGTGTCGGATCCAGTTGCAGGCTGCTGGGAGTGCGGTATTACGGTTTAACCAATAAAAAGAAAAAAATATTCTGTTGGACTATTTTTAAGGATACACTTTATCACTTTGACATCCTCCTACTCTGTCAACTTCAGCTACCTCCCCGATTTTTTTCTCATTAGCCATCCAAACAATGAATGGTAGAAATGAGACATGTCAATCCAGTATTTAGCAATTCTATTCAAACCGTATGTTTCAAATCACTTTATTTTGATATGCGTGCCTCCTTGACTCGACTCCGCAGGCCCGGAAGTGCCGTTGTCACGGGAGGAGGAAGTTGACCTGACCCTGCTGAAGAATGACAGTGGGGTGGAGTCTGCTCTTCTGTACGCCAAGGCCTGGTCTAAGTACATTAAAGACCTTCTGGCCTGGATCGAGAAGAGAATGGCCATGGGTAAGACGTTTATTTTTACCATCAACAATTGATGAAAAAATATTATAAATGATTATATTATCTGTTTGAAATGTGTAATATAATGACCATTGTTTGTACCCTTTTTTCTCTCCCAGATATTGAATATGCCAAAAGTTATGCAAAAATGTCTGAGTCTGCAAATACGCTGGCCAGTCAACAGGTAACCAAAGCCCATAAACAACATAACAAATACTGTTGCTATGATTGTGATTATTATAGAATTGTGTTTTAGAAGTGTTATTTTGCAAATATATAACATAGACATAATTTTCTTTATTTCTTTCATACCCAGGACTACATGCCATTCAGTGATATCTACATTTCCTCATTCAAGAAGGACATTGAATATAACCATCTGCTAGTTCAAACTGCAATGAATCTTCAGACCAATAAATTCGTACAGGTAAGAGTGATAAGAAGAAGTAGACTGTTGAAGTTGAAGTTACTTCAAACTGGGAAAATACCAACCGAATAGTTGCTGGCTAAGATGTTACACTTCTCCAGTGACTCCTTTCTTAAATAACAAACTACCACAATTTAGTAACTGGAGTTTAGTCTGAGCAAATTCAAAAGGATATGGGGTCATGTGGAGTTGACAGTAATATTCCCTGTCAAGTTTCATCATAACAGAAGCATCTCCCATTGACCTCCCCTTTAAATACAGAGTTTTGAGAATGATCTTGGTGGGAAATATGGTTTGAAATATCTCTTTGTGATTGTTGACCTATCTGTCCTCAGCCTCTTCAGGCTCGCAAGAGTGAACTAGACAAGCTGAGGAAAGACATCAAGGAGCAGTGGCAGCGGGAACAAAAGAAAATGGTTTGCAACACGTCCCTTTATAGTTTCATATTATTAGATAGTTACTGTCAGTCAACCTTTGTATATAAGAACAATAAATCAGCATTCCACATTAAGTGTTGGCAGCACGGCAAGGGAGTGTCACATATGCAAATGTCAACTAAATCATTCCATAGACTCTGGCAAAGGCACAACTCAATTTTAATTTGCATCAGTGATAACGCTGGAATGACTTAATTGCCTGACTTTGTTGCTTCACATGCATGGTTCATCAGCCACAAAGCTGTGCGTTTGACTATATTTAAGATCAATGTTGCACAACCACAATTTAATCGCATTGACCTTGATTGGCCCCTTGACTGGCAGCAAGAGGCAGATGCAACCTTGCGTAAGGCGCGAGCGCTGAAGTCCCAGAGGAGAGAGGAGTACCAGAAAGCTAACTCGTCTGCCAACCGCTCCCAGGAGGAGCAGTCGAATAATGCGGGCAACAAACAGCTGGAGAAGAAGAGGAGGCTGGAGGAGGATGCTCTGCAGAAGGTAAGCAGGGGTGGGAAATGACTGGTATCACTACATTTCTCTGTGTATTTTTTTTTGCTTTTGGCAATTTCATTGCTTCTTTCACATCCTCACAGTATTATCCTTGATTTTGGTCAGGCGGAAGAGGCCCAGGACCAGTATCAGATCTGTATGGCTGACGCAGGCGTCAGGAGGATGGATCTCGCCAACGCCAAGAGCACCATCCTCACACAGATCCGAGAAATGGTTTTCCAGTGTGACCTCACTCTCAAAGCTGTGAGTGGAAAGAATGCAGAATCCTAATCCGGCGCCCCACAGTCAAATACTGATATACACCACATGTACAAGCTCTTTCAATTTTAAATCAAAGAAGAAATATATTGAAATGTTTTCATATGATTCAAAGTAGTCCTCAATTTAAATGTATGTTCTTTTAATCTATCATTCTGCAGGTGACCGTGAACTGGTTTCAGATGCAGCAGGCGCAGACGGTGTCTCTGCCTGCCCACTACCAGGCCCTGAGTGAGAGCACCAAGCTTTACGAACCGGGTGAATGCTACGCCGAGTTTGTCCGGAACTTGCCCAAACATTTGCCCAAAGAGCGACTGCACTCAGACTCCATCTCCTCTGACAACACCAGGTATAAAGCACAGTGGCTATGAAAGTGCCAAGAATGCAAGAGATTAACCCAAAGTCAGAATTAAGCATCAGCTCTGTGCACGTATGATGAAATGTTGCTTTCTGACCCCATGTATGAGGGCTATCAGTATATTAACCCAATATATTGTTACTGTGTGCGCGTGTGTGCGTGTGTGTGTGTGTGTCAGATGTAGACAAAACTATGAGACAGTACTCATGTTCACCATGAGTCATATATATTTATTAATATATCTATATATATATATAGATATATGTAGAATTTTTCCAAAATGATTAGATTTTTTTTTTTTTTTTTTTTAGAGATAGCGTTTCAATTTATTTTGTTGTTGCTTCTGCCCATGTAGAATTGAATTAGTTCTCTTTTCAGAAAAGTTAACAGTGAGTCAGAGTTGGAGGAAGCGCGAGAGAGAGAAGCAAGGAGAGACAGAATGCGTGTTGAATTTGTGCCCTTCCTCAGGAAATATCTGTGGCGCAGGCTGAATGCAGCAGGGGAGATTGTGAGCGTGAGAGTTTGGCTCTGGTTTAGCTCACTACTATGAAGAAAACAAGCAGAGCTTTGTAACTCCTATTTCTAAGTAAACATGGGAGGAACAATAATATAGCTCTTTTAGCAACGGTACTTACACATAACAAATCCCAGCTTGCATTTTGGTCTTTATGACTTTGAACGATATCTATTTACAAGTTAGGAATTTTAACCTCGAGAGTTTACGAGTTCAGGTAGACCCCTGAGGGACTGAAACAGAGAAGCAACAATGTTCAGCAAATCAGAGGCGATATACCTGTAATGCACTAATATAATGTAGTAACTACAGTAATACTGTACATGAAGGTGCAGTATCACCACAGTAATAGTATAGTACACCATGTCAGATTTGGCCCTTATCATATAATATTTCGGATTTTAGGGACAGTTTGGACAGTATAAATATTGCTTAATAGTAAACAATAATAATAATGATACGTAACCTTTAACAATATTTTTATTGCCCCAGGTTTGTGTTCAACAAAAGGTCGGTGGGCAGCACTCACTCCTCCCATGGCAACCTGTCCCAGGGATCCATCACCTCCTGCGATGTGCTGAGTGGAGACGAAGTGGACAGTCCCTTGCACCGGTCGGCGAGGATCAGCGAGCAGAGGTCCAACAGCAGCACAGACCTACAAGGTGCATATTCACACACACGCACGCACTTGCGCGTGCACACACACACTCGCAAGTGAGTTATAGTGCTCATGATCAGAAAAACAAACAAGGAACGCTTTTGTATCCACAGCTGCCGTGATTATCAGCAGACTTAAGAGAAGCTGCCATTTGATACCTACTTTTAATGGCGCTAATAACACACTATAAGCGCAACATATCATCTGTCGGTAATTGCTAAAATTGCTCTTTTACAAACATGTTTTTTTTTTTTTCACCTGAGAAATCTTTTCATTTTCCTCCATGAATCTTTGCTATTTAGTTACTGTTCCTGGAAGTCTTCGGCAGACTATCTCTGGGTCAGATCAGATCTGTGAACCTGCCTGTACCTTCATGTGATCCTCTCACAGAACTTATCCTTTCATCTGAGTCACAGAAATTTTCCCAGGACTATAACCAAAACAGTTTTTTTGCGTTGTCTGTTGCTTAGTCATCATAAATCTGGAATAACTGTGTGACTGTTTCTCTCACATTTGCTAACAATATCACTTCAGTGGGCAGTGGCATATTATTACATCGCTGGAGTTTTTTTATGTATTTATGCAGCATTAAGAGGCCAGGCCCCGCTCAGGCCATGGGCCTCCAGCAGTCAGGGAAGCCAGGGCGGGATGTGCAGCGACTCGGAGAGTGCTGGAGGCAGCAGCGAGTCCAGGTCCATGGACTCGCCCACTGCCAGTCCAGGTATGAGGATTCTACTAGTTCCTTTTTCTTTGTTTAGAAATTTAATGGATTAGAAATACTGAAAAAATGGGGACAAGGGAACAATGTTTGTGCAGGTGGGAGCCAGAGGTCACATTGGGGAAAAAAAAAAAAATCCCTTTAAATGATCTAAAATAGAAAATACTTTGGTTTTGATTGACTTATGACGACAACGCTAAAAAAGGATGAAAGCACTCGTGAAGCAGCCTGAAGGTTTATTATTATTA
Organism: Colistium nudipinnis; assembly: GCA_016785305.1. Taxonomy (NCBI): domain Eukaryota; kingdom Metazoa; phylum Chordata; class Actinopteri; order Pleuronectiformes; family Rhombosoleidae; genus Colistium; species Colistium nudipinnis. Next base: position 285,153 of record JAFBJU010000255.1, on the reverse strand, counting down.
TAATCTGTTTGTGCAACTTCCTCATTGTACACCAGACCCACATACCTCCCATCGCCTAATGCACTTCCCGCTACAACTGAAACTGCCTCATTGTGAAAAGCTATGAGGTGTTGGACACTAAATGATCCCCTTTAGATTTGTTCTTGGCAACGGACTGCAATGTTGTCCTTGTCTGTGGTAAAGCTGCACATGATTGCACTTTAGACTTTGCCTTTCGTAGAAGTTCATAACTTTCCATTTCTTCTGCAGGTGACTTTAAACGGCGGCTACCCAGGACTCCCTCTACTGGAACAATGTCTTCAGCTGATGACTTGGATGAGAGGGAGCCACCGTCGCCATCAGACAATGGTCAGATGTGTGTGCGTGTGTGCGTCTGTGTGTCTGTGTGTGTGCGCGTGTGTGCGCGTGTGTGTCTTTGTCTTGAGGAAAACACATTATATCTTGAGCTACCTCTTCTAAAAGATTCAGGCTAATGGCAAGACCAACTTTGTGCTTACGTGGACACAAAGTCAGTCTACATCAAATGTTATTATCATTCAGCAGACAAGCTGCACACAAGGAGGTCATGCTGGTTTTGTCATGTAGCCTCAGCGTACACTTCCTGTATCTACGCGGAACTCTTCCAGTTAGTGCACGTGTTCATTTTCTCATTCTTTCCCAAAGCTGACCACCAATTTCCGTTTTCAGGGTTCAGTTTTTTGTTGCTCTTCAAATAATGTTAGTCATCCTTCTGACGAACTGACAAAGGCCTTCACCTATGTATTACCTATGTATTCTCATCAGTTGATTTGACTTTCTAGGTCTGGCAGAGATGGTGACAGAGACGGCCAGTTCTCCCGGTCCTTTCCGAAATGCTCAGATGTCCAAAGCGTCTCAGACGCATAAACTGAGAAAACTGCGAGCCCCGTCTAAATGCAGGGAGTGCGACAGTCTGGTGGTTTTCCATGGAGCTGAGTGTGAGGAGGTACAGACATAATTATTGGTTGTAGAAATTTCAAATTGTCCCATCATTTACAAGAAATATTAGCAGACCATGACAATTATTTAAGCCTCTAATCCTCTCTTCTATCTTTCCAGACGTATCCTATTTATCAATCCATATTAGGCATTGTTGTGTAACTTTTTATGTCTCTTCCCAGTGTTCTCTGGCGTGCCACAAAAAGTGCCTGGAGACGCTCGCGATCCAGTGTGGCCACAAAAAGCTGCAAGGCCGACTGCAGCTGTTTGGCATTGAATTTGCCCAAGCATCAAAAAACAGCGCGGACGGTGTCCCCTTTATCATCAAGAAGTGCACGTCTGAGATCGAGAGTCGAGCCCTCAACATCAAGGTAAAGTTACATCTTTGTTTGAGGCTACCATGAACACCTCAGCATGGGTTGTGTCTCGGATAGAATTTTTTCTATGTATCTTCGCAGGGGATTTATCGTGTAAATGGTGCCAAATCCCGTGTTGAGAAGCTCTGTCAGGCCTTTGAAAATGGGAAGGACTTGGTCGAACTGTCTGAACTCTCACCTCACGACATCAGCAATGTCCTTAAACTCTACCTGAGACAGGTAGGTCACACATTTTAATCAGTAGAATAGAATTTTATTGTTATATTTAGTAAATAAAGGTATTAAGCAGTATTACGTATTATTATTATTATTATTATTATTATTATTATTATTATTATTATTATTATTATTATTATTATTATTATTATTATTATTATTATTATTATTTCATCTTGAACTCGGATTAAAGGACCCTTGGTGTTTTAAACCCCTACATCCCTACACATTTCTGTTTCCCTTAAACAGTTACCGGAGCCATTGATCATGTATCGCTACTACAACGACATCATCGGCTTGTCCAAAGAGTGTCAGAGGGTGATAGTGGAGGAGGCCGATAACACACAGACGGGAGAGAGAGGCGGCCTGAGCGCACAGCTCAACAGAGTTATTTTGAAGATCCGCGATCTGCTCCGCCAGCTTCCCACGGCCAACTACAGGACTCTACGTTTCCTTATAGCACACCTGAGCAGGTAAGGGGCCTCCAAACTAAGAGGTGCTGCCAGTCGACCGTGTTTTGCTCTGCACGAACACATTCCTATGCAAACTTCCTCTAAAACACACACGGATGTAAATGGAAACTTCCCTAAATCACAGAGGAAGTGTTGCAAAGAATTTGAAACCCCTGCTCTATTTATATAGTTTTATTTTCCTTGGCCTTTTTTTTCTTACACAAGCACATGTTATGTTTATTTCGCCTTGTATACAATAGTGTCATTTTGTGTTTGATGTTTTTTTAAAAGGTGTCTATTTACAAAAAAGTGTTTTTTATTTATTAAGTTTCTCTTTTTTGGTAGATCTGTAAAAATGGTCTACTACTTGCGTCAAAGGCCATTTCCAAAACTTTCTGAAGGGCACAATGTCTAACTCTTAGTTAACTCTTACTCGGACAAAAAATAAAGGCCATAAATGTGTGTAACCCATCTCTCTTTACCGCGACAGAGTGACAGAGCAGGCGGAGGAAAACAAGATGACTGCGAGTAACCTGGGCATTATCTTCGGGCCCACGCTGGTGAAGCCGCGGCAGACGGATGCCGAGGTGTCCCTGTCCTCCCTGGTGGACTACCCCTACCAGGCCCTGATGGTGGAGCAGCTGGTGCGGCACTTCCACACGGTGTTTGACGTATCGCCACTGTCGGGCTCCGACATCACCCCCGCTGGGCAGGGCTCCCCCAGGCTCACCCCTCAGGAGAAGGTGCAGCGGCTCAGTAGACACTCCACCTCTCTGATGGACATCAAAGAGGTGAGGAGGGATATCAGTATAAATACCTTTAAAGACTTTTTTCCTGTTTCTTCTTTAACCATTTAGTCCCCAATTTTTACTCACACAAATGATATTTGCACGTTGTCGTATACACAAAATTAAACTACTGGTTGCTACGTGATTCCCAAACAACTGATTTTTATTTTGTCCCCTTCAGAGTGCCAAAGTTTACAAACGATACTCATCAGTGATCCCATCCTCGCACATCCTGAATGAGGTGCAGGAGGTCCAGCCGGGAACGGACAGAACCGACGCCACGGCCCAACTCAACGGCGTCCAGTCATCGAGCGGCAGGGACGTCCAGAGGTCGTCCCTGGTGTTCGGACGTCCCAGCATCACCAACCCTTCCACGAGCAGTGTGGCGCCAAAGATCCAGCTGCGCACACAGCGCAACAGACACGTGTCTCGTCCAATCAGCATGCCGCTGGAACGCCTCCCCGCCCCTGCCCAGATAAGCGAAAGGAATCATCGAAACGCCGCCGCTTACGCTGACTCCGCCTCCTCCGAGCGGGACAACGTGGCCGAAACTATACACGAGGAGCCGGAGAAAGCGCGGCAGAGCGGCTCATCCCGAGTGAGCACCTACTACATCACGCCTTTCATCGACACGCAGACCATGCAGAGGAGGACGTGGGACAGGAAGTACAAGCACTATGACGTCACACCCAGGACTGCTATGATCATGGCCAACCTGCCGTCGGCCACCTCTGGAGTGCAACCATTGAAGGCGACCATGCCCGTCTCGCTCAACCCGAACGTAACCACCGCGTCTCTGGTCTCCACCACCACCAGCGTGACCACCATGTTCTCCACCAACCCTCACACAGCGTCCGCCAAGCCCGTCTGGGTGTCGAAAAGGGAAAACAACGCCGACAACTCCCTCAGTGAATCTAGTTGCTCACCAAACCTCCCGCTAACACTCAGGGCACCGAGGACTCTGCAGCCTCCGCCCGGAACCTTCTACAAGCCCCCCGTTTCCTTAAACAGCAGAGCGAGGACGCTCCCCAACTGGACTACCACCACCCCCACCATCACCAACACCACCACTACCACCTCCTCCTCCACCTCCACCGCCACACTCGCACCCACTAACCCTGGTCTGGTGGTTTCTGCATTCCCTGCCCTTACAGGTCCCCCACACACACAGCTCCAGAGCCAAGACTCCACTGACAGCGCCATCGACCCCGGGGTCATGACCTCCTCCACCCTCTCCCCCCCTCAGTCCCCGCCCCCCAGCAGCCCCGACGACCTCAGCCCCAGCGACTATAAGCCTGTCTACCAAAGACTGCGAACTCGGCGCCTCCAGGAGCTGGAACACCGAGAGGCTCATTTTGTCTGATGCCAAAAAATATGTAAATATTAATGTATCTGTGTCATAGTCCAAACTGGGGGGGAAACTATTTTTATCAAAAAACTGAGGGTGGGAGAAAAATAATAAGTCTATGAAAATAAACCATGAAAGTGTTAAAAGTACTAATATATACTATTTTACATGTTGAAGTCATTGTGTCAGCAGTGGTTGGTCTACATACAAAAACAATTTGAATGTTTGGTTGCATGTGTTTAGAAAAGAAATATGCTAGTTGTATACCATTTATGTAAAAAGAAAACATGCCAACCACAGAATTGATTTCTGTAAAAAAATATAAATACTTGTTCAATGGTTGATTTATTCCAAATGTATATTTTATTGTAATCACACAATGCACTTAATACAGGTTCAAATTTTAATGTTGCCTTTGTTGTTAAAATGTGCTTAATTATATATTTTATTCCGCAAGGAATAGATGAAAGTATTTTTTTTAACATGAGGTTCTAAATTTGAAAAGTTCAATATTTTAACCTTTTGAATTTGCCATTTTAGCCTGTGATTGGTACATTTTTTTCCTCAGCATGTAAGCCTTATGTATCTGTTTACGTTTTTTTATATTCATTCATAAATACTGTCACAATTGTCACAGCAATTTTGTCTCATTGCAGTATTGTGACTATACAGAAAAAAAATGACATGCAACAATTTTTGCTGCAAATTAAAAATGTACTTCGAAATGTTATTTGTGCTCCAGTTTAGTGTTTTGCTTTTACATTTCAATGACTCTCTCTAGAGAGAACAAGAATTATAATTGAAATGGTTAAAGCCTTGTGGAAATGAATATATTTTTTGTTGTACACCAGAAGTCCCTGCTTCCCTGTTAAATTGCAGTCCACTGTTTGCAATCCGATTATCAGCTTTATTTTGCGCATTTTGGAAAAAAATGCTGGAAGATGCATTTGAATGGATCCAGGGCTGCTACTACCATTTATCTCCAGCACCAATAATTTACCTGTAATTGTATTATTCACTAATTATGGTATACATTGAATTGTGTGGGTTTTTTTTTTATCTCCAGACATGTTTGCATTTTTGCACTTAGATGTGAGATGTGTTTATTCCTTCTAGTTCATTTCTTGGCAGTGATAAGAAAAAAACAAAGCAGAAAGCTCTTATCTTAGCATTTGAGAATCTGGAAACTGCTTTTTCTGGAAAAAATAACTCTTAAGGATTGTTGCCTTAATCGACTAATGGTGTCGGTGCTTCTTTAGTGTGTTTTATGTGTGAAACTTATTTTGACAGATTCCTCTGTGGCCTCTTGTAAGTTAACTGGTTTTTATTTAAGCTTTGTGTTACGTTGCAGCTTGTTGTGTGTTTTGTTGCATCTGAGAATGCTAGGTTAATGTCAGGTTTGTTTGCGAGTTAGCTGTGACTGTTCTTTGAATATTTCCCAGCAGCTCTGAGAGGTTTCACGGTCTCCTGGCCTAACGACCCCTAGCACCTGTTCTGACCTAACGAGATACTCGGAGCTGTGACCCACAACACACACACACACACACACACACACACACACACACTGTTGTGTGACCTGTTACCCCCTCCCTCCTCCCCTCACGGTCACGGTCCCTCTCTCTCCTCCAGGATTCCTCCACACCTGCTCTCGGCGCCAGATGACCCTCTGCTTTCGCCTCAAAATGGATGACTGTTGTCTTTTTTCTGCCTGCCCACGTTGAGCTGGGAGATTAGAGCAATCAGATTAGGAGTGCTGCTGACCTGCAGGCGCAGGAGAGAGAGAGAGACCGAGAAAGAGAGGGAGAGAGAAAGAGGGACTCACACGGAGCTCCTCCACCTTGCTTTGTGTTTTCCATTAATTCAGCTTGTTTGTGAAACCTCTCTTATCTGCATGACGGGCCAACTTTGATATCGCTCTGTAAAAGGTAAGCATTTAAAACCTTTAAATTTGAATTGTTGACAAAATGTGACGTGCCGGATTTTTCGTTTGTAAAATTCCCAGATTCTAAGATAACGTCATGGTTTAAAAATAGATCCTGGTGTACTTTAAAAAAAATATATATATTATTACTTTTTTTCCATTTACTTCCAGTTACGTAAGCATGCATTCTGTTTATTTGTGGCATGTGTAATAATTATAAAAAGATTCTGCACCTGTCTAACGTTCCTGCACCAGGAAATAGTGTTACGTGTGATAACCTTGTTACAGTTTGTGTAAAACGATGACATTCAGAGGAGTCGGACACATAATTATAGCTTCTACTCTCCTGTTGGAGTCTCTTGTTTTCCCCCGAGACAAGTGTTTTTCTTCCTGCCTCCTTGCTCTGGCTGGCTGCAGTAATCTATTGGACATGTCACTCTGAACAAATTACTCTTCATGTCGAACATTTCTGAGGCCATCTGCACATAACCTGTGGATGTAATTACCATTTGAGTCGTTTTGTTTCCCTCTCCAGTGTCTCCAAAACGAATTTGTCAATTGGAACAAATCTGCGTGAGATAGACAGAAATTTAAGTTACTAATCATGTTTTCAGTTTCATGTATTTATTTATCTCCACTTATATTTGTGTGTTCTGGTGTTCTAGTGGTATTCCACTATGAATCCTAGTTGTTTTATAGGTTTTATTCCAACTTATATTTATAAAATGACAATGGGGGGAAAAAAAATCAGGGATGAGTAGGTTTTTCCATGAATATTGTGTTGCTGAAAAACATTAACTTGTTTTTAGGGTTCCAACAGATGAACTGAATGAACTTCACCATTCACTTTCTCATTAAAATGTTCTAGGATGTACATGTTTTATTATAACAATGTTTCACAAAGCCAAAGCAAAAGTTATTTTGGAGATACATAATGGATTATTATAATTTTTTTTTAATTATTATTTTTTTTTTAAAGCTTGATAAAATATTGAAGTCTCGTTAACCACCGGGCTCAAATCAAATGTCTATATAACCATATATGTTTATATGTCGTCACTGATGGAGTTGTGTGTGTATCCACAGGTTTGTCACAGTCTGATGACCCCCTCCAGGGGTTAAGCCGCGGAGCCATGAAGACAGGCTCTCAGATCCGCCTGTTATTGTGGAAAAACTGGACTCTCCGCAAGAGACAGAAGGTAAAATCCTTTTTTTTTGTGAATCACTCACCCACATAGTAACGCAAACTGCAAGGTCCCACGCTTCTCTCTGATAAAATCTCAGATTTCACTGAATTTTAGTCCGTGTCATTTGTTCATGTGTATTTTTTATTTGGTCATTTCATTGTGACTTAAAACTTCACCCGTTTGTGCCCAGATCCGCTTCCTGGTGGAGATCATCTGGCCAGTGTTGTTATTTATTGGACTGGTGTGGCTGAGGAAAGCCAATCCACTGTACAAGCAGCATGAATGTGAGAATAAGCTCATGGCAGAACGCTTCTCATAAAAAGAACAGCACAGCTTGACCCTTTGGAAGCTTTTTATTTTATTTATTTATTTATTTTTTATATAGAAACATTACACGCCGTCCAATGTGTTTTTCTGCTCTCTCAGGTCATTTCCCCAACAAGGCCATGCCCTCTGCAGGGATCCTGCCCTGGATCCAGGGCATCTTCTGCAACGCCAACAACCCCTGCTTCAGATATCCAACCAGAGGAGAGTCTCCAGGAGTGGTCTCCAACTACAACAACTCGGTGTAAGCTCAGTCCCGGCACTGTCAAACCGTGGTAGAAACCACAACAACAAAAAATTCGATATTTCAAAATCGGAGTTTTGAAATCATTCAAAATTTAGAACAAATAAAGATTGCTGTCACATTTTGGCTGGTAACGTTCTATATATTCTGGAATAATTAACACATTACCTTTTTAGATTGGCACGGTTCTATGTTGACGCCCAGGAGCTCCTGCTCGAGGAGAGAGAAGTCCAGCAGCTCGGCCGACTTTGGAACGAAATGTCGTCCTTCTCCAACCTCATGGACACGTTACGGAAAAACCCATCTTCGGTCTCGGGTGAGCGGAAAATGTGAGAAATGAGTGTCACTTCCCTTCGGCGTCAGACGGTTAGTTTTACAATCACCTTAACGTTGCCATCCTGTTTTTGTATCCTCTTTCTGAACAGTGTGTCTGCTTTCCTTTCTGGAGTATCGTTTTCGTTCAAAATTAGGTTCATTTTACTTGTTTTGTTTTCACATGTTTGCTGGTCAATGTGGGCTACTCAAGGGATTTACAGTTTCTAAAATGATCCAAATTGGCCAATTTCTCTCGGTGTATTTTCAGTCCATTATTTAATAAACACAGGGCTGTTCGTGACCGGGCACGTATTAAAAGTTTATTCTTCATATTTCTTCAGTTGAAACGAACCTCATACTCTTGGCAGCGTGGTTATGTTTAAACCCACTCCTCCTCTCGCTCGCCCGACTTTCCCCGAACACCAAATCCCTGCCGATCCGTCTCGCTGTGAATCATTTCCTCTGAGCCGCCCACTGCCGCTCGGGTCAATATTGTCTCGAGTGCTTCGGACGTCTCACTATCTCTCTGTTTGTGATTTTTTCCATCCAGGCCGCGGGCTCAAGATAGATGACATTCTGAAGGACGATGAGGTTCTCACAGCCTTCCTGTTGCGCGACGCCAGCTTCTCAGACTCAATTGTCTACCAGCTCATCAATGCAAAAATAAGACTCGAGCAGGTGCAACCTAAACACCATACTCATTCTCAAAATATGGGGATTTTCTGAGGCCCTATGCAGGAGTACTCGTTCTTAAACCCAAAAAGAGTTTTTTTTCTTCTTCAAACATGACTACCTGGCACCTTTTCTTTTTCTCTTCCATGCTCTCCAGTTTGCCTCGGGTATCCCAGACCTGCAGCTGAAAGACATTGCCTGCAGCCAGGCCTTGCTGGAGCGTTTCATCATATTCCCCAGTCGCATGGGCCTCCACGTGGTCCGCAACGCCATGTGTGCCCTCAGCCAGCAAAGGCTGCAGAGGATAGAAGACATCCTCTATGCAAATCTCGACTTCTTCAAGATCTTCAAACGGGTTGGTGGCTTGTTTCAAAGTCCTTTTAGCATATATTCTTGTATCCGCTGTAGCCTGTGATCCTCTCTGCTTCCTGTTACCAGTGGCTTGTTGTTCTTGAAATGGATTTTCTCTACCTGAACTAATCCCTAATGAGAATCATTTTTTCCTTGTTATTGTCACTGAAAATGAGAAACATTTTGCCCATGGGTGTTTTCTGATTGACTTTATGTGCGTAAATATCGCAGTGGAAGCCTTTTCGAAGGCTGCGTTTGTTAGAAAAATATTGTCCCTGAGTCAAAACTAATGAAATTGATTGGAGATCAAGGAAATTCATGCTCCCTGATGTGACGTTTCTAATCCAAAACGTTGCACAAATGGTGTATCATCAGGCTTTGAACACAAAGACAACAATCTTTGTTATTTCAGGCATGATGGTTTGAGCTGGTAGTTATTCCAAGTCACTGATTGGAGCTTGCAGGTGACTCTGCCAAACCTGTTTACGCAGCCACTTGCTTTATTTGTGGCTTGGAATTAACTGCAGACTCTTTTAAAACTGTGTACACAAGCAGGAAACGTGGAGGCATTCACTTTAAGAGCGCTTTTCTTCATACAATTATTATTCTAAGTGGTTCAAACTTTTTAGTGAAAGTAAACACCATTTCATCTTGTATATATTTGAACGTTTTTGTAAAATAATCCTCTTTTAGATGTGGATGAAACTGAGAAGTCTTGGAGTAAATAAAATAAAAGCAGTGTTCGAAGAAATCAGATCGTTATCATGAACATCAACAAACTGTAGAATAATTAAACGCCTCCATTTTGCTCCGTGTTTATCTGCTCCGGCTCATTCTGAGTGAGTCAGGTGATGTCCTCATGGAGTTTGCATTATCCCTCTTGGCCTGTTTCCCTAATGGGTTTAGCGAGGCTCCTCCCACGAGCCTGTGAGGCAGCATGTAAGACACGATGCTGTGTCTCTTATAAATACCATAATGAATCCATACATTCCTCCATACATACAAACCTGCTGGAGTTTTAGTTTGCTTGTATATAACGTTGACCATGCAAAAAGTATTACTGTAAGAATGGGAAATTTTGAAGTATTAAAAGAGTACTTAACCTAATACGTACTTAACTATTACTCAATAACAGTACTTCCGCAGCTGATGATATGAGATTCTAAAATGTGGTTTTAAAACATATATATATATATATATCAAATATTCTGTAAAATAAATATTATATGTGCAATATTAAGTATTATCGTAAGTCCTCTATACATATGAATGACAATCAGCTATAGTAGCCATGCAATGACACCACCATTGATCTACCTTCAATACTTGACTCAAGTATCCACTCATAGTACTTTTCTCGAGTTTACTTTATGCATTCTTAATTGTTTTAAATAATTTTGGACAAACCAAGCAGATTAATTTTACTCGCAATAACAGTACTTCCGCAGCTGATGATATGAGATTCTAAAATGTGGTTTTAAAACATATATATATATATATATCAAATATTCTGTAAAATAAATATTATATGTGCAATATTAAGTATTATCGTAAGTCCTCTATACATATGAATGACAATCAGCTATAGTAGCCATGCAATGACACCAACATTGATCTACCTTCAATACTTGACTCAAGTATCCACTTATAGTAATTATCTCGAGTTTATGCATTCTTAATTGTTTTAAATAATTTTGGACAAACCAAGCAGATTTATTTTACTCGTTAGTTGTACAGCAGCATCTTAGTGGTTATATCGGCTCTCAACCAATAAGCTCCAGTTAGTTTAAAGCCCATTACCACGTTGACCTCCGCCTTGTTACGACGCTCCTCCTCCCGCGGCTTTCGCTCATCGACCTCTCGCCACTTTCCTTTCCCATTCCCTCTTTCCCTTTCTCTCTTTTTCCCAAGCCTCCCGCCTTCCTTCGTTCATTGAAATGCAGGCGGGAGGAATGCTGGGAGGAAGGATATCTCATGTGCGTGTTTGTCTTGGCAATCAGAGTTTCCCGTAGCCCTCAGCACTCGGGCCCTGTCCTGACGTTTTTCAAACACCTACTGCTAATGGCTTTCTCAAGACTATAAAGTCACGGAAGGTTTAAAGGAATAATGTTGTAAACGTGTTTCCGCGTCAAACAATATATGATAGATTTAAGGTTTGATACAGATTGGGTCACAAGGTAAAATAAATGGCCTACGTTTCGTAAAAACAAAGGTTGCTCTGACCTTTCATGTTATTTTAGGTTGTTGTTTTGTTTTTTTTGCTCACAGGGCAAAAGTAAGCGTTTGTTTTAATATTCAAAACAAATAGTAAATTGTGAACAATGTATCATTCCAGCTCCCGTACTCATCTCCGTTTTGAATGAATGACTGTGAGTCACTTGACATCTTGTGACCGTGTCTCCACAGATGCCTCAGGTCATGGACCACAGCTCCCAGGGCATCGACCTGCACTTTTGGGCTCATGTTCTCAAGGCGACATCGGAGAAGATCCAACTAGTAAGTTCTCCAAAGTCCATCAAACCCCCCTCGCTCCTCGCTCCTTTCTCCTACTCTATCTCAGGCCTGCAGGATCAGAGGCGTCTGTATTTTTAGCCAGTTCAGGAAGCTCACTTCTTCCGCTGCTCCCTGTTTGAGAATCGCCCACAGAGGAGGTTGACTGATGGACTCAACAATGTAGGGTGCACAACCTACAAGCAATAGTGTCTTAGCAAAGATTACATCAAATAATAAAACAGAATAGAGTTTTTTTGTTGTTTTTTTTACAGTTTTTTCTGTCACATCATATTTGTCGGCAGGTGAGCTCACTGAAAAATAAAATCAATTCATTAAAACTGAAAATAAACAACAACAATGCCACACTATAAGTCAGACACACACACTTGTACTTTTGTATCAGTGAGGACACTCAATGACATGATCCATTCACTAGCCTCTCACCCTAAAATTGCCATCACCCCAACATAAAAAAACCCATTGGAAATAAAATAGACTGAATGCCAAATCCAAAATGACACACACACACACAAAGATACTGAGATTGTCCCGTGTGTTTCGGCACGTTCGCTCCGTATCCCAGGGGAGAGCGCACGCCATCCTCCCCTTGTGTCTGCGGGTGTGAGCGAGTGAGACAAGGGTGAGGTTTAGGTGAGAGAGAGAGAGAGAGAGAGAGAGAGAGAGAGGGAGACGCACACACATTCCTGTGAGGTGACACACACTGTAGGTGGGACTTTTGCATCACGGTGGTGACAGAGAGGCGAGCCAAATGCTCTCATTACCCACCTCTGCTTCCTCTCTTTTTTGGTGACTGTGCGCAATAATAAACAAGAAGAGGGAGGAAAAGGGTGTAAGAGTCAACAAAAATCAGAGGTGTGTGACAACATGTCTGTGTGTGCGTGTGCCTGTTCACACGTAATACGGTTATTTGAGGGAGAGGGGGATGGGGGGGAGGGGAAAGAGAAAAAACTGGTTGATTCAGGCCATCCAGTGTAGTATTCATTTAACTGGACTCCTCTGATGAGAATCAAATGGACATGTTAGCACATTGTAGGTGAATTTAATTAGCGTTAATACACTGTTTAATTTGATCATTATTTTTTATAATTTAAACCAAACAGAAAACTCAATTTTTTTGGCAACCACCTCCATATTTTCTTTAGAGAGGAAATGCACTTGGATGAAGCTATTTCTGTTACATCAATTGGAGGACATTTCGTCCACTGTCCTCGTGGTGTGAGGAGATGGCCTCCATCCAACATGTCTGCTTATCTTTCAAACTATTGTTTCAAAGCAATGGATTATACTACGAAATGTGCACAGTATGCACGAATATGAAGAGTGTAAATATCTCTTCCCTGCAAATGTTCTTTTCTTTTGATCAATTTTAAAGGTATTTTTTGGTCATACTCATAACTTCTTACCTTCTGACAGTTTCACAGTCAGGTGATGCACCATGCGAGCAATGATACGAATTAAATAGACTAACTTAAACCAACATACAATTAATATCTCTAAACTATAAATGTATAGGTCCAGTTCACGGATATGTTGATCACATGGAAAATCTCTGTCCCTCTCCATGTCTTGGCGCAGCTGCTGGAGCGGGAAAGCTCTCAAGAGCTCCTGAAGGCCGTTTCCTCTCTGTTCCAAGCCGGAGGTCCCTCCTCCTTCACCGAGCTGATGTCCAGTGTGTCCAGCCTCTTCTGTGGATACCCAGAGGGAGGCGGCTCCAGGGTGCTGTCCTTCAACTGGTACGAGGACAACAACTACAAAGTGTTTCTGGGAGTCAACGGCACCAAGAACCACAATTATGTCTATGATGACTCCACCAGTAAGTATCACCGGAGCACCGCTACCTGTTGTCGTTTATTGTGGGTAAAAAAATAGTAAACAAGAAAAATAATTGCATTTAATCAAATAAAACGGCTGAGATTCAAAGTTAATTCTTGCCCTTGTAAACACATATAGTGAAAAGAAATCACACATCACATGATCTTCATCAGCAGAGGGAGATGAGTCAACTCATTCGAAAGCTTTTATTAATTGAACAAATTCCAGCCGTGTGCGTCTCTGATTTGATTATGGCAAAACAATCCCCCTGAACAGCATAGTCAAGAATTGATAAAAAGCGATGACATCTCTGAGAAGCCATTCCTACACCACATTTTTAAAATCTCCGTTAGAATGGGTTTGCAGTATCAGCGTTGTGATGTCACAGATTTTAAATATACAGTTTTTCATACTTGACTGAATTTGTCATTATGCAATCTCCCATACTAATTTAGACTTAGATTATCTGAATGTCATTAAATGGTGTATAAATTGATTAAATAGAGAATATGAGAGTCCGTGTTGGTTATGAATCATTCTATACAATGGTCTCTTGTTTGGCTCTTTATGCCTGCATTCTTCTTCATGAAGGGTTATTTCTGCTCTTCTTCCACCCACAGCTCCTTTCTGCAACGCCCTGATGGAGACCCTGGAGTCCAACCCTGTCACAAAAATCGTATGGAACTCAGTCAAGCCCCTGCTGATGGGAAAGGTCCTGTACACGCCAGACTCCCCCGCCGCCCGCAAGATATTAAAGAGCGTAAGAGAGACCACCTCCAGCCCGACCCCTCACCTCTCTCTCTCTCTTCCCGTCTCTCCAACCATTCTCTCTCTCCCTCTGAATCTGTTTATATGCGTCCGAACCCCCTCCCTTCTTAGGAATGAGCTGACTACCCAAGCTCATTCTCTTCTTCTCCACTGAGGGAGAAGAGGAGGGGAGAATTGAAGAATGCATTTCTAAGGGCGGGTGCGGCGATATGAGAAAAGGGATGTGTTGCATTCTGTCATATCCTTTCACAAACAGAAATCTCTACATTTCTCATTTTTAATAATTATATTATTAGCACACATCAGCAGTGTTTTAAGTTGTTATTTCCCCAATCTGTAAATATGAATGAGCATTTTATCAGTGTGGGTTTCTTTGTGTGTATCCAGGCAAACACAACCTTCGAAGAACTAGAGAGGCTCCAGAACATGGCCAAGGCCTGGGAGGAGGTGGGACCTCAGCTCTGGGCTTTCTTCCACAACAGTGTTCAGATGAATATGATCAGGGTATGAAACATACGCTCTACAGATGCACAAACAAAAACAGGCCTCTCAGGAATCACTGAGTTAAAAAAAAAAAAGTGTCAATGTTGTCATTATAGAAAAGTTCATCATACCAGCAATATTATATAATAAAAAAAAATGCACCTTAGAGATATATCCCTGACATTTTTCATAAATACAACAAACAACCAATGCTCATCACTTGTGCAGCATATTTTATACATTTTGGATATGTGCCGAAACTTTACACTTCCGTCTCCATCCCTGCAGGAAACCCTGGGAAACCCGACCGTGATGCACTTCATGGACGACAGTCTGAACGACACTGACTTTACCACCAAAGACATCCTTAACTTCCTTTACAACGGCCCAGAGGAGCAGCGCGAGACCACGATGCCAGACTTTGACTGGAGAAACATCTTTAACGTCACAGACCAAATCGTACGAATGTTAAACCGCTACGGGGAGGTAAAAGACGCATCTCCATCTTTTTTGTTTTTCTTCTTTTCCTTTCCTCTGCTTTTTCCTCTATGCCCAGTCACTATTTGGCAAATCTTGCACATTCCCAGGACCGTGGTCTTTTTTTTTTTTTTTGAAAGCCACTCTCAGGCCTTCAGACAGGAGCATCAGTCTTCCAGGTCTGCCCCCAGGAGATTGCTGCCAGGCCCCTTTGAAACATAGCAGACCACTTAGCGCAGCTATAGAGCCGCTCTCCCGTCCAGAAGGCTGAAAGGTGCGGAGAACAAGCCTGCTGTCAACCCCCCTCCTCGGCCTCCATTGTGGAGCCAGTGATAAAGTAGAGAGTAGGTGGAAATGAGTCAACCCCCCCTATGAGCTGTTTAGTGTTACTGTTTTAGTGTATGGCCCCTCATTGAAACAGAGCCCTCCGCCTGGAAAAAAGAAAAAAATAGGGCAAATCACTCGCTCCATCCTTCACGCCTTCCCCCTCTCGTCTGATTCAGAAGGTGGGGGGGTTGTGGTTTTGGAGAGGGCCCTATCGGTGCAGGCATCTCAATCTGTTCTTTTGTTTCCAAGTTCAGCGCCAAGACCCTTCAGAGCCCCCGCAAACAAACCCCAGCCATTTAGCCAATTAGATACAGCTGTCCTGCCGCATTGGGCCAGTTTGCGTCAGGCTCCCCTCCCGCTCTGTCAGGGGTATGTTTCTCACACTGATGTCCCACTGGAACATGTGTATCCGCGAGGATCGGTCCTCACGGCCCATCGCCGAGTGAGCATCATTGTGTTGTGAATGTATGGATTGGTACAGATGAATGGGAGAGGGGTCTCTCGTCTTTCTCTGGGCACTCTCAGGGTATCGTACAGTAATGTGAATGGAGACATTAGACACGGGGTGTATGGAAGTGTGAAAGGGGAGGGCGTTCGAGATCAATGTGTTTGTGTGTGCCTATATGTGTGTGGGTGTGTGTAGGCTGAATGATTCACATGGCAATTATACATTTTAGACAGACACATACATATATGTATATAGATATATATATATATATATATCTATATACCTCAGATTCCCCCATGTCACTGTTTTCCTAGCTTCAGTGAAATGCATAATAAGCTGTCTACACTCCTCTGATATGATTGATAAAGTTGGCTGTTAGTTTTAATTCCGCAACAAAAAGATTTATGACTTTTTTTCCCTTTTTGACATCCCAGTTTGTCTTTCTATTGACTGTGTGTCAGTACAAATATTTGATTTGTCTCCAAGTTTAAAACCTCCGCA
The DNA here is from genome assembly GCA_016785305.1 of Colistium nudipinnis. Classification (NCBI taxonomy): domain Eukaryota; kingdom Metazoa; phylum Chordata; class Actinopteri; order Pleuronectiformes; family Rhombosoleidae; genus Colistium; species Colistium nudipinnis. The sequence continues at coordinate 268,671 of JAFBJU010000255.1, read as the reverse complement.
TCCAGTAAAACAAGTATGAGTGTACGAGTTTTTTTCTGTGCTCACAAAGAAACGATGAGCTGTACAAGAACTTTATCTTGAGTTAAAGTGAATTAGAGATAGTTTAAAATATGAGATTGAATTCAGTGAATGTCGGATCACATGAATAAACAAGAATGTGATCTTGTATTCACTTCTTTATGCAAAGTTGTATACTGGAAATCGTAAAGATATCGCATCTTCTCGGTTTTCCAAATTCCCAAAGAAAACTAAACCATCAAACCACCGTCTCCTTTCACCCCTTTCTCCTCTTCTCTAAATGTAGTGCATCACTCTGGATAAGTTTGTGGCCCACACAGATGAGTCCCAGATGATCCACCAGGCCTTATACCTGCTGGAGGAGAACAAGTTTTGGGCTGGCATTGTCTTCAAGGACATGTACCCCTGGTCCACCAGTGTTCCGCCGCATGTCCAGTATAAGATCCGCATGGACATCGATGCAGTGGAGCGAACCAATAAGATCAAAGACAGGTCAGTAAAAGCAGGCCGCCTTCTTCGCGATTTTTTTTTTTTCTGCATTAACTTCAGCTGATGATTCAGGCATTTCACATTCATTTCTTATTTTTTATCCTGCCCAATTTTTTAAAGGATCCTTTAGTACTGTCATTTCCCTGACTTGCATCAGATATCATTTGTTAGGGTTTATTGTATGGTATTTTATTATTGCAAATATGAAAAAAATGAATAAAATAAGTCATTGACAGGCATATTTTTTTACTGCAGCTGATATTTAATCTGTACATACACATGGGATAACTAGAATCCTACCAGCAAAATAAGTTTTTTAAATTATTTCACTTTGGTTCTTATTGAATGGGTCATTAAAATAACTTTCTTTAAAGCAGGAAAAGAAAGAATAACCCCACAGGCCAATTAGTTGTTTCTTTTCTTCAAAAAAAATCTTCTTCATTCTCTATTAATATGATGTCTGCTCTTTAATCCTCTCGTGTGAGATTCATACTTCCCTTTGATATCCCATTCATTTGCAGATAGTGTGTCAATACCCTCCAGGGTGAACAAACACTTTCAGCTGTTTTATAGCGCACCAACTGTGTGTAATGGAGCCTTTGGGATTCCTGCCCCGACACAATTGAATTATCAGATTGTAAGAAGGCTTGGCCTCAAACTTATCCGCTTAAGTAAAAGCAGAGTGCGGGTTTGTGTGTGTGTGTGTGTGTGCGCGCAACAAAAGACAATCTGTCTTCAGGATGTTTTATCATTACGATGGACATGAACAGATAATTATCAAAATGCTCATGTGCTCAATGAAGCATAAACATGTGTGTCATTCCCTCCCTGTGCCCTCCCTCAGGTACTGGGACCCCGGCCCTCGAGCCGACCCCCTGGAGGACCAGAGGTATATCTGGGGAGGCTTTGCCTACCTGCAGGACATGATTGAACACGGCATCATCAAGATTCACACGGGCAACGACTGGCCGCTCGGGGTCTACATCCAGCAGATGCCCTACCCATGCTATGTAGACGACCTGTGAGTAAACCACAACATCACATATGACGGTATGCATGTTTCAGCATGCATATAGTTCAAATCCACCAGTCAATGAGTCAACAATCAGACTTTGTATGCATAGCAATTTTCATTCAAAAGGATGTAACACAAAGGGATTGAATAAATATCCACGTTATTCTCCAAACATGCAAGCCCAGACACATCAGTGCGTCCTTACAAAAATAGTTTTTCATAAGTTAGCATATTTTTGTATATATTAAATACATATGTGTTTGGTGGAGGCGAGACTGTGGATTGCTGTCGATCGCACTGTTATTACCACTAGAGAGGGCCTTGGTCTCATTTTAAGATATTTTTCGCAGAAAGGACCCATCTGAGATAAAATCCATTCAGAGGTCACGACAATCTATATAACTGTATCAGTATAAATGCTCCTGTTTGGAATCATAGACAGATTCATTTTTCATTTCTTCATTTAAGCGAGCTTCCTCCTTTCTCCCCCAGTTTCATGATCACGCTGAACCGCTGCTTCCCCATGTTCATGGTGCTGGCCTGGATCTACTCTGTGTCCATGATGGTGAAGAGCATCGTGCTGGAGAAAGAGCTGCGCCTCAAGGAGACCCTCAAAGCAATGGGGGTGGGCAACGGCGCCATCTGGTGCACGTGGTTCATCGACAGCTTCATCATGATGACCGCCAGCACAGCGCTGCTCACCTCCATCATCATGGTGAGGAAATGGGCGGAGTAAAACCAAGGGTCATTGTTTTTTTGTTGTGTGTGTAATAACGCCCTCTGGTGGATTATGTGAAATGTAACACTGGCTCCGATCAGACACCCTCTGTTTTTGTTTTCACCTCAGGGTGGGAAGGTGCTGAACTACAGCAACCCCATCCTGGTCTTCTTCTTCCTGCTGACCTTCACCGTCACCACCATCATGCAGTGTTTCCTGATGAGCGCCTTCTTCAACAAGGCCAACCTGGCGGCCGCGTGCAGCGGCATCATCTACTTCACCCTCTACCTGCCTCATGTGCTCTGCTTCGCCTGGCAGGACCGCATCACCACCAACATGAAGATGGCTGCTGTAGGTCCAGAGTTCTGCTGTTACTGGGGCACACTTTATATGTATATTCAACACTGTTTGTCAGTAAATGTACCTTTTGCCGTGTAACCTCCCTCGCTCTGTTAGAGCTTGTTGTCTCCCGTGGCCTTCGGCTTCGGGACGGAGTATCTGTCACGGTACGAGGAGCAGGGTCTGGGTCTGCAGTGGGACAACATCCGGACCAGCCCGTTGGAGAAAGACACCTACTCCTTCCTCACCTCCATCCTCATGATGGTGTTCGATGCTTTCCTCTACGCTGTCCTGGCCTGGTATCTGGACAACGTTTTCCCAGGTCAGGCTGCTCATATATAATGTGATTTACCTGATAATGTGTTTGTGTATGTAATGAGTATTGCTTTATTATCAAATTTCACTACAGGACAGTACGGCATTGGTCAGAAATTCTACTTCCCATTTCAGCCCTCTTACTGGCAAAGAGCAGCATCCTATCAATCAAATATGGCTGATCCAGGTTAGTATTACTACGTTTGATACTTGACATGTCCCCTATTTTTTTTCCGGCAAGAAAGTTGAAGGTTTGTCGCTTCACAAGTAAAACCTGAGGTAAATCATGTATTTAATCTTTTTTTATTTTTTTTTTGTAATTTTTGTGCCTGTCTTGTGACTTTCTCAACTATGTCATCATCATATTTGACTTTCTGTTGATTATCATTGATAATAATAAAAAAATATATGTGCACCACAAAAGCATTGTTGTGGACCTAAGACTAATTTATTTTGTCCAGACTTAACCAGGACCCGGTTGTATGATCTACTCTACTCCCCCAGATCCTGAGAAACCTGAAGCAGAGGAGGTGGAGACCGATGCTGAGAGCAGCGGCACACCGGAGACGTACACGTGCAATGGCTCAGCCAGCAGGAAGACCTGCAAACACCAGAGCAAGAGGGAAAAACTGGAGAGAGAGAAGGAGCTGCTCAGACGACAGCAGGAGAGCCCTCATCAGGAGGAGGACTGTCAGAAGAAGGAAGGTGAGGACAGGCGGACACCTGGCGACATCTGGTGGGAAGGCGGGGAATCGCACCTGAATCTGCAAGAAAGACGCACTTTGGAATGGATGTGTGTCTCTGTCCATATTAACCATGAATAAGGACTGTAACTGACAAATATTGCCATCAGGGACATTGGAGATGTGCTGATGTTTATTTTGAAATATAAACCAAAAATATCCTTACATTTAGTGAGACATAGTTTAAAGTTTAAAAAAAGTTATATATTTTTAAACTTCCTTTCACACTATTGACAGCTTGTGGAAATATTTTTTTAACTACTTTTATTTAAGGTTAAGACATAGCTACTTTTTTCATTATCTGATCATTGAAAATAAGTGCTATTTACACTTTGTGCATGTGTTCTCTGATGCAGGTCAGTTGTTCTTTGAGCCCGAGCCTGTGGGCCTGATGATGGGAGTGCAGATCCAGGATCTGGTTAAGATTTATAGTGGAAGCTCTCGTCCAGCGGTCAACTGCCTCAACATCAATTTCTACGAAGGCCAAATCACATCCTTCCTTGGCCACAACGGGGCGGGAAAAACCACAACTATGTACGCTGACGTCCAAAACTATCTGAGAATTGATTTTTTTTATTTTTTTTAAACTTGAATGACTCTCCCAGTACACACAATCGGTAGTTCCAAGCAATAATATAACATTTGAACTGCACATTCAGATTTAATTCGACTCTTTTTAAATACTATATGACATCCAGAAATGCTGTATCTGAGATTCAGATTGAAACCGGTGTCCGATGTTGTTTTCCCAGGTCCATCCTGACTGGCCTCTTCCCGCCTACTTCAGGCACAGCCTTCATCAATGAAAGAGACATTAGGACCGACATGGATGCCGCCCGGTCCTCTATGGGCATGTGCCCCCAATACAACATTCTCTTCAAACAGTATGTTACATAGAAGATGCTCACAGTACAATGAGATGATGTCGTGTATATCTTTATGACTGCTTCCCTGTTTTTTTTCCCAGTCTCACGGTGGAAGAGCACATCCTGTTCTACTCACTGCTGAAGGGTCGCACTCAGGCGGAGGCAGAGAGGGAGGTCGAGGACATGCTGGTGGACCTGGGGCTGCCTCACAAGAGAGACGATGAGGCTCAGAACCTCTCAGGTCAACCCCTTGTTTATCACACGTGTGTGTCTGTGTGTGTATGAGAAAGTTTGCTTTAAATTTCCATTTATTGCCTAAATATGATTTTATACTTTCATATATTCGACAGGGGGTATGCAGAGAAAACTTTCTGTTGCCATGGCGTTTGTTGGAGGGTCAAAGGTCGTCATCCTGGATGAACCCACCTCCGGTGTCGACCCCTACTCCAGGAGGTCTATTTGGGACCTTCTCCTGAAGTACAGAACTGGTAACTAACTAAAAAAAAAACAAAAACATTTCCACAATGTCACAAATCCACATTTTACTCAGCTCCATGTTCTATGCTTTTATGTTGCATGTTGTACCCCTGCAGCTAAACATCCCACTCCCGGGGACCACACAAATAATGTTAACACACTTAAAACTGAGGAATGAAACAAGACCCTGAGGCACTTTGAATTAAATAGTGAAATGATCAAATGGAAAAATTCAGCTACACTGTTACAAGAAAAGTAATAAAATGTAGTCATAAAATCAGTATGTTTCACAATCTGTTGACAAAGACACTAAGAAGCTGTGGTTGAGGATATATTTTGGAAAATTAGACTGGACTTGAAATGTCCCCACGCCCTTATTGAGCATGTGCGTCTTGTGCAGGCCGCACCGTCATCCTGTCCACCCATCACATGGACGAGGCCGACCTGCTGAGCGACCGCATCGCCATCCTCTCCAAAGGAGAGCTGCACTGCTGCGGATCCCCGCTCTTCCTCAAGAACTGCTTCGGGGTGGGTTTCTACCTGACTCTGGTCCGCCGCATGAAGGAACAGAAGAGGAGGGAGGTGAGGTTAACTTGTAACACACCATACACCAGCTGCTATTTTCTCCTTGTCCCCCTCTCTGTTCAATCACTATGGTAAGAATTCACCTTCGTTTCTAATTTAAATACACAAAAAAGACAACCTGTTTTTCCACCGTTGAGGAGGTTCACTTTTTCTTTTTTTTTTTTTTTTTTATCGTTTTCTGGCAGCTGTTGTTGTTTTCCATTGTTGAAGGCGTTCTTGTCTCGTCTCTATCTGTCAGAATGACTGCGACTGTGCCTCAGACTGCTCCTGCTCCTGCTCCATATGCACCAGTTACAAAGACCAGCCTCAGAACCAGTCCCAGCACCCAGACAGGGTTCTCGACGGTAAGTGCACCCTGTGTGTTTCTCTTTAGTGTCTCCGAGTACACATTCAAAATCTTAATTTAGTGGTGCTGCCGACCCACAGAGCCTTTTCCTCCCCGTTCTCCCCAGGGACACTGTGCTTGAGATGCAGTGCCAGTACTATGTCCGACACAAATTACTTATGTATTTCAGTGCTTGAATAACAATGTTTTTTTTTTTTCTGTTTTTGCCACAATAAGTATGTTCCCCCTCGTTCTTTTGTTGTCGTCGTGGTTTCTACTTTACTTTATGCCTTATTTCTTCCTCCACCAGGTGATGTGGACAACATCACCAGCCTCATCCACCACCATGTCCCAGATGCCAAACTGATGGAGATGATTGGACAGGAGCTGACTTACCTGCTCCCCAATAAAGGATTCAAACATCGGGCGTATGCCAGCCTGTTCAGGGAGCTGGAGGAGACTCTCGGTGATATGGGCCTCGGCAGCTTCGGCATCTCAGATACATCCCTGGAGGAGGTGGGGAACAGTGGCCGTCCAAGGACTTTAGTGTATTCTTTAGATATGTTATTTCTTATTTTCATTTCACACATTGTGAATATATCCAACTACTTTATTCCAGTGCGACATGTATATGTCTTTCATCTATAGCGACTAGGGCATAGGATAAAAGGATAAGATTACTTTTTAAATATTTCGTCTGTTTAGCATTACTTAAAAGCATCACATACACTTCAAATATCATCTTATTAAATACTTTTTGTCTTAATATTGAGTTGAATTGAAATATTTTAAAGGAACTGACTAGACAGTTGAATTTAACCTTGATATTTTTGAAGAGTTCTGTCGAAATGTGTCTCGTTATTATTTCCAGATATTTAAAAAAAAAAAATTTGGGTGAAAACTTTGGAAACTTTTTTTTTTTTTCCCAGATATTCATAAAGGTCACTGCAGATGGAGAAGCAGCGAATAATGCCACCTCTCCTGGTAAATATCATCACTGATATATTCTACATGGCCTTTAGCTGGAATAGAATTTCTGACCCTTTGCCCTGTCTCTCTAACGTGTTACTTCATTTTCCTCATGCCTGTTTTTATTATGCTGTTACAGTTGTGTATTCCCATATTGACCTGTGCCGGTGTCACTTGGGCACTGTCTGCAGTCCTTGTAGAATCTTCACTTGTGCATATCGCTTCTGTGGTACCTGCAGTGTGTGCCTTTGTGTTATTATTATTGTGCTGTACTTCCACCTCTAGAGCAGTGGATGTTACATCGGAGAAAAAGGGACAGCAGTGCCGGTGTAGAGGGAGATGAAGGTCAGAGACCTGAGAGCCACTTAACTCCGGCGATATAAAAATGTTCTTTTGTTCAATCTACTGGACTTGGTCACTTAGTTACGTGACTTTTAATTTTAGTGAATCACAAACTGTCACTTTGGATCTTACGATCTATTCTGTCCTTAAACAGAAAGAGTATTCTGCCTTTTCTGAAGTGAAATTTAAATCTTTTTGAGCTCTTTGGAGTTCCAGTGATCCAGGTCTGTAGAGATGGACAAGGGAGCTTCCAGAATTGGTTTTGCTGCTTCCATGCTTTTCCTATTTCCCGCACCGTATATTTACTTGAGACCATCACAAAATAAAAAAATTAAATCAAACCACAGATGAGTTTCACTACTTGAATCAATTCATCTCAGCTGTAGGGCTGCTGATCCCAATCCTGCTTCTCTGAAATGTTTTCCCCCTTCAGATATTCTTTAAGTCACTGTATTTTGTGTTTTCATTTTATTATTTTTTATCACAGAACTCAACGGCGTGAACGGCGCTACCCATGGTGCATCGGACAGCAGTGCAGGGCGGGGCTCCAGGCAGGTGAAGGGTGGAGCTCTGGTCCTCAAGCAGTTCCACGCGCTGCTGGTGAAGAGGTTTCACCACGCCATAAGAAGCCAGAAAGACTTCCTGGCACAGGCATGTTTCACAATTGAAATTGAAATAATTTTGAAATATCATTTCTAATATACTTTTAGATTACTGGGATGAATTTATCCCCCTGTGTTTTCAGATCGTGCTCCCTGCCAGTTTCATCCTGGTGGCTCTGATCTTCACCATGATCGTCCCTCCGTTTGGAGAGTATCCCAGTCTGACTTTGACCCCCTGGCTCTACGGACAGCAGTTCACCTTCTTCAGGTCAGAGACGGCCTCGTGCCGCTAATGGATTTTATTTTTGTATAGCATCTTAAAATAGGCCAAACGAATGGGATACTATCTTTGGATGTGATGTCCGTAACGTGTCAAATGAACTCTGAGAGATCGCTGGTGGTTATCTTTCTGCCATTTCTTCACATTTTCTCCTCTCCAGTAACGAGCAACCTTTTGACCCCAAAATGAAACTCATCACCGAGCGACTGTTGGAGCGACCGGGTCTGGGGACACGCTGCATGGAAGGAGATCCACTGGGGTGAGTATCAAAAGTGTGCAATAGAAAATATTATAAGATTATGACAGGTGCATTTTATTTCTTTTATTCAAAATAAAAGGTGCAGGTATCCTGGGCCACCACAGCTTCCCACTTTGTGCTTATAATTCAATCATATACACCTGTAGAATTGCCTCTACACGCCGAATGTATTAAATCACTCACAGTTGGATTTTTGCACTTCCCAGAATGCCCTGCACTAACAGCACATCGGAGTGGGTGTATCCTGATGTCTCCCCCGTGGTCAGCAACATATTACTGAGTCCTGAGTGGAACGAGAGAAACCCGTCTCCGTCCTGTCAGTGCAGCACCAACAAGACGCTGACCATGATGCCCATCTGCCCCGCCGGTGCAGGAGGCCTGCCCCCTCGCCAGAGGACGGAGACCACGGGAGACACCATTCTGGACCTGACGGAGAGGAACATCTCCGACTTCCTGGTCAAAACCTACCCCAGTCTCATCCGCACCAGGTAGGTTTACATCCTTGACTTTTGAAATTGTTCACAAGAAATACAATGCGTCAAAGGGCTATAAAAGATGTCTCCATCCCAAACTGAAACCGCTTTATAAAGATACTTTAAACGAGCCACGATTGTTCTTAAAATCATTCCGTTTGACCACATTTAACCCAATTCATTAAGTGCCTGCGTTTTACAATTCTGGTCTCTATTTCACAGTTTGAAGAGCAAATATTGGGTGAACGAACAAAGGTAATAGATCCAACTTCTACCTAGTCCTGTATTCAAACCCATCAGTTGTGTTTGTTTGCTTGTTTGTTTGTTTGTTTGTCTGTCTGTCTGTCTGTGTGTGTGTGTGTGTATATGTAATTAATTACAGCATATTAAATACGTCTATCTTTCCAGATATGGAGGTCTGTCTGTCGGAGGACAACTTCCCATCCTGGAAGTGAACCCCAAAGACATCCAGAATGTTTTCCATCAGCTGGGACGAATGCTCAACATCACAGGGGTAATTATCCATCTGTTGTTTCGCGCACACCCGAGCCTGGTGTCCGTTAAGTCGGTTTAAAATGTTTTTGCCTCTCGCGCAGGGTTACAACTCCGGACTCGCCCTGAGGGAGATTGGTCCTTTCTTACGATATATGGAAAGTGAATTCAATATAAAGGTTGGTGTGGGTTGGAAAGAAGCGGGTTTCTTTCTATACAATTATAAAACCAGAGAGCGAGGAGAAATTCTGTGCAAAAATTTCATGGGAATTTCCGTGCTTGAGTAGCTCTGCCTCCCACTTAAAGGAATGAATCTTTGATCTAATGTCAATGTTACGGCCAGCCAGCGGGTCTATGTATTGGAGATGAATGCCCTAGTTATTATGGCAGATGGCCGTGACACGTATTGAGTTAACTCTGCTCTGTGCTGTCAGGTTTGGTACAATAATAAAGGCTGGCACGCCATGGTGGCCTACATGAACGTGGCCAACAACGCCATCCTGCGGGCCTTCCTACCCCCGACTGCCAAACCTGCCGAGTTTGGCATCACCGCCATCAACCACCCGCTGAACCTCACCAAGGAGCAGCTCTCCGAAGTCACTGTGTAGGCGTCAGCTTACTTATTTATTTGTCGTCATTTTTAAATGGTATTCATTTGTCTGTACATTAACAATAAAACTATAAAATAAAAAATATACAGACTACACCTACCTTTATATACTCTACATGAAATTGAAATGATTGTGCAAGTGCGGTATCCGCATTTATGGGAGCAGTGCGCAGTATTCTGGAATTTGACTGATTTCTCTCTGCTGCTCTTATGCTGACAATTTCCCACTTTTTTTTTATCATTTATAAAAATAAATATTTGAAATAAACACATTGGACTTTTCAGTGTTTCGTGTAAAACGAATTTCCGGACTATAATTTACAGAAATAACAATTTTCTTTTCCTTCAGGCTGACCACCTCGGTGGACGCCGTGGTGGCGATCTGTGTTATCTTCGCCATGTCCTTCATCCCTGCCAGCTTCGTGCTCTACCTCATCCAGGAGCGCGTCACCAAGGCCAAACACCTGCAGTTCGTCAGCGGCGTCAGCCCTTTGGTTTACTGGGTGGCCAACTTCTTCTGGGACATGGTGAGTCTGCACGTATTTTCAATCAATATAAACCGCTCATCTAAAAAAAAAAAAAAATGTATATATTATATATATATTTTTTTTTTGCCTTAAATATCTTCAATTATTTCTCTCTTAGATTAACTACTCCATCAGTTCTGCAATGGTGATTTGTATTTTCATGGCGTTTGACAAAAAGTGTTACACATCACCATCCAACCTGCCGGCTCTGATTGCTCTGCTTCTACTGTACGGGTAAGGCTTTGTCTCATTGGGTTCACTGTTCTTTTTCCACTAAAAATGAAAAAAACACAGGGAGGATATGAGAGGATAGAACAGATTGAGCAGGTGAGATAGCGTTGTACCGTTGGGAGCATCCAAAGGGCCTTATTAGGGTGAGCTAGGAAAGCTCCAACAAAAAAGTCCATGAAGAAGAAAAGAATCAAGAATTGATTGAGAAATCTGAGATTTTTGTTTTGAAGTATTTCTGTCTTCTCCTTATAGGTGGTCAGTGACACCCATGATGTATCCCTTGTCCTACATATTCAACATCCCGAGTACAGCGTACGTCTCCCTGTCCTGCATCAACCTGTTCATAGGCATCAACAGCAGCGCCATCACCTTCATCCTGGAGCTGTTCGAAAACAATCGGGTAAGAACGGACAAGATGACGAACGTGTTTCTGCAAGAAAAAAAACCCCAAACATTCATTCTATCCACAGGTTTAAATATTTGGACTTTTAACCTTATTCTGAATTAGAAATCATTTTAATCTTGAGGTTGTCCATATATATTCCTGCTTACATGTCACTAAGCACAGTTTGATTATCCCATTAAGGCACGTACACAATCTGAATTTAATTACTGCTTATTCTGAGAACTTCCTTATTTCGGTTAAGTTAATTAGACACAGCTTGTTTATGTGGCGGTGTCTTCTTCCGACTATTGTTTGAATCTGGCTCATATTGGAACTTGTCAACGAAGTCAATGCGTCAGTGTGAGCCAACATCAACACTGGAAACTTAATCAGCTGCATAACAGATTTTATTAGTCCAATGTGTTGAGATTTTTTTTTTTCTTTGCATGACAAAGGTCTATTTTTCATAAACGGAACCGCCGCTGTGACACAGACAAACACTGTGGTGCAGCCGAAGGAGCAGAAGGGCCGAGGAGAGGATGAGTCACAGGTGTGCGGGGAGGGAAACACAATGTTGGAACACAGTGTCAAACTGACAACAGTCACTCAGTCATGTGTTCTCAAAGGAAAACCTGCTGCTGTTACCGTCTGGCATCTGTGTATCCGTGAAAGCTCAATGATAGAGGCCCAGCTCAGATTCTGCTCATCATGGTGACAGGTGACTTCCTGCTTCGCCAAAAAGAAAAAAAAACGAAAAATCTGGAGATGGTTCTTCCCACCAGATGGTTCTCTCTCTCCACCGACATCTGTGCTCGCCCGTCTATCCTCGGCTCCAGGAAATGTCACTGACAAATGAGTCATGAGATAAAAACCGCTGGAGGGGGATCGGCGCCTGGTTTTAATTACACTGAAATTTCTAGGAATCCAAACTAAATCGCAACACCGTGCACTGAAGTGGAGCTATATAAAGACACTCCAAATGTTTTGTGGGATATGATGCAAAGGTTGAGCCTGAGCATTTGTTTCCAGGAGGCATTCATGTGACTTTGCGTGTGTCTGTGTGTGTGTGTTTGTGTTTGCAGTCTTTGCTGATGATCAATGAGTGGCTGAAGAAAGGCCTGCTGGTGTTCCCTCACTTCTGTCTGGGCCGAGGACTCATCGACATGGCCATGAACCAGGCCGTTACAGACGTCTATGCCAGGTTTGGTAAGTACTCCACACCCCAGGATCACTTTAGTGAATTCAGCTAATATTATATCATAATTAAGAGTCAGGGTTACAATAGTTGCTAAAGACACAAACATTACATAATTAGTAAGGAAAAGCAGCAATTTGAATTATTCTTTGTTTATGTGTGTGTTTTAAACAGCTTCTTATCCCTGTCCTCACTATCTGTAAAAATATATATATATAATAATTGTACTACCAGTGAGGTATATATGATTAACGAATGAGGCTTTTACTATTGGCACACTGAACAAAGGGTTCTCTGTTTCCAGGTGAAGAGCACAAAGCCGACCCCTTCCGGTGGGACTTTGTGGGGAAAAACGTTGCTTTCATGGCGGTGGAGGGCTTCCTATACTTTATCCTCAATCTTCTCATCCAGTACCGGTTCTTCACAGACCAGTGGTAAGAGACAGGCGTGACATGTTTCAAACCAATCAAAAAGTACCGCTCCGTTATTCCTAACGTGTGACAGATGATTTTCTTTGTCCCCTTCAGGTTCTCAGACCACAAGCGAACTCAAGTACGTGATGAGGACGACGATGTGGCGACCGAGAGGAGGAGGATTTACGATGGAGGGAGCAAGACGGACATCCTGCAGATCAGAGACCTCTCAAAGGCAAAATATCACACACCCACAACCAAATCTTATTACCCCTTGACCATAATATAATCTCAATTTTATAAACAAACACTATATGGTATACGGATGTAAAGTAAGCTGCATTGTTTCTGCCATTCCCAAATCAATGTATTATATTTTACTGTTAAAGTTTCAGCTCAGCTTTTTTTTCTCCCAAGTGTGAAGGTGCAGAAAGTTGGTATACATTTAAACAATCATATACACATGCACGAAACTTCATGTTGATGGATACAAGAAAGTTGGAAGAGAAAAAAAAAACAAAAAACTATAGGGGCACTTGGAGGGCACATAACTCATGCCCTCATCATAACTCTGCCAAGGCTGATGCCCTGAAAGAAAAAACATATTCCTGGATCTGCTGTTCACTTGGATCTGTGCCCAAATGTAATGGTTTCCCGCTCGGTTCACGTCCCTCCCCTCCACACAATGTTTGGATATTGGTTCAGTGGTTTAGAGGGATCCTGCTGAGACAAACAAATTAACAAACGGCAATGAAAATACAACCTTCCCAGCAGAGGCAATGAAACAGAACCACGCTCAAACATTAGAATTAAAGCTCCATTTGATTTAGAATTACGTCACTGGTCACGTTTATATTAAATAAAAGAAAGAAATACTGAAATTACTAGTGCTGGGCACGTTAGTCTGCTATTATCGCGATTAATCCCAGGATATAATGCGATTAATCGCCATTAAAAAATGGAATCGTTGCTCACCACTAGATATTACATAAGCAACAGGGAATAAGATATATACAGACATATGGACGAAACAATGGAGAAATAACGGAGCACAGTAATAAGTGTTAGATGAATATCAAGAATATTTTCGTTTGGTAGAAATAAAATCGTGATTGATTAGGATTATGAACTGTAGCATAAATAGCGAAGAACGGCAGGTTAAAGGTAAAGTTATGCAAAGCAAATAATTACACACAGATTATGAAATATAAACACGGCGGTAAATGCTCTATAATAAAGGAAGCAGTATATTGTCGTGTACATGTACAGTGAGGACAGAAATAAAATGTGTTTTTGTTTCCCTGCTGTCTCTGCACAGACGTACGTGGGCAGGAAGAGGGCAGCTGTGGACAGGATTTGTGTGGGAGTCCCTGCAGGAGAGGTAAAGTCCCCGAATTCATTCACAGCTCCTCATCCCTTTCTCTTTCTTTCAATCCGCAGATTTATCTATTCCCTTTGTTGTGTATGTAAAGCGACGCACTGATATTAAGCCTTGAGCCAAACAGTTAGATATTCAGCTCATAAGCTGTGGCCGACTTTTACCATCAGCAGGCGGCATTTTGTCTGGCTGTGTTGTAACATATTTTTCTGATGAATACATCCGTGAATGCCGACTTTTTCCCTTATTTAATGAAGTCAATCATAATATCGGAGATTCTTGAGGAAACCCGCGGTTTCTTTCTCTTTCACCGTGAGTTTGCCTCAGCTGAATTTGCTCTTGTATTGGAGCCTGATTGCTTTTTGTCCTTTCAGTGCTTCGGTCTCTTGGGAGTTAATGGAGCTGGAAAGACGACGACCTTCAAAATGCTGACTGGAGACTCTGATGTCAGCTCCGGGGAGGCCACCGTGGCCGGTTACAGGTACGTAAAGATCAGTCCACGCCGTCCCTGGACGATACAACACAGGCCAATCCTCAGGGCCAGGGATGGAAGGGTATTTATTAAATTAAAAAAAGTAAATAGAACCTGGCTTTTGATTTATCCTGCTTGCAGGCGGGTAAATACTGAAACCTGTCCAATGAATTACCAACATTAAAGACCTAAAAGGTCATAAAAAACCTCATAATAAATATTACTTTCTGCTGTGAGGTGTAAATGCATTCAGGTTTTTTTATGACCACGCACGCACGCGCGTACGCACGCACACGCGCACACACACATTAAAATTCTTCTCACCTTTCCCAATCACATCCCATTTGTATCTCACCTCCAAGAATTGCCATAATCTGTTTGCCCAGTGTGCACTCACCGTGGTCGGGGGTCCACTCTCTCACTTTTGTTTGCAGCATCCTGACGGAGATTCTCACGGTGCACCAGAACATGGGCTACTGCCCTCAGTTTGACGCCATCGATGAGCTCCTCACCGGCAGGGAGCACCTCTACCTGTACGCGCGGCTCCGAGGGGTTCCCGAGTCGGAGATCCCCAGGGTGAGTTGGTCTCAAAACTCTCTGAGCTCGTCTCACATTGTTTCCTCCCTGCTGAATTGTTATTTGGCTGGGCACGGTAGACAGTTTTGTTTTGTTTAGTTTTTTTTCGCATTAGTGTCATTTGTTTGCTTCCTCTCACACGTATCTTTTTTTTCTTTTCTTTCCTGTGTTAGGTGGCAGAGTGGGGAATCCAGAAGTTGGGCCTGACCGAGTACGCCGGCTTTTGTGCGGGAACCTACAGTGGAGGCAACAAACGTAAACTGTCCACCGCAATCGCCATGATCGGCTGCCCGGCGCTGGTGCTGCTGGTGAGTGAGCCGTACGCACATGCATGAGCCATGAGTGTTTGGGTTGAGGGGTTTTTATGCCAAGTTTAATCAATAAAAATGCTCCATGCGTCCAGATGGGGAGCCATATGGGTGGAGTATAAGCTTGGCCTCGGATGTTCTCTACGTTGGCAGGCGACTGCTCAGCTTAATTCAAACTGGCATGGATGTGAGATCTCAGCCATATGCTGAGAGAGATAAAGATTTGATTTCTGCTCATATGGACAGAGAGTCACATTTGTTTGCGTGCGCGTGTGTGTGTGTGTGTGTTTAGGACGAGCCCACCACGGGGATGGATCCCCACTCTCGCCGCTTCCTGTGGAACGCCATCATGAGTGTCATCCAGGACGGCAGGGCCGTGGTGCTCACGTCGCACAGGTTCGCTATCTAATACCACAATTGATCCGCCGCACACCTCTGCCCGCAGCAGCTGCACCAACGCAGTTCACATTTGTTTCTCTTACGTGGCGTTTGCCACATAGAAATGAGAAATCATTTATTAATTGTTCATTCATGTCGTCGTGGACTAAAATAAAGGTTTATGGTTGTTTTCCACCAGTATGGAGGAGTGTGAGGCCCTCTGCACACGGCTGGCCATCATGGTCAATGGGACCTTCAAGTGTTTGGGTACCATTCAGCATCTCAAATATAAGTAAGAGACTTTTAATCTTTCATCATATTAAACAAAAAAGGAATGTTTCTGCAAGGTAATGCTCAAGCTGAAGAATTTATTTTCTTCATTCATCTTCATTTATTCAGATTTGGTGACGGCTACATAGTGACCATGAAAATCCAGGCAGACAAAGCTGGCTCGTCCCCTGACCTGGCGCCTGTGGAGGGCTTTATGGAGAGCAGCTTCCCCGGCTGCGTTCAGAGGGAGAAACACTACAACACCCTGCAGTACGGGATCGCCTCCTCGTCCCTGGCCAGGATTTTTCAGCTGGTGGTGGCCAACAAGGAGCGGCTGAGCATCGAAGATTACTCCGTCTCTCAGACAACACTGGACCAGGTGCACGACTGTGTTTCATTTGTCCGAAGAACAACGAAATGACTGTCATTCTGTCAACTCCATAACCTACTACTTGCACATAAGATTTCATTCAATTTGAGTATCTGTACACGTTTTTACCGGAAATGGATTTTCTGAATTTCCTATTTTAAACACAACATTTTGAAGGCCAAGCGGAAAAAACGAAAAAAGTCATCTTATTGCTCCTTGAACTCCACGAGCTCACTAAACCTGATTGTTCTGTTGCTCAGGTGTTTGTCAACTTTGCCAAGCAACAGACGGGGGAGGACGAGGACGCCGCGGTGCACAGGCGAGTGGTGGGAGGACGAAAGGACAAGGTTTCACCGGTAAAGAGGAAAACATGAAGGACTCCTGTATGAAAGTACAGAGAGACCCACGCGTTGCTCTGAGAGGCAGTAAACTGACTTTTGGGTCACCTGGACGGTTTCCTGCCAAAGTCACAGGTAACGGAGATGCACACACAAGCTCAGCAGCAACACATGCAAAAAGAGAATTCCTCGTTTAAAAATGTGGAAAAGAGATATAACCAGTGATACTTCTACGAATCTGCACAGAATGTAACGAATACTTAAGCACCTTAGCGGTATTTTTAAAACCTCCACTTTATTTACAATGTTTAAATGAAGTGTCATTTCAGCAGTCCCCATGCAAGACATGTTTACTGCCCCTTCCGCTCTTTTCAGCGTCGGTCGGTCTGTGTGTGTGTGCCCGTGTTTCTGACATTTCCATGTCGCGTTGTTGCTCGGTTTCAGCCTCAAAATGTTGCCCTGAAAGGAAAAAAACGAAAAAAATGTAGACGAGAAAAAGGTGCAGATGAATGTAGCAGTAAAAAAAGCAAGAGAGTTTTTGTTTTGTATCTGGCCAAATAAACTTTAAACATGCTTTCTACTTTATGCGCTGTGCCGTCCTGCTACGCTGATTTTTACCGCGTCCGACCTGACCTTTCTAAATTCCATAAGGTATAATTGCAGTGCAGGATCTCTCGTTGAATATCGCAGAGCTGCTTTGCTTCTGTGGTATTCAATGTGAAAGCTGCTGTGGTGTTATTTGGAGTTGAAAGGCGTTTCCCCTTCACTGACCTACAATAATTCCTCCGACCTCCACTGAAAAGCGAGACCGCCACTCCGGGCCCAGTGCAGTGGCCAAGGGCAACACTGCTGAGTGGTTTGTCGCAACCTGGATTTATGTCCAATCACTGCTGCTGTGCTGCAAGTGATGGTGTCGTTACATCAGGACGCCCACTACCCGGCATTGTTATCCCTGGGGAAAAAAAAATGGGGGCGAGGGTGCAATTCTCTGCCGGCATGGTGGTACAATAAAAGGCTGTGAAACGATCCCCTACGTACTAAAACTGCTAAAACACTGAAAAAGGCTAATTACAACATGCCGAGAGGACAAATGTGTTGTCTCTGCCATCAGAGCCAAAATCAAACTCAACTCAATTCAACATCAAAAAGAGTTTTAATGTCAGATGGTGAAAGACCATGAGGGAATATCAAGTAGATCAGATCCACCTCGAAATAGATGCATTTTTACCTGTAAATTAAATCCCTGTAGACACGACGTGTTAGTCATCTTGTGGTTTGTTTGGACCCTGCAATTATTTTATGAACAAAAAGCCGAAAACCAGGAAAATGATTTCTGTTTTTCAGAGTTACAGCGCTTCTGAGCCCTTTTAGGGTGCAGTTTGAAGCTCGTGAGCTGCGGTGGTGGATGTTTTGGGTCGCAAGTTTAATTGGGGGCATGGTTAAAGGATGAACTCGGAAAACGCGGAGCGTGGGAGAAAACTGAAAGTCCGAGATAAGCCGTAAACCTGCCAGTGGAAAAAAACGGCTCAGTTTGGGTTCCACTGTCTTTATTTTGCGAGAAAGTGAGACAGAGATGGGCAGAAAAGAAAAAGATGAATGACAGAGATTCTCATATACAATAGCGGGAGAAGATCTTGATTGCACAATGCCAAAGAATCCAGCATTCAATCACTGTGCATTCAGGCAGCTTTCTATCTCTCTCTCTCTATATATATATATATATGTCTGTGTCTGGAGTATTATCTCCAAGCGACCAGCAGCACCAATCATCTAATGCACCATGAGACAGCTGAGATGAAAAGCAGGAAAGAAAAAGGCCAGTAAATGCATTCTGTAACCTTGGAATGAGTTTGTTCACTCATTTCTGCAAAAGTTAAATATAACTTTCAATTTTGTCTCTACTTATTCTGAAGAGCAGAGTCTCTTGCGCTATATACAACACACCTAGGAATCGAAAAAAGAAATCTGAGACAAAACAGGCCCGTATGTGATTATATATGGTGTGATTGTGTAGACAGGGTCCACCTTCTAGAGTTTGTAGAGAGAGAGAGAGAGAGAGAGAGAGAGAGAGAGAGAGAGAGAGAGAGAGAGAGAGAGAGAGAGAGAGAGAGAGAGAGAGAGAGAGAGAGAGACACTCCTGTGGAGTGTGTCACCAGGGTGTCAGGGCAACCAAATACCCCCCAGGTAACGTCGAACGTCAACAACAATAACGGGTGTGTGCTGAGGCGTCCCTGGAACCTCAGAGGGTGTCACCTGAAGGATGGGAGGAATGTGTGTGTGCGTGCGCGCGCGTGCGTGCTCTCGTCCCCCCCACGAGACGCCCTTCGGATACCTTGACCAAACATCCCTCTCTCTCTCGCAGCCACGACACCATTATTCATGCGGCGTGAAATGCGTACGTTTGAAACCCAGAGAATATACAAATGAAAGATGTCCCTGGCTCACCGGTCACGCCTCGGCACTCATTGTTCGAGTGGACCGACATGGTGACGATAACACTTGCGTGTTCTCCTCTGCTCTGTACTCGCCACAGATCCATTTGCAGGTAGAGAGCATGCAACATATAAAATGTATATATATATATATATATATGGGTGTGTGTGTGTGCGTGTGCGTGCGTGTGGGGCCCGTGGGCTTGCGTGAGCCTCGGGGACTAAAATAAACCTACTCTAATCAATAAAAGTTGGCTCATCATGAATGTTGTTGCACTTGCTGCTGACGTTAAAACAAGCAACTTCCCAAACTGTGTTTAGACTAGAATTCACTGTGGCACATGTCAACATTTTCAAAAGTTTGGCTCAGAATCGTCTCCGGCGTCGTCGTTTTCACGTCCCCTGAAGGTGTCTCATCAGCGCAGAGACTCCACTTCCCTAAAACAATATGCTCCTGCGTCTCCGCGCTCACGATTAGCATAAATCTCAAGCCGAAGATGCCGTGTTGATACGGTGAGAGGAATGAAAAATACATTCATCAGCTTCCCGAGAGCTGCTCGGCTCCACGCTGGTGCTCCCTGGGGAAGGCGCGGAGGAGTGTGTGTTACCTCTGAAGCCGGTTGCATGGGCCCGACGGGAACCAGGGGGGGGGGGGGGGGGGGTTGATTGAGAGAGCCGACGTGGACGTGGCTCACAGTCAGGTGCTTTTTTTTTTTTTTTTTTGCCCATTGATTATGATTATGAAAAACGTCAGTCAACGGGTTGTTGTCTTTCCTCACGTATACCGTGTCATAAAAATAAAAGAAGCGTAAAACATTTAAAACGTTTTTTTTTTTTTCTGGAGTATGCTACAGCTCAGTGTGAAGTCCAAAAGAGAAAGTCATACCTGGAACCAATCGGTTGTCACAGGGAGAATAAATCTATTCATCTACATAAATGCAATGTAAAACTATTTCTTTTTCAGCATATTTTTTTTATTTTTATTTTTTTACATAACTAGGAGAACAAACACGGCCATTTTTCCCATGTTCAAGCTTCATGCGTAAAACACAACCATTAAATGGTTAATAAATAATACTCATTTATATTCCTTTTATATATAATAATTACATATTTATTTGTACGTGTTTTTGCCCCTGTCCTCGTAGTTGTTGTGAACATCTTTACTTTTAGGGCCCAACACCTTTGTTTCATGTGTATTTCATCAATTGTTTATTTTGTATTTAATTTATTCATAAATCATTTCATCACATCAACCTGTTCATTGAACGCAATTGTCTATTTTAATGATTAGTAGAAGGTTGATTTAGTCGAGTCATATTAAATCCTATTCAATATAATCCTGTTTCTTTTATCGGTCAATATGCAATAATTCCAATCACAGATTGTGTCATCTGTGTCTGTGTCTGGGTATTGTGTCGTGTGGCCTATTTGTCGCATTCGAAAAACGCAAAACGTTTGAGCTGAACCACGGGGATAATTGTACAACTACGATATAATGCCCCTCTTAAAAGGTCCTTCATGCCTCATTTACACAACACAATTGAATCATTTGCCCGGGGGAATACACATGTCTTTCAAGACTCTCCTGCGATGATCGGTCCCAAACTTGGCGATTTTATTTATTTATACATTTTTTGGATGCTTTCGTTTAGTTTCTCCCGTATACTCTCCTGCCTGGTGTATCAGGTCCTTTCCTCCTCTCTCTTGATATTGTGCAGTTTATCTCCTTGTGTTTTCTGTGTCGAGTTTGTCTTCCAGCCATTCTTTAGTTTCCCTCCTGTGTGATTGACGGACCCGGCCTCATTAATCCCGCCTGGGCCTTTTTTAGTCTCACCTGTGTCTTGTTGACCCTGTTCTGTCCTGTCATGTCTCCTTGTTTTTTTTTTGTTTTTTTTTGGCCCTTTTTTTTGCTTTTTCTGCTGGCCTTCGCCCTGCAAGTATATTTTTTTCTTCATTAAAGACTTTGTTCGTTTAGAAAGATTCACGTTGACATGGGTAATTGATTCCATTGTGGATCTAAAAATGAGACGGTTGAAACAAAGTTGTGTGCATTCTCCATAGTAAGTAGATGTGTGCACACACACACACACCACTACATGGCATGGGATGATTGCAGACAACTACGCTCAAACACAAACCACAATAGCTTCTGATAGACAGCTTTAAGAAATGAGATAAGATAAGATTAGGACCGTTATTGTCCCACAGTGGTGAGATTTGTGGCGTTAGAGAATAAGTAAACTGAGTTGTGCAAAAGTAGAAAAAAAAAATGTATATAGTCCAGAAGATACAATATATACAGTGACCTAAGTACATGCAATGGAAAATAGGCTGTATATTAATGAATAATAATATAAGCAGTGTAATTTACATTGGAAAGGGGAAATAATACTATGTGCGGTATGATTATGTCCACAGTCCGCTTCAATCTGCCTCCAAATGTGATCCCGCTAATCAGCCACAGGAGCCGAGCGCGCTGGAGAGAGGACGTCCCGGCGGGCCCATGTCACACAGGTCAGTATTTGCTCTTTTATTGGAAAAGTAACTTTCACCCGAATAAGATGTTGAAGTTCTCTCTTTGACGTCCTAGAGCCGTCCGTGGCATATGTAAAAAGAGAAGGGGCCAGACATGTGCTCGACATGAAATCTGCTGAATGGTTACGCATTTTCAGGAATTAGACTTTCTTGGTACATAGATAAAAGCCTCCCTTTGCCCTTTCTAAGTGCTACTGATGTGAGTGCTGCTGCTGTGAGGGCGGATCAGAGCTTTTTTTTTAACCTTTTGATCATAAGGAAAAAATTCACGTGGACCATGTTTTTACCAAATGGACACTGATTCATAGGCTTTTTTTTTTTTTACGGCCGACCGTAGCGACATGGCTCTCTCACCGTCAGCCCGGTAACGACGCCGAGTCCCAATTTGCGGGATGAGTCTCTGAGAAAATATGTTGTCGTGCATATGCAGACCATTTCCGTCATTGTTAACATTTCACCAAGTAGAACATATTTAGTGATTGCAATGACTTGTTTTGCAGACCTTTGCGATGTATAATCATCAGCTCGAAATAATGACAGCGACAACAACACCAACTTTACAGGACTAACAAGTGGATGATGTGAGGTTAGTTTTTTTTTTTTTTTTTTTGTTTAATGCTGCTGTCATGTGTGAGCAGAGCATCACGTAAATCTGAAGCCAAACCGGGGCCCATAATAAAAAGGATGAATCCCCGTAACCTGAGTCGATAGAGAGTCAACAAGTCTGGGCCGTGACAGGTTTATTGAGCCCATTCATTCACACACACACACACACACACACACACACACACACACACACACGCACACACACACACACACACACACACACACACACACAGAGAGCAGCCCTCCGCTGCTGTGCACACAGATAAGGGATGATTGCAGAGGAGTGCGGCCAAATTCAGAAATACAGACGTGACATTCCAAATGAACACAGCTGCAACGGCATGAAGGACAAAAATCTCCCTCTCTCTCTCTCTCTCTCTCTCTCTCTCTCTCTCTCTCTCTCTCTCTCTCTCTCTCTCTCTCTCTCTCTCTCTCTCTCTCTCTCTCTCTCTATCCATGCTTCTCATTCAAATGGCTGAAAGTAATTCAGAGGAAGCGCCTCCATTTTGTCCAAATCTCCCCCCGTGAGATTCAATCGGAAAAAATCACATATGATAATTCTCACCTCGGGCTTTCAGTTATAGGGGATTGGTGGACAGATCAGAGTTTACACTAGCTTCTGTACAGCTTGGGGGAGGGGGGGGGGGGGGGTGGTGGCGGATGTGACATTTTTTTTTTCGGCTACAGCTGTTGGGTTAAAGAGCAATGTTGTGGGGAAATAATCGGAAGCCTTGGCTCCTCGCAAGTGTTCCTTATTCCGAGAAGTGATTCTTCTGCTACACATCCAAATCTTTAAAGACAGGCTGGTAAATCGATGCCTAGGGCGTTGAGTCATGCTTTCAAAGTTCGGAATGATTCTCCCCGCGAGCATATAAATGTCTCCAACTATTTCATTAAAGACATCAATTTCTTTGAAGATTTTTTTAGTGCCGCCGTTTTTTATGTAATTCTTGTTAATACACAGTGGAATGGCAGACAAAGCAATACAGAATCTGAAACTGTATTTCCAGAGGTTTGAAATTAACGTTTGGACTAAACCATGGACAGAGAATATTATACCAATGTATTGGTCTGCTGATAAAAATCTGTCCATATGAGCCTTTAACAGACATATGGGTATCATCATGGATTTATTTACCAATATGAAAACTTATATTTTAATGAACACACAATGCAGAATAAGGAGCCTTAATTATCGTCAGCATCAGTCAGGCTTTAGAAGAAATAGCTTCAGGTGAAACCTTCTATTTAAGACATGGATTTTGCCACCAATGTCTCACAAGTAATAATAATAATAATAATGAATAATGTATATTTAAAAAAACAACAGATTAGAAGGTTGTGATCCCAAAGTTTAAAGAGAAATAAAAGTTCATTTGATCGCCTTACATTCTAGGACTGGACGAGTTAAGTGTTAAGAGGCTTCATGCAACTTTTAGTAAGACTTTACCGAAAACACCATTTATCAGAGTATCACAGCAATTGGAGAACAATTTCCATTTCCAATAATCTGAGACAAAAGCAAGTATAAAGTGTGACATGTGGAGCGAGGCGTCTGAGCGAGACCTAGTCCTGCTTTGACTGTGTGTCCCCTTCCTCCAAGTTGTTAACTGTAATGACTTCAATCTCTGCAGTTGAGAGACATCATTCCCAGGCTCAGTCTGTTTACATCAAGAAAACAACAGACACAGTCCAAACCTTTTCTCTCACTCAGGTTAGAAATGGACACAGAGACTGAAGAATTGCTTTTAAAACATAGACTAGCGAGGGTCATTTTCTTGGTTTTAACCATTCTCTTTTTTTTTTTTTTTTTAAGTCAAATCCCTCTTTGAAATCGTTTCCCTGCCTTTTACCACCTCAGCATTTCCTGTCGCGGGGTCCATTTAAAAATGCAGAAATTAATATTTCAATATCATTTTCAAAATGCACGGATGAGGTGACAACTTAATCTCCCACACTAGAAAATATTAGCTGTCAGCTCGCAGGAAGATTATAGCGTCACTTTCTGTCGTTTATGATCAGATATTTTGGTTCAAAATAGATAAAGGGATATTTCACACGGTGCTATACGTATAATCCTTTTGTGTTGGCAGAGCTGAACTGACAGTGAAAGTCTTTAGAGGATAATGCTTATGCTGTGATACTGATAAACACGGACTCCCAGTGGATACCATCAGAGGCACCACACTAATTAAATGTGGCTGCTACATACTGTAGGTTCCAGTGTGTGCCGAGTTCCCTGCACCCATTCATATTCTCCTGTCCTAAGTGGTTTGTTTTAATGGCTTTGCTAATTTTAATAGTGGACAACCGCCCCCCCCCCCACACACACCCCCAAACAAGTTGTTACTATGGCAACATTAATGAATGAATCCAATGAAAAAGGATTGGATCAAAGGATTATTCATAATGTTAAACATCCCCTACACTTAATGGCTTCATATATCTTTTTGGCTTAATGTCACTGGCTGCCTGTTGAAATCATTTCGTAGTAGCAGTGGTTGTAGTGGAGTCGTTTTTTGACAGTCTGCTGGTCTTCTCATCTAATGTGCGTGTATTTGTTTGTGTGACTTGTGACACGGACTCCCAGTGGATACCATCAGAGGCACCACACTAATTAAATGTGGCTGCTACATACTGTAGGTTCCAGTGTGTGCCGAGTTCCCTGCACCCATTCATATTCTCCTGTCCTAAGTGGTTTGTTTTAATGGCTTTGCTAATTTTAATAGTGGACAACCGCCCCCCCCCCCCACACACACCCCCAAACAAGTTGTTACTATGGCAACATTAATGAATGAATCCAATGAAAAAGGATTGGATCAAAGGATTATTCATAATGTTAAACATCCCCTACACTTAATGGCTTCATATATCTTTTTGGCTTAATGTCACTGGCTGCCTGTTGAAATCATTTCGTAGTAGCAGTGGTTGTAGTGGAGTCGTTTTTTGACAGTCCGCTGGTCTTCTCATCTAATGTGCGTGTATTTGTTTGTGTGACTTGTGCAGATATTCAGTTAGACTATTGGTTTTCATGTTAAAGCTACGTTGTTCTATCTGCATTTCCTCCTATCGTTTGTGCTCCAGATTGTTACTGTGACCTGGAAGTTGTTTAATAGAAGTTATAAAGAATATCCACTTTGAGTTAACCATTGCAAGTGTTTCCTTGATTCCTTGATTTCTGGTCTTTGTCACTGTAATTCTCTGTATCAGTGAGAGACAGGTGCTGCCACTTAAAAAAACCCACAACTAAATCATACTGTGCGTTTAAACAAAAGCCAGCACCTGCAGAATTAAGTGAAAACCTGAGTGGGCCTGAGTGTGCTCCACTGTAATAGTAGAAAAGTGAGATGTTGGCTGGTGGCTGAGTGAGTGGGTGGGTGCTTGTGATTTGCGGTGATGTACAGTGTTAGACTCGGGGTCTACAGTGCAACTACTACTTTACCTATTGATTTGTTATGGCCGCTCACAAATGCAATGCAATGCATCACCGTGCTGAGAGAAGTATGTGAGTTGATAAGTACGTGGTGCAAAGCTTAACATCGCTGCTCCTCGTTGATCGATATCTCAGGAGATCCGTACCGTGTTTCCTGCAGGCGCAGAGTTGTTGTGGCTGCTCCTCTGACCTTTGAGAGGCTTCCTGTCCGGCTGATCTGCATCGATCTGGCCCGCAGGTTAGATTCCACACGCAGCCTGTCAGTCTGATATCAGTGTGTCCTTTAAGTGTGTGTGTGTGTGTGTGTGTGTGTGTGTGTGCATACTTGTTGTGTACTGTAGAAATGCTTCCTCCAACTCTGATACATACGTTGGGGCATGAAGCAGTGGGTGAGCTAAAGGAAAAGGACAAAAGGCCTCCAGCCAATCACAGTGGCGTTCACAGTGAAATCATAGTTAACTCTCTTAACTGTTTTTCTCCATGGCGTTCATTGGCTCCTTTTTTTAAAAGTTTGCAGTATAATTTTAATGTTTATGAGTATTCCCAGCTAAATTGATTGGACACGGTTTTCTACAAGATGTGAAACTTGATTATTATTCTTTTATTTTATTTTATTTTATTTTTTTAGAATCATTTGAAAATACGAATATTCTCTTGTTGCACTTTAATCGCACACATTCACTTTTCATCTGTCTGAGTTAAGAGTTAGTCGTTAACATACTTTAACTTCTTTTATTTACGAGTCTGGCTGCCTGCAGTTAATGGACCTTGTGTTAGTAAGAGGAGTTTACTATCTGTTTTATGGGTTTGCTGCGGTTTATAGAGGAAAAAGAAAACACATTTTTCCTCAGTTTATCTTTATATTATCATACTCACACTCAATTGATCTCTGTAATGGTTTCCATTTCCAAACAGTTACAACGGGAACATTTAGACTATGAATGTCATCCGCTATTTCCAATCTATGTAATGTTTTAATCCCTCAGCGCTGTGATAGCTTTGGACCTCAAATGGCTTTCTCCAACTCTCACAGCGAGAACAACCCCTCCCGACTTCACGTTTAGTCTAATATCCTTTCACACACCTTTTAGAAAGTGGCACTAATGTTCCAAATGAAACCAATAAAAAGGTGCAAGAAATAAATGACATATTACATATATTACAATTGCTTATTCTGTGTGTTGCACACATATTTATTTACAAAAGAAATATTCTTGAGTCACAGGTATAAACGATTTACGTGAAATGTTAAGATCAGTTGCCTTTTGAAACCAATAATACCTATTTTTCTGTGACACTTACTGCTACTGAAGTCCAACGTAAACATTAGAACCATATATTTTCACTGCCGCACATGCAGCTCCACTCAATACAGTGTACTCCAGCTGAAAGATTTACAATCAATAGTTAAATCCCAGTAAATCCAACATAAAAACCCAAGCCTGAAGCTTTCGGAGCTGCCAATACGAAGTGCTTGCTATATAGATCTTGTGTCTCTCTCTTACTCAGAATGACCAGCTTACAAAGCACACACCTTTTAATATGATAAAAGCTCCGACAGAGAGTTACTGTGATGTAAAATGGGAATAATGGGTGCAGAAATCGAGAAAAAAAGAAACGTAAGTCACTTTGGACATTGAGAGGACAAAGTATTAACTCTTTTTTTCTTTTTTTTTTTTTTGGCAGAAAGGCACGCTAAGGCTCAAAGTCAAATAAAAATATAAAGCAGCGTTACCTTACTTTTGATGCGTTTCACTGTTTCGTCTGAAGATATGCTGCTTGAATCATCCAGACACATTTAATACACATAGTTTTAATGAAAAAAAAAGCTTTTTAATCTGGTTATTTGTATCTTCTTATTTACACAGTGCTTGTCATAAGTTGTCTATCGTCGGCTGACTGTAGAAATGAGAGAGAGAGAGAGATTGGGCAAATGCAAAATCCACAGATGTACTGTTACAGTAAAAATGCTATTGGGATAGCCAACATTCATGCACAAGAGCTGTTATCCTTTATCTTTGGGGTTAAAGAATGCACTGCTCTGAATAAGGCATACAGAAACTGTTTGCTGAAGTACTTTCACTAGGCGCTTGCAGATATCCTATGACCTGTATGACTGTACGAGAGAGCTCCGTAGACACAAAAAAAGCCCAGTCAACCAACTTCACCGGTCCGCTATGGTTCCCCATATTTCTCGAACAAGGTCAAGTGCAAAAAATGTCTGAAAGGAAAAGCACGAAGATAAATTGAAAGCTAAGTGGTACATGAGGAAAGCAGGAAGAAATTAACGGACACTGAAAAGAAATGGCAAAGAGAGAATACAAACTGAACATTAACAATTAGTGAACACGCGGAAGATATGAATAAAATAGTGGGTATGAATAAAACAGAAAACCATCATAAATATGAAGACTTCACTTCAGAAAACTTTCAGTTTGGAGAAAAGAGAATGAGGCAGGAATGATTGGTTTTCCATTGGACATTCCGCCTTATAGTCCAAAATGTGTTTGTTCTACTATGCAGTGAATTTCTGCTGAATTTGTGCTATAGATGATTTGTAGAGAGAAATAGTCACATCACACATGAAGAGAATATCAGTTAACTAGCTTATTTTGTAAAAACTGGCAAATAGCGAGATGGCATCAAATACAAATGCACTAGAGTAACCGTGGAAATGAGAGTAATAAACAATGGTAGTAAATTCTCGTGAAACCTTCAGGCGTAAAGTCCTCCACTTAGGAGTCGTCCTCGGTTTTGATGATGTGGAAAAGTGTGACGTTGAACAGGACCTGGTGGCCGTTGTTCCAGCCGTAGAGGGTGCGGTCCCTGGCGTTGTAGTCCAACATGGACATGTGGAAGTACTGGTTGTGGAAGGGGATGTCTGTGTACTCGTAGGTGGAGGTCTTGGTGGAGTACGCGTAGTACACCTTGGCCCCCGTCAGGTGGGAGTTGGTGATGTAGAGCGTCCCGCAGATCATGAAGGACTCGCCGGCGTTCCTCTTGGAGTACTCCGTGTTCCACGTGTTGAGGATCTGGAGCGTGTCGGGGTTCAGCTGGCTGATGACAATGTTCCCGGCGTTCTGGTTGGTCGCGTACACGGACCACAGGCCCAGCTCGTCGGCCATGAGGTCGATGTCTGAGAAGCCGCCCCAGGTGTAGGGATAGACGTTGTGGAAACCTGCCGACTCCAGGGCCCTCTGCGTGACCACGCGCCCGCTCTCGAAGCTGTACCGCACGATAATGTTGCTCTGCATCTTGTTGTAGTACAAAGAGCCGTTGTACACCACGTGGTTGGTGCCGGCCCACTTGAAAGGAAGGTTGTACGTTCTCGACTCGACTCCCGCCACAAAATCAGAAATTGATTTGTACTCTTTTACTATCTTGTTGTTGGTGTAGCTGTCCATGTACCACACCTGGAGAGAAAGGTAGAGAAAAAAAACGTCCTGTGAATACAGTAAACTCCAAGGTTGCTGCATACATTTTTTTTCTTCCAACATCATTAAGTAGATTTTAATATTTACTTCTGGATTGTTTGATCACCAGTTGTGATAAGTTAACCTGGGGCTTGTACCATGACATTTAACTAGTGAGTTGTCCTGCTATCTTTGTGTTAAATCATGAATCAGGCTCTCCATATATTTTTGAAAACTGTATTATGATGTTTTTGATCACATTTTTTGGTCGACATAAGGCTATAGTAAGGCGATTTTTGGCAAATTTTGGATTACATCCTTTACTATGACGTCGCATTTTTTTCCAACTCCACCCAATTTTCTCGCTCTACAGACTCCCCTGTGCAATTTTCTTAAGTTTTGGAAATGTTTTACTTTTTTGGATGACATAAGGTATTTTTTGTCAATTTTTTACTTCTTTCACTTTTTTGGCTGACATTAGACTATAGTACGGCGTTTTTTGTCAGATTTCAGATGACATGCTATATTTTGACGTTTTCATTTTCTTTCTTTTTTTACACCTCCACCCTCGTGCATTTTTGACATTTTTGACATTTTTCACTTTTTTGGCCGACATAAGGCCACAGTAAGGAAATTCACCTCCACCCCATTTTCTCGCTCTGCAAGTTTTGTGCGTTTTTGTCAATTTTTAATTTTTTCACTTTTTTGCCGACATAAGGCTATACTAAGGAAATTGTTGTCCGATTTCAGACGACATGCTATACTATGACGTTTTCACCTACTTTTTTAATTTTTTGGCCGATATAAGGCTATAGTAAGGCGTTTTTTAGCAAATTCTGGAAGACATCTTTGCAAGTTTTGTGCGTTTTTGTCATTTTTAACTTTTTTGCCGACATAAGGCTATAGTAAGGCAATTTTTGTCTGATTTCAGACGACATTCTATACTATGATGTTAGTACTTTTTTCCACATCCACCCTATTTTCTTGCCCTGCCCAGGCTCCTGCGCAAATGTTGTACATTTTTAAACTTTTTTCACTTTTTTGGCCCACATAAGGCTTGTGATCGGATTAACATTTTACCCAGTGGAATATTTTGCTTTTCTTCTAACTGAAATTCCCCACAGGTACCAACATATCATGTAAATCCAAACGATTGTGGTTCTGAAGATGAAACCGAGGAACAACATGAAGAACAGTGCTAGTTAAACATATACTGACCAAAAATAGAAACACTTTCGCATATAAACACTTTCGCATGTGCTCCCATTTTTCACGAGTTGAAATCAAAGATTATTAAGACTATTTCTATGAACACAAAAGGCCCATTTCTCTCAAATATTGTTCACAAATGTGTTTAAATCTGTGTTGGTGAGCCCTTCTACTTCGCCGAGATAATCCATCCACCTGACAGGTGGTCTATCAAGTGCGATTCAAGTAGGCAACTGGACTGGTTGAAGATTTCTTGAAGACGTTTCACCTCTCATCCGAGAGGCTTCTTCAGTTCTAACTAGCTGCTGGAACAGTTTTTCCAGACTTTTCCAGTCCAGACCAGTCCAGTTGCCTACTTGTATCGCATTTGATATTACCATGACCTGGATGACTGAGAACCTTCACAGACATGAAGATGTAGATCAAACAGTTTGATTATGGCACAGGTGTGCCTTTATTCTAATCACACAGCACAATGCCGCAGATATGCAAGTATGGAGGGGTGTGTTCAATTGGCATGCTGACTGCAGGAGTATTTGAGAGAAATGGTCCTTTTTTTTTGTCGATCGAAAGAGTCTGAGATCTTTGATTTCAGCTCCGGAAAGCCATGCGTTTATATTTCTGGTCAGTATGTGTTCGATGGCAAACGTGGACGTGAAGACATTTTCAAAACATTCAAAAAATGCTCTAGAATGAACAAAATGTTCAAAGCAAACAGAAAAGCCGCGTGAAGTCTTTACTTAGTCGGTAATAATGTGACGAGTGACTAGCTTGTTCAACCTCATGAGCAAATGTGCTACATGTCAAACTGGCTCTTGTCTTCTGCAGTATATGCATATGCAAGACATGACTTGGCGAAAATTCTGTATGGGGGGAGGGCAATGTATAAATAAACCACTTTGTCAGGTCTCAGGGTTGTAGCCATATTAGCTTGATGAGCTACACTGAATGTGCTGTAAGGGGTAATTCATTCATTTCGTTCACTTTTAATTTGTTTTGAAGTCGTTAAAAATGCGCAGGATCCGTCAAAGGCTCATTATTAATGAGTCTACGTCAAATGAGATGACGATGAAGGCGCTGTGCCGTGTAGTAAACAAAATGCAGTATCTTCCAATACGTTTGGTTTCTGTTTTTAGTGTCACTTTATTACATTTATTACAAATGTATTTAAAAGTATGTTGGAGTTGAGCAACATAGCCTCCCCCCTGAACAACAGCAGCAGATGCATGTGAACTGAACTCACCCGGTTGTTTTTCAGGGATGCCTGTGGGTCCGTCATCCACGCTCCAAATCTCGTCCCTGAAGTTTTGACCGTCAGCGGCCCGGTGATCTTCATCAGTTTGCCACAAGCTGCAAATTTAATGATGACAGCCGGAGTCATTTTGTTTACTCCGCAATTAAGTGTACTCAACTCTGGTCACGTCTCATTTTATGATTGCAAAAAAACAACAACAACATGCAAAAAAATCCATACAGATGATGAAAATGCTTTTTTTTACAACACGGCTTCATATCTAAAGTACCCGCATTTTATTCAGCTCTTCAGACACTTAAATTGTTCCTAATGATGGCAGACACGCACTTAAGCTTGCAAGTTCCCAACTACGCGTCGAACTGTGTTTAACTAAATCAATCAAAGCTGGAGTGCTCTGAAATTTTAAGTAATCATTTCAGGGATCAGAAAGATTTTCAGCCGCTTCCCATTAGGATTCACTTGAGCTATTCACCTTGACACTTTGGCAGGTCCCATCCATATGGATAACCTGCAGGTTGGCAAATTGGAGCTTTTCTTATGCAAAGCTTTATCAGAGGGAAAGCAGCTCTGGAGGAAGAATTGATCTTATTAGCCGAGTTCAATGTCAAAGAAACCTTCTCAGTGCCAGACTGCAACTGGCAAAAAAAAAAAAAAAACTTCCTTTATAGCTCACTTTTTTTTTTAACTGTTCAAAGGAGACAATTAAAAGAAATAAAGAAATAATGTAAAATCAGAAACGTAAGTCTTCGGAAGGTATTTTAATGACTTTACTGAGTGAGCACATTTCCTCAGGCATATTATTAAGACGCCTCTGGGCCCTGCTTGCAAATGCTCCCTTTCTTTTAGTTTTAAAGTGGGTTACCGGAACAGAGACCAGACCTTTGCCAGTGGATCTCAGGGTAGGAAATTGTGCATGGGTACAGAAAGGGTCAGAGAGAAAGGCCATATAAAAGAAAAATAAAGAAACAAATAAAAAATATATTGTGCTGCGGTCTACTTACTGAGTTTGCTCATACAGTTTCGGAGCCGGTTTTCCAGGTTTTGGACCCTGTGCTGCAGCTCCTCGTAGTCGTAGGCTCCCATCTCCTCCTGGATGCTCATCAGCACACCGGACAGGTTCCTGATCTCCTCTTTGAACTGGGCAATGAGCTTGGTGTCCGTCTTGTATTGCTCCAGGACGGGGATCAGCGGCTGCAGGGACTCCATCTTTCCCTTCAGCTCCTTGGAAACGCAAAAGAAAAAAAAATATTCTATCAAAAAACAAACAAATAAATAAATAAATAAACCTCTCAGTCAGGCAGATTTCAGCAGTTTCCGCCTGTTTTTTTCTTCCAGCAAAACGTCCAGCGTAACCCTTGAACTGCGGAGGGATTTATCTGTAAACAAACATGCGTGCAATATCTTCCATTCTAGTTGTTTTGGTAGAAAGGAAAACGGTCGCGATCAGTGTCGTGTATATATATCGATACGGTTTCTTCCGCCGTGCAAATTTGAAAGAATGACTATTGAGGCATACCATTCCTGCCTTTGTCAGCGTTTAGTGCATCTTTGCGAAGGTGAAATCTTTCATAACTCTTCTTCGGTCCAAAAAAAAGCATGAGGTCATAAAAAAAAATAAAAATAAAAATCCCCATTGTATTGCGCAAATGAATACGAAACGGTCCGTGTTTGCGATGAATTATTCTGCGTTTCAATGTAAAAATCCGAAAATATTGACTGCAACAGATGTCATATGGAAAAGGCAACTTAAGAACGAACACACAGCAAAGAGGAGAGAGAAGCTCCAGACAAAGAACCAAACTAATTTAGCTGATGTTAATAGCTGCGGTTGTCATTGTAATTGCTCTCATTATTGTTGTTTTGCAAAGGCAGTGTCAATAATACGATGTCCGTTTATGTGGAGGCACTCTCCCCACTTGGAAAACACTTTCTCAATTCAAAAGTTAAAATGATCTTCGTATTAAAGTGCAATTTTCTTGTAACTGCGTATAACTGTCAACTTCTATTGATTCGTAATTTTTACAGCACAGAGTCCGAGTCAGAACATCTCCGTTGTTCTGATGTTTGATGAACCAATCAGATAAAAGCAGGTGGCAGAAAACGACACTCACTGTGTGTCACACAAACAATGTCCAACACGTGCAACTACTCTGCATGGCCACTGGCCACAAAATACTCCTACCCTTTCTATAGGCTGGACACAAAGTAAGTGAATAACTTCAATGGAACAGGTTGTGCGTTGTCTTTCACACTGTTGTCCAGTCTTTGGTGGTGTGTGTTATGATGTGTATTTCCTTCTTGTAACTTGAAATAACCTCATCCATGGTATATCCTCCCTCAACAATGAAAGGTCATAAGTTCAAAGTTACTGAATATCTTTTTATTCCTGGCCTCCGTGACACAAGCGTGAAACTTGAGACCAAAATGTACCTGGAAGTTTTTGTTGACCAGCGTCTTCCTGTCCGCCTCGATCTGTCTGAACTTTGACCTCAGGCCTTTGATCTGGCTCTCCATCCTCATGATGTACTGGAAGTCCCTCTGCGTCCGCAGGTTCAGCACCTCGATGGACTGCGACATGTTCTGCACCTTTTTGGAAAGAGGGAAACAGGGCGGCATTGATTTTCCTGTCCACCGCCGGATTAAAATGTCCTCCGTGTTCGGCCGCTCTGGAGCCCGCCGTGCTCCAACGTCCCGAGGAATAAATCAACATTTTGACCTCCAGCGTGATTGTCTTTTAACAAAGCATGTGGGAACTGCTGAATTTCCTCTCGGATATGGGATTGTTAAATTCTTATGTCCTCTGTTTTCTTTCAGCAATTATTCACATATTTCATAGTTTTTTGGTTTTAAATGTCATGATCTATTGGATTTGCTGGGATTAATAACACATTTTACAGACTCAGGCGCTGTGCAGTGTTTCTCTCTGGTTTAGGGAAAGCTCACTGGGTTTGCGGGGGGTCTGAAAATGAAGAAATATGGTCCCCGCTCTCTCTCTCTCTCTTTTCTCTTAAACCATCATTGGAAACCAAGTGACAATATTGGAGCGCATCAATGGCAAAGGGGCACAACGCTCACATTGTGCTCTGCATACTTCTCCTGAAATGGCCTCGCAGAAGCCCCGAGGCAGCTTAGTACATTAGTGTCAAAAGGCCCCAGTGAATGACAGTGAACACCCTTTAGCATACAACATTAAAATGTAGGTTAGAGCAGAGCTTCCTTGTGTGGCATACCAATTGAGGAAAGTGATTCTAGTGCCCTGTGGTTTGTTATCACAGCTGTCGTGGCGAGAAAAAACAAACCAACCAACATTTGGAATTCAATTTGGATTATTTTTGCTTCACTTCTTCATGTCTTTTGCTCAGAGTTTATTTATCGAATCAATTCAAATATATATATATATTTTTTTTTTAATCCATATTGGTAAAGAGAGATTTAAAAAAAAAATCCCCATCAAATCTAGATAATAATAAAATTGCTGACAACAACAACAACAACAACAACAACTACAACAAAAAAAAAACATTACATTTAGGCGATATTCTACACAAGCAGCCATTCAGCTGATGTCATCCATGCAATATATGCCTTAGAAGAAAATAGGGTTAGGGACCTGGCTGGGCCAATCTCTCCGAGCACTAGGGCCACAAAGAAGCACGAGTGACTAGAAATCGATGTCGTGTGTGTATTTGAATTCATGTATGCAGGCTGCATGCAATAAATTGTGTTTGTGTTGTCATATAAAGCAGATGTGTGCGTGTGTGTGTGTGCGCAGGCACCTTCTCAAGGAGCTGGCGGAGCTGTCTGCCCTTGGCATCTCTGGAGCACAGGTTCTGTTCAGGCGCCACCACCGTGCAGACACAACGTCCGTCCGCGTCCTGCGCCGAGCTGTACACCTGCCAGCCTTCCTTCGGCCTGATGGTCTGCATGCACAAACACACGCGCGGCAGCGGTGAAGAGGCGCACACATTCCCATCATATCACTGTCCTGAAATTGCAATTTTTATTTTTAAATCTCGTGGGCCATCCTTTCGTCTGCCCTATGCCCCCCAATAGCTTTGACACCGACCGCCTCCCCTGACTTATTAAATGTTTGGGCGTTGAAAATACAAAGTGCATTTTGCCGTAAGATATTCCTGCGCTCTCGGTCCCCAGTGAGTTTCCTCTTGAACGATAAATAGTGTTTCCTGGCCTTGATGAATTACCCGAGTGTTGAAATTCCTCTGTTTCTCCTCACTGGGCCCCTCCGGTGCCTTAACTGAATGTTCTGCTGGGAGATAAACCTGATTTGTGGGGAGATTTTCCTGCTCTTTATTACATTCAATATTCTCCGCAGTGCCAGAGTGTAAAGTGTAAAAGAACATAAAGCCAATGCAGCATATTTTAATGCAACACTATCAACCACTGTCAGATAGTGGGCACAGTAGAAACAAGTTTTTGCTCCAAATATTGATCAGAGCGCTCCGACGAGCCGGAAGAGTTGATGCCTATTAGACACGCACACAGAAGCAGTCCTTGATCAAATACGTGTGACCACTGTCAGCGTGGGAAATTAACACACACACACACCTACGGCCAAATACTGGCCACTTTTGACCGCAGACGGTAAATCTGTCGGGCACCCACCGGCCTCTGTGGCCGACAGCCAGTCGTCATTTGTCGTTTGTTTTTTTTCTCTCGTTTTTCCCTTTCATATCCGTGGAGAATAACATGATGGACAGAAAACAAAAAGAAAGAAAAACGGAAGCGCTCTGGACATGGTGTGGGCATTATTTCCCTCTCCCATTCATCCTGGCCTGGCAGGCCCTGGGCTGTTTAACGTTTGGAATCAGCCACAGAGAAACATCAGACTTTGACTCAAACCTTTACAGGTGCCACATCAACGTCCAGTCCCATAGTCTTATATCGCCATGACATCGTTGTTTTTTTTTTTGCAATACACAATTCAACCCAATTCAACACCCTCTCGCCTCTCAGGCACCCAGCATGCTTTTTGACAGTCACGATTGGGTTGTGTTTAACCTTGTTTGTGTTTAGTGTTGTTGAGTTTTCTTTAATAAATAATGTGGTACCCTAAGCAGGCTCTGTGTGGACCTCCCTTTTGCCTCTCAGCTGGTACCATGTTATTTTTTTGACACTCTTCTCCCACAATTCTCCCAATCATAATATATAATATGTATAAAAAAAAATGCCTTCCATCCTAGCAATCTTTTGAGCGCCCATTCCCCCCCTCCGACACATCTCTCTTGTGTTCCAATTATCAGATTGTAAAAAAAAAATGTACGCCTGCCCTTTATATTGGTTACTGGAAAAGTTTGTGATCTAGGAATTACAGCTTATCCCACTAATGCTTTTCTTCAAAACTGGCTCTGATTTGAGTTCTGGTTTGATGTCTCAAAAAGATTTTAATGAAGCTTTTTAATCTCAAAAAATCACTGTGAGAGACAGCAGAGAAAAAACTTGACTGAAATATCTGGAGACATAACAGCTCTGTGCATCCTGGCTTTACAGGGATCAGCCTCTCTCTATCTCGTGACTTCATAGCATTATGAGTGGGATAACAAAGGGAGAGAGAGAGAGAGAAACTCAGCCGGTCTTTTCCATACTTTGTTTTGAAACGCTCCTCAAAAGAAACCAGTTTCACTAATCTGTTAAAACGCTCTTTCTCTCCTCTGTCTGCTGAGGGACGCACATCCTCTCTTCTCAAGTCTCAACTCTCATTTTACAATGCATTTGTGGCACTGCCAAACCAGAGGAACTCTGCACAAAGACTTTTGCTTTCATTCAATAATTCAGACAGCTGGCTCCTCTTCTGTTTTTGAGGGTTGATTTAGAGTTTTTTGACAGATCCAAATACGGCTTCGTTTTAGGTACTTCTTGAGGCAGTAAACAGCTCGTGCTTCCCCTCCCACGCAAACAGTACGCGAGCGCACCGCTTCTCAAACGAGACACTGGCACAGGGATTGTTCTCTGCACAGGGTGGGATGAACCTAATCGACCATTGTACTCGTCCAAATGGCTTGGTGATCTGCAAACTGCTCCTCCTAATTTGTGATAATGCTCCCAAATGCATCCCCATTTTTGGGGAGCTAACACTGGGAGGATGCATTTCCCAAATATATATATATATGTATATTTCAATAGCACACAGGGTAGCAGGGAAAAAGAAAAGAGCATCATTTTCAGTTTAAAGTCAATTTAGAGAGAGAACCTGTCCGAATCGAATAGTGCGGCTCTGATTCACAGCAGCAATGTTTTATATTTCTTTTTTCTTTTCTGTATTTTTACAATGACCAAACTCTCCCTTAAAAGTGAGTTATGTGCTTGGCAATACACCCGGATCAATAGCAGTGCTATGTGGTAGATGTAAGCCATAAATATTAGTGCTGCGACGGTGACTCTCTCTCTCTCTCTCTCTCTCGCTCCACCATCACTTAGTAAATTCAGTGTCACATTTTTTTCCCCTCTCATATATACACTGTCACTTAATTTCACTGGAATACATTTTACCTTATTATTTACGTAGACAACAGAATAAGAATCGGCCAAACAAACCACAACAACAACAGCAACAACAGCAGGGATCTGAAATGACTCATTCTGTGAGTTTCCTCCTATGAGCTGCACCCCAACATGTCTAACGCTCCCACGCTGACCTGAACTTTACAGGGTGGCGGTGGTGGGATACACAACATCCCACCGAACCGCACACTGGGCTCCGGACGGTTCGTTAAGGAGAGATGGAGGCGGACTCACCGCTGATGGGCAGTAACCGAAGAGCAGCAGAACCAGCAGCGGGTTCAGGACCATGGACAGCATCCTGCCGGCTCCTCCGCCTCCTCTGCCGCGTCGCCAACTACAGCCTGCGCGCAACTTTGTGCCCGTGGGCTCGCACCGGCGCGTCCGCTGCGCGCGTGCAGGGGGGGGGACGAGGAGAAGGGAGGAGGGAGGAAGGATTGGCTCATCCATCCACTCGTCCCCCCGTTACGCATGGCAGGCGGGGATCGACTTCATCACTGCACGGGGGTAAAAAAGTTAACATGCATGCAACAAAAATCCGCGGTGTGCATCTACGTCATAGGGAACACTCACTCATTTGTGAGAATCCAGCCCGTGCAGAATCCAGCTTCGTGACGTGTGTGAGGGGGGCTAACACGAGCCTGCACGATTTGGACACAAGATGAAATTTGGCAGTGCTGACCAGAAAAAAAAAATATATATATATATATCAGAGTTGCTGCTGCTACACATTTGTTTTACTGCCAAGTAGTTTGTATGGAAGCCCTTCCAATAATGTAAATCATTAATTGAGCACTGAGAAGTGTGTAATCTGTATGCAGCCACGATTCATTTAAAAAAAAATCTATATTTGTTTGAATATTGGAAATATCAAAATCCCCAATTAAAGATGAAAAAAATTATTCACTGGCAAGATCCAAAATGTTGGGGCATTTTTCTACATAGACATTTGGACATTTATTTGGAAAATGCTTATTTACACTGAATCTAAGCTACACTGTATGTATCAGATCTCTCTGTTAAGATGTGACAGAGCTCTGATTGACAGGAGGGTTTCGGATTGCAAATCATTTTGCAGATAAGCGTCTATCTCCCCTCCTCACTCCTCCACCTCACAGTTTGAAAACCTCTCAAAGCGTAGTAACGTTTAGTCTCTCTATAATAAGGCGGACACCTTCACCGCTCTTGATTGTTGGCCTTCCTCTAAGGCTGTAGCCAGATCCGAAGCAGATTTTTCCTGTTTGTTCTTGCTTTAAATAAAGAAATATCAGCCGAGACACCAGAGGAGGCAAAGCGGTGTCAGAGAGAAGGAGGGGCACACATGGCTTCAAAGATGGAGGATGTGTGTGGGCCGCTCAGATCTGCCACGGGCGATACAGGCAGTACAAATCGGGGACATATGGACGGGGGGAGTCCCCAAGCCCTCTTTAGATCAGCGAGTGAGGCTGAAGTGATGGGCTGGGCAGGGACGCTCAGTACTTCTGGAATGTTTCCCAGTGAAAATGTTGGAACAGGGAATATTTGAAGTGGAGGAGCTTTTTTGACAGTAGGGGACAGAAGTTTGTTGGCACACTCGAAGAAAGGTTTTTTGGGTTTTTTTCGCCGAGCCATGACCTGCATATCTGATGAGATTAGGAACAGAAGCTTCTGCCTGCTTTGTGACTCATCCGTTTTTGTGATATCGCATGTTGAGCCTCGGGTGTCTTTTGCAGTTCAAAAACATTTTCAAAAATCAAAAATTGCCAATCGTAAATATACAGAGAGAACAATGCTGCCACAAAAGAGAAGAGAGTCGATAGAATACTGTGTTCCTCCCCAAAAATCCACGTTGTGTATCTAAATCGTTATCTTTTTTTATGCAGGCAATAGTGCAGCAGTTTTTATTCTTTCTGGCTTCTGCTTTAGTTACAAACTTTTACATCCTTTATCTTTCTAACACAACATCAAACTCAAATGATCAGATCTTGTGTTGGTCTTCTCAGACTTGGCTTAACTCAGGCTGTGTTATAGTCCAGACCTTTAAAACAAGAGAAATAATGAAATGTGAGAGGAGAGAAAGAATTGAACACTTCCAAGATCAGAAAAACCCTGGAAATTAAATATCATCAGAAGACACTAAAGTCTGTGTTGGCCCTTAAAATTTTCCAGATCAGCTGGTTGGGGATCAGCTAAAAATTGCTGTCTTTCTATCCTTAAGCCCTGCTTGGGAGTGGATAAATTAAGCAGCCATTTAACCCAGAAACATCTTCTCACTGGATGCATATTATATTCTGCATCAACAATATACAAGCTTACAGCTGTTGAAGAACCGGTGGCTGTGAAATAATATAGAAATTTGAAAAAAAAAACAATGGTCATAAATCAAACCAAAACTATCAGGCGCGCAATATGGCCGTGTGTGCTCTCCTCGAACAAACGTGATGACAGCGTGCAGGTCCGATAAGAACATAGAAAACGGCCCCAAAAACAACAGGTTTTACTAAATGAATTTTTTTTTTTCCCCACCTCAAACATTTTTCACAATCTTAATCGTAATCAGCAGATGTGTTAAGTATTTCAGTAATTACGTTGAAAAAAAAGAGACTGTTTTCTGATGGTTGTCAGTAGCGGTCCTTCTCTTCCAAACCCCATTTCTCTAAAAGACAACACAGGGCCAAGGACCTCCAGACAACTTGACACCACGCAAGGGTGCATAAATATTTAATGGTGTCCAATGGCCTGTCGTTGCTTTTGACACTGCAATCATTTTTTTATTAGATAATAAAGCTCGCAGTTACTGGGTTTGTGTACTTGGCAAGACGCACGTCGTATATCAAACGGTGTTCAGAAGCATTGTGAGATGGTTTGGATACCGATCCTCTTTTGAGTTGTCACGAGTTGTGTCATTGACAAAAAGGGAATGCTGACTGTTGCCAACATCATCTGCAAGAAAAATTACTGGTTAGGATAAAGAAAAATAAAAAAAATAAGCTACAGCTTAATTAGACGCAAGATCTCACCCATAGGACTACAGACAAAACATTAGTAAGGCAGATTAGATTTTTTGTAATATTTTTGTTTTCTTTTTACAGAGTATTGTGTGCTTTGTAAAAATATATACAAATGTACTTCTTTAATACTCACCAAACTACCCTTACTATATATATATATACTACTACTTATATACTACTATATAATCAAGAAAAGACACAGAACCCCCACAAACTCTCTCCTCTGTGCGTTTTGTGGATACATGTAAATGAAGTGCTCCTCTCAGGAAAGTGAAAGTTTTGTCAGTTGTCGTGCTTTGAATTTGAACTCGATGCCGACAGTGTCGCTTGTGCTCGCAGGTAGTGCGCGGTTCTCGACAGCATGCCACTTAAAAAACACACGAACAGAATATTCACTGCGGAGGATAATCACCAGGCACTGCTGCTGTTACGCAAGGGCAGCACTTTGTAGCCGAGTTTGTCGGACACAGAGTTTTGATGAAAGGGCAGTTAGGAAGCGTGGGGGTTGTGGTTGCTGTCATGCAGTTTTGACACTTGCAGTGAGATTTCAGAAGCCCTGTGAGCACCCTGCACCGCGATTCGTTTCTTCTTTTCTTTTTTAACGTTCGTTAACATAAAGTGATTCCCTCACTCTCAGGACGGAGTGTAATCTCTAAGTGAAGGCAAAACCATCGCAATGTGCATTTGGCAAAGCACCAAACATTTATTTCAGTTGTACATAGGTTGTAAACATAGTGTAATTACACAGGTTTGAGAGTCTATGCTATGGTAGCTGTAAGCTAAGGAAGAGGTGGAGATGCAAACAGAATCCTGATCAAAGTCAAATCTGTGTCAGAGAGAGAGAAAGAGAGAGAGAGATAGAGAGCGGAGGGGATCTCAGCACCTGGGCTGCGCAGAATCAATCTCACGAGCCCAAACGCTGGCCACCGCTAACCCGCCTAATCTTAAATTATCATGGTGAAGGAAGGTAATATGTATAAGCCAGCGCAGAATCACAAAAAAAGAGAATAATCGTTTCAAAGCCCCAATCGCCAACAATACAGACGTTCACCCCAACATTTTTCAGAATCCAGTTTTAATATTTTTGAATGAACAATTTAAGGCACATATTTAACATTTTGTTCATTGGTACAAAGAAGAAA
Organism: Colistium nudipinnis; assembly: GCA_016785305.1. NCBI lineage: Eukaryota > Metazoa > Chordata > Actinopteri > Pleuronectiformes > Rhombosoleidae > Colistium > Colistium nudipinnis. Next base: position 226,379 of record JAFBJU010000255.1, on the reverse strand, counting down.
TTCAACAGGGTTTTTTTTTGTGTGTGTGAGTTTAACAAAACCCACAACTTGGGACGAATTGAATTACACAAAAATCGTTTCTATTTGTATGTTAGCTATCACAATGATAACGGACGAGATGCCAAAATGTTTCCACATTTAAAAAATAAAACTGAGGTATAACATCTGGGAGGATAAAGTCTGGAAGAATAAGCCTTTTCTTACAATATTTATATTACTATCTCATCTTATTATGGCTTAATTTCCTAATGGGCATACCGACCCCGGTATGTCTATTAAAATAAAAAGACAAAATGCTTTTTGAGTTAAATGTCAAGTTTGTTTTGTTCGATCTCCTACAAGTCAAATAATGAAAGTTATATTATTTACAAAAGGATAAGTTTATACTTACAAATTGAAGCTTTTGCCTAATCGTGTGGTGAAAGGTTTAAAAGGAAATAATATTTCTCAACAAATATGTTTTTAACAAACATAAAATATATATATAGAATTTTTTTTTCCAATAAAGTAACCAAATATATTTTGTTTTTTTTTCAAACTTTAAGAGCCGGGGCACATGCAATCTTTTTTTTCCATTTCTTTTAAGAGTGGATTCGGAAAGGAACAATATTGTACAAAATAATAATAATAATAATAATTACAGTTTCATCAAAACGCACTTTTTTTGTAGCACCTTGAGTGTTTTGTGATTCTGCACAAAAGCACATCTGTGGTTGTATTCAGAGCAGCACCTTGAGCACCCAGAGAGGGAGGAGGGGAGGGAGGGAGAGGACGAGGGAGGGTGGGGCTCGGGGTGAGTGGATCCTCTCTCTGTTGCTCAAAGTGCGCCGCTGTCCGCCAAAGGCATCAAATGCCCGTTTTCCTAATGTCGCTCCCATTGCTAAGTTAAAGTCATGTGATTCTGGCCCTACAAGGGCGAGGAGTAGTTTCCCCTGGTCATCGCTTCCATGACAGGGCCTGAGGGGGGTGGGGCACTCTTCTACTCTGGATCTTCTGGGCAACAAAAAAATGAAAAATACCCGGGGAGAGAAGGTGGAGGATGTCGGATCTCAGCGTGTGGTTGTTGCAATGACCCTGTCCTTCAGCGGGAGGAAGGGGCGTGTCTAGCCGAGGAAACAGACGGAGCCGACCTCGAAGCCGAACCTCTGGTTGGAGTCCCCAAAGTCATTCAGCATGACGTCGATGACGGGCAACTGGTCGATGCGGGGAGTGTTTATCTCCAGCACTGTCTTTGAATAGCCCTGTTTGAGCTGGGAAGACAAAGAATTTTGAAAATAATGCATCCTGTACGAAACCATGACCTGGACAAAATGCGGAAAATTGCAATTGGACACATCTTCTTAGGTTTGGTCAAATGTTAACAGTTGCTACTTAAAACTTTGGAGAGTTGAAAAATTCAACTATTCGAAGATGTCACCTTGAGCTCTGCAATACTCTGAAGGAATTGCGACTATTTTCCCAACACAATTTTAGAGGCCAGTCAATACACAAGATTGAATCATTTAAAGAAGTCAAAACGTAATTCTATTTCATATTAATATATGACCTTTTTTCAAAACCGGTTCATCATCAAATCATCCCAGCTCCACGTTCCACATTAATTAAAACAACATTAAAACAGAGACTCAAAGAGAATCTTTCCGTCTCGTAACATTTTCCTACGACAATATGTTCTGAGCATTAATGGTATTTCTATAGCATGTTTCAAAAAAAAGTTAAATTGCAAACAGACAGTCTGAAAACGAGTGTTTACCGAGCAGCCGTCCATCAGGGGCTTGATGAAGGGATTGTTGTCGTAGGACATCTCCTCGTCGTTGGAGCCCAGGAAGCGCAGAGCCTTGTCGTAGTTGTCAGCCTTGGCGTCGTACCAGGCCGCAGACTGATGGCAAATGTAGGTGAAGTTCTGCCGTGCGGAGGAGCTGAGCAGCTTCAGGAAGGTCATTTGCACCGTGTTGATGGTGTTCTCTGCCACGTCGACGTAGTTCAACTGGGGACGGGTGGATGAATAAAAGTAAGAGGTGAAAAAGAAAAGTGAGGAAAACAGTCGGTGGAGAACGAACAAATAAAAAGGAGGCAGTGAGGAGAGGTTGAGCGAAAGGTTAAGAGTGGAGGGTAGAGTAAATGAAGAGAGGGAAGGAGGAAAAGTGTAGGAGGTGATGTATGACAGAGGAGGTCAGGGCAGAGAAGAGAGAGAGTCAGGGTAAATGAGACAAAATGATAAAGCAGCAAAATGGAAAAACTTATCTAAAGTGGATGTGAACGTCGACTTGGAGGTAATGGAAAAGAAAATAAGAAGTTGCGAAGGGTGACTTACAATTTTGCCACGTTTGAATTCACTGAACCATGAACCGGGGGACTCCTTGGGCCAGTTGGATATTCTAACCTGCACAAAAAAACGTGAAAAAACAGAAAAATTAAAGACAATTACTGTCTGAGTGTTTTTATTTTTTTTTAAATAGGAGCTTATAACTGAATTTAAAATATGGCATATTTAAATGATACAATTTAATTTAAGTCCAGTATTGTATTAATCATTCACCAACACTGCCTCGTACTTACCCCTGTGGATTTCTTATCTGGGTAGATGCAGGTTTCGCCACCTGCTGTGAAATTACAGAAGACGTTGATGGCGTCTCCGATGCAGCCCTGGTTTGGATCAATCCAATATTCACCTGGGAGAGAGACAGATACGGAAGCAGTAAGAATCCAGAAACTTTACACTGCTCTTAATTATTTTTTTCACATTGCCGTTCACAAGACTGTTTAAAATAGATTGATTATAATTTTTTTTTTGTTATGTATTTCAGGTTTTCACACGGTAGAATTGCAACAATTAGGGGAAATATGTTATTTATTCCTACCAAGGCTCTTTAAATGACCAATTTGTTTGGACTAAACCACAACTATTTCATGTATTAATTATTTGCCACATGCCAAACATGGGGCAGTTTCAGCTTTGGCTTCTTGTGTTGATCTTGCACTAAAGCCGATGTATTTTGATGAGACTGTATATAAATTGCTTGGGAGGCAAAAACCCTGGGTAATAAACTGACTTCAGAAAACGCTTGCTGCTTCTTTCAGAGCTTAATTACTCCGAGCTCACAGTAACAAAAGGTGACACAGATGAGTACAGCAACATTTTTATTTATTTTTTTAAATCAACTCTCTCTGGTCTTTGCCACCTGGACATTAAGAGGACACTGTTCAGATGTGGATATGTGTGTGTGTGTGTGTGTGTTTTGGTCCCACGCCCTTCTACATGCTCTTCATTCCTACTGATCAAAAGTTTAGTAACGTTGTAACTTTTATATTTGAACAGTTTTTCGTTTTACTCAAAAACTTCTACTGATGAATTCTGCCTTTACCATCTGGGAACTCCGGCTGACTGAGGTGCAGGTCGTTGCAGGTCCTGGCAGGATTGTCCTGGGTGCCCATGGGGAACTTCATGCGCTCAATGTCCTGTTTGAGGTTGTTGAGGGATCCAAAGACATCTTCCATCCCCTCCATCCCAACGCCATCCACACCATAGTCGGCCATTGCCTCGTCTCCCTGCATCTCCGCCTGCCGCCTGGTCTTTCTGCCAGAATGCTGCATGGGCAGCGGCTGGATGATGTCACCAGGTGGTCCCTGACACAAACACGCACATAGGTAAAGGTCACAGAGTAAATCCGATTATGTCCACTAAGTGACCGTATTTCAAAGAGTTTGTGAACTCTGTGTCTTATAACTGAAGAGACTCCATGCTTGAGTTGATGTTCATTTTTGAGAAAATGGGACCTGCAGAAGCTTTCTTTGTCATCAAATAATTGCTGATGAATGATCTAAAATCATTTCTGGATTATTTAATTATCATTTGCAAATTTCACCACACCGACATACAACATTTTCCAGCCATAGTGCTGTTGTCGCACATTTGAACCACACTTATAATTTAATATAATAAAATTATAACCTGTAATAAACAGGTAACTTACAGGGGCTCCGGGGGCTCCGATCAGCCCAGTGTCTCCCTTCTGACCAGCTGAACCCTGTCACAAGAAAAAACATTATACCCTTGCTATAAATATGAGGGAAAACATTTTATTATTTTAACATATTGCTGCATGATGCCATCAAAAACTCTGGAAAGGATCACTTACAGACGATCCCTTGGATCCTTTCTGTCCTTGAGAACCCTGTTGGCAGAAAGATATTAAAGCATGAACCACAGCAATAGGGTAACAGAGAAAATTAAATGCTTGTTTGACAAGATGTGGACTTACAGGAATACCAGGGGGACCAGGAGGACCGAGAGGACCTTGAGAACCACCAAGACCCTTGTAACACATAACAGATGACAATGATCAGAATGCAGCAAATTGAGCTTTCATTTAGGAATTTAAGATCATCTTTTAAATTGATGTGTGTGTGTGTCCAAAATGTGTGGACACTTTGGGCGAGGCAATATGGTTGAATATAATATATTGTTGTATGTTTGAAATATGTATACACTGCATCACAATATGTGAAACCTTGATAGACTCAGCTCTGGTTACACTTTTCTATGAATATATACTTTTTAATGTCTTTGGCATTTTAAAACTTTTCATACACATTCATGCACCGCTGTCTCTTAAAGTGATACAGACAATAGGGGGCTTGCATCATTTTTAAAAAAGCCGAATCTGCCCGTCAAAGACAGCGACTTACAGAATCACCCTTGCCACCTCCTGTACCCTGAGGTCCAGGCAGACCTCTGTCTCCCTTCTCTCCGGGCTCGCCAGGGGGTCCAATCAGACCGATTAAACCTGGATGACCCTGGAGTAAGAGGAAGAAAAAAAAAAGTAAGACAAAAACAGCAAGAAAGAAAGAAAATGCAGACATTAAATACTAATGATAATGCTAATTCACCTCAGACATTACGTACAATGCCTGGTCACGTGACCTCTTATTTCTGAAGATAAATAGTTAGTGTGTTTATAGTGGCCATCATATTTAACAATAGCGGTCTGTCCCCGCACCGGCAGCTGTGCAGTTATGGCCATCTGCCTCGGACTACTGCATGCTGGCATTAAACCAATGACCATTAAAAGGTGATGTTGTTGGACTTGTACATATTCATTCACTGCATCAATTCACTGTGCAAAACAAATACTCCTCACAGAGCAGAACCTCTCGTCGTCTGACTGGGAGAGAGTGAACAAAGTAACAGAGGCAACAGACCTAGATGTTTGCTTATTTTACTTTCAGATAAAGGTGCATAAGCTGATATGAGAAATACACAGTGAAGCAATTTGAGATTGGCATCATAATCATGTCTTGCCTTTTCTCCCTTGAATCCCGAGTCACCCTTCATACCAGGAAGTCCAGGCGGGCCCTATGGAGGGAAAAAAAATCACTTTGTCAAACACAACTGATTATTTTACACCGACTATTCTCTGTCTATTCTGCAGAGTTACTGAAAGAACTGCAGCAATCAATTCTCCAGTTATGTATCGGCTAAAATGATGGAACTGATTTCTAAGATATCTACATCTGGGAAGGAAAGGCCTTACAAGAGGTCCGGGAAGGCCGTCTTGACCGGAAGAACCAGGGAGTCCTTGTTCACCCTGGAAAAAAAAAGGTATAACCCATTTCAGGAATTGGCTCAAAAAATGGGAATCTTTAGACTTTTTTAATTTAGAGTATACTGAACTATGCATCATTTTTACACTTTCTATATAATGTAGAGATGTGTTACAGTCGGATCTAGATTATAATAAAATGTAGTTATTCCATCATCAAAATCTACTCACAACAGGACCAGGGATTCCACGTAGACCCTCAGGACCAGCCTTTCCAGGGGGCCCCTGAGGTCCCACAGGTCCAGTCTTCCCAACAGGTCCCTCCGCTCCAGATTCTCCCTGAGGACATTGGAAGAAAATCACAGTTACTCCCTATCACTTCATTCACTTTTTGTATTCTTTGTTTTATGAGGAGGGCCTGTCCTGTGGTTCCAGGTCCATACACGTTGGGATACAATAGGCAAATACGTCTAGACAGCAATGACGACATTTGCAATTCAACTCGTTTTTGAATCCGAGAGACACATTGTTTAATATTCTGCAGTATTATTCCTAGACAAACCCTCAAATTGGAATCATTCGAGGATTTGTAACATACAGATCAAATGTTACCAGAACTCGTTTTTTGTTATGTATTGAAGGATCACAGATGTCGTATCAACCGGTTTGTGAAGATTAAATTGTTCTGACAGCCAATTAGGCCTGGATTTGACACTCCAGGATTACCGCGCAGAATTTGACTCGTCTCCATCACGTCAACTCTAATCCTTTGCCTCGATGTGGATAGAATGTGCAATTTATAAATGTGTGTGTGTGTGTGTGCGTGTTTGCCTCACAGTGGGGAAAAAGGGAAAAATCCAAAGATGGGGAAAAATCAAAAGAAGCTATGTAAGAGATGTGTCAGTTTTACTGTCTGCATTTCTTTCACCCATCTGATAAGGAGACGGTTTCTTGAAGCGTTACAAAGATAGTCCCTACTTGATTCCTTTAAACGCTAGCAGGTTGTGGATGTTATCTATGTAAATAAATCAAATCCGATGGTAGCCTCAATCGCTGCTCAACATCTATCAGTCTATCATCGTAATTCATTAAAATCTGTTGTCTTACCTTGGATCCCTTTTCTCCTTGTCTGCCCTCCTGACCTCCTCGTCCAACGGGTCCCTAAAAAGACGAGAATGATTTTACAAGAATAATGAAATAAACAAAAGTACTACTTTGGTAGGTTTCGTAATGTTTGGGCTAAACATTCTCTGACCTTCAATAATTCCACAGAGAGAAAGTTATATAAGGCCACACAACTTCAGTGTCCTACATTCCAAACAAACTGGACTAAAAGCACATCAGCATTTTCACCAAACAGCCTCTGGTCAGGACCTTGTGAGTGGGCTGTCATTTGCCATTAAAAACCATAATCAAACCAGCCAAACAAAGGCCACTGGTCTTCAATGTAGGTTATGAGGCTTTTGCCAACTGTGTATGTGCATTAGTGGATGTGTGCTGAATGTGTGCGCAGGCACGCTTGTGTGCACACGTCTGTGCTAATGTAGGCAAGCAGCCACATGCATCGATGAACACCAAACCTGAGTCAATTTAGAGGCAATATTGGGAGAGAGACTAACCCTGAATTACCTTGGTGAAGGATTAAAAATCATATCTCAGAGCCCATTAATATGGACATGGAACTGGGCTCTAATTTGTTCTCTAACCTCTTTCACCTGGATGCTACGACTTGGAATACAGATTCTGGGACTAAAAAGTGCATTAAAAGCTTTATCATTCCCCTCGTTTCCGGTCTGCCTCATATTTCAAGTTGATTATGAAATAAAGGCTAATAAGATAAAATAAATAAAATATGAAAACGTAATCTATAAATCGGCCACAAATACCTGTGTAAGGAATGAACGGTAAATCGGTGTACTAATAGTTTAGTGTGAACATGTGAATTGTAATATAAGATGAAAATATTTCGAGTAGAAATCTGTATTCACGTAGCCTGCTTGAAATAATGTACATTACGTCCCACTGGGTCTAATGATACAAAGTAAAAAGATTTGTTTAATAATCATATTAAACCTTGCATAAGTAAGTATTGCACTTTGTGTGATGTACTCAGTATTTGCATCTAAATGGATGGCAGCAGTTTATTGATTTTGCTGAGCATCCTTTCTGCCCAAAGTGGGCAACGGAGAATGAATTCGCTTTCGCTATAAATCTCTGCATTCTTTCTCGCCATATTTTGCCAATCTTTCATACAGTACCATGACGGCATGCTTTACTGCCAACCATAAACCATTATAAGAGTAAATAGAAGGAACCGTCAAAATGCGAGACCAGAGGAATTAAATAATCTCTGCTCAAGTCCGATGTGGCAGCAGGGCATCCACTGCCAGAAATCAAAGTGACAAGTTAATTTCCTGACAGCAGCAGTGGCAGCAACAGTCCTCCTGCTTTCACATTACTGCCAGTCACTGTCACAATAAGTCATTATCCTCCTCCAGAATGATCTCGGTCTGCAATTATTCTATCAAGCATCATGCTTTGTGGTACTCACCCTTTTGCCAGGTGGTCCCGGCACACCAGCCTCACCAGATGGACCTGCAGGACCCTAAATTTCAAAAGATAGAACACTTAACTACACGTCACAAAGCACAAGTGTTTTTGTTTCAATTTTTACGGTACAGTTCCTGTTGGATTCTGCTTCAGCCTTCGTCACCATAATTGTGCTATAATTTCTACACTTTATACACTGCACATTTAAGCATCATATTACAGATAAAGTTAAAATAGAATCAATTTTGCATCGTCAGGTTAAGGAGGGAATTTTTCTCATCACTTTTTTCATTTTTTTTTTTTTTTCAGTTTCAGACATGTTATACTTACAGGTTGACCGGCCTCTCCATCATCTCCTTTGTCACCTGATAAACCATCAATACCCTAAATAAACCATGAGGGAAGAATAAATATAAATCCAAATGGGGATTTCACATACAAGGATTAAAACACAAATGATTTAATCTCGAAAACAAAACAAAACATGTATTTTCACATAGCTATTGATTCCAGATACTGTAGCACATATTTTCAAATATTAACTGAATGCTATGATACTGTTAAAATTGTGCCACAACATGAAAATGATTGCGTGATAAATGCAGCACTTACAGCAGCACCAGGCTCTCCAGGGGGACCGGGGTCTCCTGGGAATCCGACAGGACCCTGCGGACAATTGAGACACTGAGAGGGCTGATCCTAACTCGGATATCTGACATCACATCGTCAGTTGCTCTGGCAGCAGACAGCTTGACTGAGAAGTATCACACTAATCATGCATCACTCAAGGCTGTGTGTGTACATGTGTCAGTGGAGCTGACATACAGGGTTACCCTTGGGACCATCATCTCCGGGGGGTCCTCGGCCACCAGCGGGGCCAGCTGCACCAGGTGGCCCAGACTCTCCCTTCTCACCAGTCTCTCCTCGGGGGCCCTGAGAGAGAACACATCACAAATCAGGATTTTAAAAGCTGAAAACCGAAATGGAAGTTTCAGGATAATCTGTTGTAGAAAAACTAATTAAAAATCTTATTTTCATTTACTGAAATCACAAAAATCCAATATCTGGTAATGGCTGACACAGTGCCTTTAAGTGTTGGCCATGACTCAGAGCAGCAGCCGAAGCATAATCACAAGCCCAGAATCGTTAGTTGGCCTATTAGAGACAAGCGTTTCTCTAGTCGATGCCAGAATGGCACCTTTGAAATGGATCTCGATGTGACGTGCAACACCAGTTCTATCTGTCACTTTGAACAGATGCAGCGCAGAGGGTGGATTTGTCAATACGCCCTGATAGATTCTGACACAAGGAGGGCGAGTGGGGCCCCACCCATAACTATACATACGATATATACATATGACTAAAAGTAAAAAAAGTATGCAGGCAAACATGGTATGATGCATCACGAAACAGATGAGGTGCTTGTGATGCTTTTCATATTTTTGGAGACATTGGTGCTTCTGAGGCGAAATAGCTGAAGGAATATTCTGACTTTTTCCTCTAACAACCGTCTGGTGCAGGAAGCCCGAACAATGACACCACTACAGTGGGGGTTTCCAAATGTGAAGGATTTCAATTATCAGGGGAGAAGCCCTCAGGTTGCGTCACATAGAAATCATTAATGTGAGAGAAAGAATGCTTTTAGAGTTCACAAGTCCCTGGACTTGATATTGTACTTACCCCGATACCAGGCTCTCCAGTTGATCCTGGGTTTCCAGCCTCCCCATTTTCTCCCTGTTATGGCAGAGTAAAAATGTGGAGTGTCACATTTGCAGTAGCAATCCAGACATTGTTATGTACTGACAAGCATTTTCTTTTCCAAACACACAAAACAGAAATACAATGTCCTTTGGAAGCAGAAGGAGAAACATTTCAGAAATCAATTATTATGAAAACAAACCAAAGGAAATGAGTTATTTTTCATGGCTGGAAAATACCACCATCAAAAATCCCCATTCTTACCTTCTCACCAACACCTCCCATTGAACCGATACCCCCCGGAGGACCTTGTGCACCCTGTGGATCAATTACAGAGGCATTCATTTATTATTTAAGTCTTTTAAAAATTAGAACTGTAGAAAAAGAATCATTCAATCAATCAATGAAATGTAAGAAGAAAAATAGTTTCAATTAAGAGTTTGAAGTTATTGTTGTTGAAATGAAAGCAAAGAAAGAGAATAATAAAATTTACATTGGATCCGCTGGAACCTTGAGGACCTCTTGGGCCAGGAGGACCGGGTGGACCCTGTTAGCACAAAAAGAAACGTTACCATTTGCTCTAATTAACTCCATGGTAGAAATACATTTTTAGGAATAAAAAAAAATACGGCACTTCAATATGTTAATATTCAGTTCAAAATATGACTATGTAAATATAGGCAGACACACTTGTTGTGCTCGAGTGACGGTGTGAAGGTATGTTTGAAAATGAAAATCACACACATTTCTTCGTTACGTTCCGATTACTCAGTAAGCCCCAACTTAAAAAAATAAGAAATGTATGTAGGAAGACATCAAACAATTTGAAACAGGGGTAGTAGAGCTTTCACCAGCTGAAATGTTTGTGTCCGATCAGACTTCAAAAACAGCTGCCAAGTGACTGGCGGGCGGTGTTGCCCAACAATCAGCACCTCACTGGGCCGGAACGTGCAAACAATGTGAATTGCATTGAAAGATCTGCGCTCACCATTGGGCCCACGTCTCCATTCTCTCCCTTGTCACCAGGAGGGCCGGGCAAACCCTAAAGAAGAACAAAAACCCAAGGTCGTGTGAGGCGGTATCCGAGACGAAAACTCTATATCACAAAGGAGCATAAATACAATGTTTGCCGTGGTGGGAATCAAATAGTGGGCTTTATAATGCAATGTGATGGAGAATGCTTTCATACAAGGAGAACATCAAGGTGTAAACACACAATTAGTCAAAAAGGGACACCTATTGTAATTAAAGGGTAGGGGAGCCTTGGGAATAATCAGCCTGTGTAAATTACAGGGTGGGAGCCCCATCTATCTTGTTCCACAGGAAGGTGGAAACAAAGGGGACAGCACAGGCGGTGAATATTATCCAGCTCTGGGATTCAATTATGCTTGACTAAAAAAGTTTGAATACCTCTTGGGGATGGCGCATCTGCGACATAAATGGAGGAGTTCTCACTTGCCATTTTTCGCTTATTGTCTATCTGCATAATTGCGGTTATTATTTGCCGTGTTAATTTAATTCCAATGATGGAGTGTGCATAATCAATAGGCGGCTGGAAAGCGGCGGTAATGATAAGTTGCGGTAAAACCAAAATGACACGCATATCGATCATGGAGATCACATATGTGTAGTCGCTGCCCATTTTGTTGATTTACTGAACCTGCGTTGGCAGAGAAGGCTAATTTACAACCGCGTCTGATTGGAACGTTAGTCACAGTAATAAAGCGCGACGGTAGCGAGAATGGAAAAATAAATAAAGCATCAACTTATTTCACGTGTAATGTTTGGATGCGACAGGCTCTTGATCAGAACTGGAATCGTTAGGCTTGTTTGGAAAATATACAAACTAATGGTTTGTATATTTGGATTAGAAGAGAGTAGTAGTGTGAGCAAAATGAACACAGTCCAGATGGAAACACACACTTTCAATTTTCTCTACGACGAAACAATTCAGAGCTAACCCACAAATGTTTACTCATAACTTGAAATGTTCCTCTCATTTCCCACACTAGGACACTCAAGGACAGTCTTAAGTAATCAAATGTGATTCCTACTCATATTGTCTATCCACATCTTAACCTCTTAATCTAAATACAAAAATCATCCTCTCAGTGAGGACTCCAATATCCTGCTGCAAATACAGCCCCACATGATGGAAGGCTTTCAAACCGAAGCCCATTCATTCCCCGCAGTCAAAAATCATTAATGCTACAGATAATTGAATTGAAGGGCTGCGCTCGCAATGGCGGCGGCCATCTATTGAAGGGCAGCTTAGTCAGACATAATTAAAAGAGTGGGGATGGAGCGCATTATGCTCAATTAAAAGCCAATTGCACTTAATAACAATGTTATCTTGCCCTATTGACCAGCGGGGCTTCGCTCTAATTTGCGAGTCCTTGGATAATTGACTTTGAGATATTTTCAAATATGCCGTTTCATTTTGTTGCCACCAAAAGAAAGGTTCTCGACTCTTTCTCTTTGGCTTAAATGAGCCATCGCTCCCGTTTCTCTCTGTTGCAGTTTTGAGGGAAAGGGGGCTTAATAGAGCAAAGTGGTGGGTCAGCAGGAATGGAAAAAAACTTTGCTTCAGTTTGAGTGTCACATCCAAATGGGATAATCTTTTTTAATATTTGACATGCGATGAAGCAAACAGAAAAATACTTGATTCGTATCTGGAAATGTTGGTAAACGGTTGTTATTTTAGCTAAAAATGACAATTGAGATACAGAGATGCTAAATAATGTATAGTAAAATAATAGAAAAATTAAGTGACTTCATGAGGTTATTTAAACAGCAATATCCAAACATCTGACCAATAAGAAACTACCATAAACTCTACCTCCCCAAGTAAACCCAGAGATAGTAGAACTGAGGAAATTTGCATTTTACTCTTCATCATTATAATTTTTTAGGTGCAAGAAGAATGTGCCATTTCTCCAGCGTCAAAAATGGTACTCTACACTGTATGTTTTCAAGAAAAACATGAATCACACAAACTACCTTTAAACATTTGATAACTAGGGCTCTAAGATTTATTTGCAAGGAGTTCTGGTTGTTGACACAGAAAATGTGTGCTGGCGCAGGGATCGAAATCCTCGTATACCGTAAAATCTCTTAATGAGACATATTTGCAAAACATAAATGAATAGAGTAATACTATATGTTGATAAAAATACCGTTTTCAATACGAGCTGCCACAGCAGCTGGCCTCTTATTTAGGCCTGAGAGAACTGCAGGCGAGCGGTTTATGTCACAATAATGAAGCAATCTGAGAATAAAAAACGTCAGTCTCTCCTCCGCCATTAGTGCGCCGGCAAAGCGCCAAATGCAAAATGTTACCAACGGTGATTGATATTTCGCACCGTCTACGCTAAAGCAAGTCCTTGAGGCGGGGGGAGGGGGGGGAGCATTATTTGCCCGGGAGTAATACAAAGTGTTGTTTGGAGCTGAGGCTGCATTAATAAATTATGCTTTGTTTTGATGTAATGTAAAGAGCGTAAAGAGAGATGAAATGTCAGTTTGAGGGATGTGGAGGAGCTCATTCTGCTCTGGCAGGCTGGGACTGAGGGAATGTGATGTACACACCTGCCAGGCAGCGTTCAGCGTGCTCTGATTATCATGTGTGCAGAGTATAACCAACATGGGTGTTTAGTCTTGGACTTACTTGCAGCCCAAGGGGTCCTGGTAGACCCGGGAATCCTCTGGATCCTTCGTCTCCTTTTTGTCCAAACATACCCTGCTGTCCTCTTGGTCCAGACTCGCCGTCACTGCCCTGTGGGACGACAACATCCGGACAATTCAAAAATATATTTATTCTGTTCCCATTAGCTGAGGCCAACAAGCCTCCTTATGTGGTTTCTGTGCCCTGCCTTTTCAAGGTTATGGAGTACAGGTGGAGGTTGGACAGCAACATCACTGCCTTTTCCCATGGTCTTTTTTATGAAGATATTATCCATCAGCCGATTCTCTAAACTCACCCAGTGTCAGGAATGTTTTAAATTCTGGGCTGATCAGTAGACTGCATCTCAGGGAAAATGCTAAATCTTAAATGTGCCATTTAAAAGGAAATGCAAAAAAAAACAAACAAAAAAAAAACTCAATAGTGGGGCAACAGTCCTCGCCACTCATTCTCTGTGTTTCAGGACTGCCAGATGAAATAAAACAGCCATCCTATCGAAGCTACTCATCAGGGGGCGATTTTACACAGTGTGTGCATGTGTGTGTGTGTGTGAAATATGCTGACTTCATCTGTGAAGTCAGAGGTGCCAAGGGCTGCAGAGGCTGGAGAGGGGATACTAGAGGGGAAGAGTGAAGAGTGCTGACAAACTGGGAGTTTTCAGTTCAAACGCATGTCAGCACTTGGAGGTGCTGGAGGAGCTCGGGCTGAGCCCTGGGAGACGCAGGCAGCCTCTGGTGCTGCATGCAGAACAGTGCAGAAGGAAGTGAAGGATGATTGCAGGTAGCACGACTACGTGTTTGAAGTCGAGAGTCAGAGATGAAGTGGACTAAAGTTAAGACAGAAGACCAAGATAAAGAGAAGTCCCAACAGCTCTTCGGGGGGGCTGGACTCAGAAATGGAAATGGAATTGGAAAGAAACAACAACATGGACGGAAGGCGAGAACGGTGGCCACCATTAACATATAAAGGATTCACCGGTGCATGTCGAATAGCTTAGTCACCAAGATAATGGGGTGGGAGTGGGTTTTTGAAAAATATTAGATATCAAATGAAGCTGCTGCTTGACCACAGTCGCCTCTTGAAGAAAATGACACTGCTGGCCGAGATGTTGTTGTTAAACCTTGCTAAACCTTGACTGAGAGGAAAAGCGTATCATTCATTCTCTCAACAAACAACAACCAATTTCCCCTGGATTAAGAGGGTGAACCAGATAGAGTCAAAATTGATAACACCATTAGGACACGGAGTAATAAAACAAAAAAGATAATGTGCAAACTGCCCAGCACGACTTCGGACTCGGCTATGAAGACGATTATGAATACACACGAGCCCGGTGACTCACCAGGACAAACAACAGTTAATTTGCTATTCCGCTTGCAGCGCGCTACCTGCTTCTGGCAATCCGTCTCACCAGGTCTGCTCCAGCCCCCACTGAGCGGCGCAGATGCCGAGCTTTGCTAGAATGGTTGTTAAGGCCGCATAATTTACAGCAATGAGCTGTTAGTTGCCCCGAGGCCGTCAGCTATTGTTGTGCAGTTGTGTTAATGAGATGGATGAGTAGATGGTGTTTTTGCAGCATACAGGCCAGTGCTTTCTGCTAGGTCTGCTGCCATATGAGGTTGTGCGTGGAAATTGGCAGGTTGGAGTACCCGCCAATTTAGGATCTTAGATAAGAATCACAAAGTCACATCATTTGTAAATGTAGTGTCGCAAAACTTTCGACTAAAGGTCAGGCAGTTCATAAATGCGATGACTAAACTCTCCATGTAGTGGCTTGATATTAATAACATCTATTACTCATACGTTACTCTAGTAAAAGTTGCTATTAAGATAAAATGTGTGTGATAAAATATGCAAGTATGGGATTTGTAATAAAAGTGGATGTGGCAGAGGCAAAACTTAAACGCAATATTGCTTGCATAATGTATCCCTGTGCTAAATGTTCATCTGGGGAAAAAAACACTGATTTCAGAATGAGGTTGTCTTATTTTTAATAAGGTCTCCTAACTATGCAGCATTAAGAAGTGGGTGTCCAGTTTTCCCACCTTTCTAAACAATACTCAGTCCGCAGTCAGACTGCTTGCCAAGATCGAGTCCTGAAGACACAATATTTTGCATTCTCAAACATGATTCACCATTTCGCTGTAACGCCTCAGAACCCACCGAGGTAAGCCAAGGTAGTTGAAGGTGACACGTGAAATGAATACTGGTGTGCACTGGTGGTGGCACTCTTTGCATTCCATGATTTATTTCTGACTGTGACATTTCTTTTAATAAAAGAGTGCATGATAATATTTCACAAGGGAGAAAAAAATGACATTAGAGGGCCAGAGGGTAGTGATACTCACAGCTGGGCCAGGAGCTCCAACCACACCCTGAAGACCACTTGAACCTGGTGGACCCTAAAAATACAAGGAACAATGACTTATAATCAATCTCAGACAAGGGAAACCAACCGTTTCCATTTACACTAGAGAACATTGAAATGAGTGAAAAAAAAAAGCATGATCAAGCTCCTCGTACAGACTGCATGTAATTATTTTAATTCATTGAAGGTGAGCAAATTTGTTTTAAATAATCATTTTGTTTGTGATTAAAATGAAGGTGTTTAAAATGAGGACAGAGGACACTGGCATTTGTATTATTAACTAAGCAACCGAACAGCTTTTTGATTCATATTTTATACGCTGAAGGCCAGTTAGGGGCAAGATAACCTAAGCTGAGTCACTGCCAACTAAGTAACCTATGATCTTTAATTTATTCAGTTCATCTGAGAATTCAGCAGCTCAGATTAGTGTTCGTTGCACACTTGGCATGCATTAACATTCAAAAAAAAAAAGTTCTATAAAAAGTAATAAGGAAAGAAAAGACTTACAAGTTCACCCTTGTCTCCTTTGCTTCCCTTCTGTCCAGGTCCGCCGACTTCTCCCTGTGGAGCAACACAAACAGCACAGCTCACATCTTTTTTCTCTCTCCATCTTGAAAAGGCCCTGGCTCACAGGTTTGGTCCATGTCACAATATCATGGAGTCACCTTTACCATGACTGTGGCAGTAAATATTTCTCGAGACATTCTAATTCGATTGGCCCAGAAAAGACCTTGGAGGAGTAAATTCACTGGCTTCATGTCTGACCCCATCGGCCCCGTGATCGACAGAATGCCGTGAAAGACGATGTGACTGGGATTTGATGTGATGGTTGCAAAGGTGCAGATGCAAATCTGAGGATGTCAGAATTTCTGGCCAGAGACTAAACAGCCTGCGTAAACTATTGGGATTTTCAGTTTACAAACGTGTTGTTTTGTAAAAAGAGGCAAAACATTTAATAACCTTCATATACTGTACTATATGTGTAGATTTGTGGTTTGTACCATTTTCACAGAGTAGGTTAAATTAAGTATGTGAACCCTGAGGCTATGGCAGCAACAAAAGCTTACTGGAGTCAAGAGTAAGCAAACCTCAATGAGACAGATGAGAGGTGTGGGCTACAGGTAGTCTGACTTAGTAAGACATACTGTACTTTGAGTTTATTATTCACAGGAAGCATCTTGTCTCACAAAAAGATGATTCTCACAGTCAAGGACTTTTTGACTTTTCATTTTACCTCAGTTTATTTTCTCCCTAGATGCTGAGATGACTCCAAAAGGCACAATGAGGTAAAAAAAAACCCACACCCTACCTAGTCAACCATCATCATGGTGCATGATTGCAGCCTGGTGTCCATGGAAATACTAAATTTGCATTGATGAAACTGAGGTTGCTCTGGGAAGAAAACGCAGATCTACAATTGGTGTAGGGAACATTGTGATCTGGGGCTGGTTTACTTCATCTGGGCCAGGTCAGTGAATTCAAGAAATGAATGTGGGCTCTCTTACATCTCTCCCCTCTATTAGTTATGAATTTAACATTACAGTCAGTTCTTTTTATTATAAAATGGAGTCCTCAGTATAAATCAAGAGATAATAGAAAGTTGTTTAAAAAAGAATCACATTGACTTCAGCAATGATAGCCTTGGTGCCGTCTCCGTTTTTAAGCACATCCTAGACCTTGGTCTCGATGGCATTATGATTTAACATTTATGTGGCTTTCTGCAAAATCCTCTTTTATCAGACCACGATGTAATTACTTCTGAATTCTTAACACTGGACTAGTCCAAAAGTGTTGGTGTAGAATTCAATCCAACAGTGCTTCAGGTAAAGGCGATTCCATCCACCATGTATGTCATGCAAGGTCTCACTTTTATTCTAACCCAAGTCCTACACAAAAGCATCAAATTATTAAATGGGTTGCAGGCTCTTAACCAATAGCACAAGACACTATAACTCCAGTTCAACGATGGCAAATCAGTCCTTCACTTACGAACGACTTCTTTGCCCACCTGTCTCATATACACCATTCCAAACAGGCAAGTGTTAACCTTAGTTAAAACTTCTTGGGTGGATATGAGCAATTGACATTCTTTTCTTCCTTACTTTAGGTTCATCATTAATTAAATGGAAAAGCGATCAATATGGTCTGAAGTCAAACTTTCTTTTTTGCCACTTTTAACAAACCAGACCATGTGCACTGAGCCCACATGAGGAATTATGAATATGAATATGTATTCTACCTTGTCACCGTCCTCACCGGGGGGACCCTGAGGACCGCCTGGACCAGGAAGACCAACAGGACCTTGGATGCCATCCCGGCCGGCAGGGCCCATGGGACCTTTCTCTCCCTAATCATACAATTAAAAGCAAATGATTACGCAGTGCCGTATAACCAGCATTTAAATGGTCACGTCTCTGAACATTATAGAAAATGGAAGAATGTTGAAGAAAAAGTACTCACAGGTCCGCCCTTTTCTCCAGCTGGGCCAGGTGGGCCTTGGGGACCGTTGCGTCCTGTCAGACCAATGGGACCACCAGGGCCAGCAGCGCCTCTCTCTCCAGGAGACCCCTGTCATCAAAGACCAAAAGCCCATCACTCACTGCTGCATCACGTGTCAGCTAACAAGAATTCAGTTTCCTGCACGACTGCACGGAGCAGAGGAAAGGCCCTAATAAATGTGCGTGACCTGAAGCCCAACATTCCTGAAGGAATCATACTTACTATACTAATTTTGCAATTCTAATTTTCACATAATAACCTCAACCTATAGAGTACCCACACAACCAAAAATGTTTAAAACATACAAGCAAACATTAGAATAGGAGTAGAATAGAAGATGATTATTAGATTGATTTCTTATTTGATTGCCTGTAGGGGGCCGTAACATCAATAATGTAAATGGTGGCTGACGAGAAAAAGAAACCTCTGACCCTCGTTAATATTGACCCTGTTGTCAGGTTCAAAGCTTCACTGTGCTGTGAAGAAAAGGATTGGCGCTGCTTTGCTGTGCCAAGGCCGCGTGGAAGGTTTTGCCATTGGTTCTCCCACATTAGCATGTCTTATTTCCCCTCTCTTCACCCTGCCCACGTGGGTGCCCATCTCTGGGAAAGTGGCCCGAATCATATTTTGATCACCAGATCATTATTATGGAATCCTTCCACCTGGGGAAGGTCTGAGGGCTGCTGTCAAATAAATCAGCTGCATGTGATCGGACCAAATATTCACACACAGACAGACCCACACAATCACGCCCTAAAGCAGCTGGCACCTGGCACTCATATGGTTGGCAAATTTGAGACATTTCCAATGACACACACACACACACGCATGCACACCCCAAACTGTCAAGCCCTGCCTGCCTGCCTGCCTGCCAACACACACGCACGCACACGAAACTTTCTTTGCCTCATGTATCTGGTGCAGATGCTTTTTTGAATATTTCGCTGCCTTTCATCTCACCCACATGCGAGAGATCAAAACTAAAACACAAAAATATGCAGACACACAACTCAACTTGTCAAATGAAATGCATCCCTTCTGCTCTGTACTTTCATTACTTACTTTCTTTCGTTCAAAACTCTAGGAAAGACTATGAAGCAGCAACACACACACACACACACACACACACACACACACACACACACACACACGCACACACACACACACACCACTCAGACTTTCCCATAACAAAAAAGAAGCTCAGACTCAGGCAGTTAATCAATGGAGGAAAATATCAGATCTCTTGTGTGCGTGGGCACTATAAGCTGGACTGTCTTTTTCTTTTTTCTTTTTTACTGTTTTTCAAAGAGTATCAAAACAGTCTATCACATGTTTCCAGCCAATTGCTCACTTTCAGGCCAGTTTAAGAAAACTCATCTCATTTTGCAGCGGAAACAATTTCACTCTCAGAGAGAAATGCCCCTCTTCTCACTTTCATCATCTTTTCATGCATGCTCTGCATATCCTTTGTCATCTAATCTGGTGTTGCTCCGTCGCTGGTGAGCAGGGGGCAATTATGGGGAGCCTGCGTTTAAGGCTTGAACGAAATGTCATACGGTTCAAAGCTGCCTGTCAGTTAGCTTTTTCTGTGCAGATTCACCACCAGAGCTCAGGGGGCTGGGCTCAAAGACAAAGGAAGCAAGTTATTCATGGGTTGCCCAGCCACTCCTGATGCTTTTCAGGGACCTACATTATTTAAGTGCATGACAGATTTGACTGAGTACAGTGTTATGTCTGCAGGTATAGTGTCTAAAACAAGTAATGTATCAGAGATGCACGGCCTTTTTAAAAAATCAAAGAGAAAAACATTGTGATGAATGAGTGAAGAGCTCAAGTGGTCACACAAAAATATAAAAAAGGCATGTCAACCTTCCCCATCTGTACAACACCAGTTGCTATAGTAACGGAAAATATAAGTAGAAAACATAGCACACACAAAAAAATGACTTGGGAGAAAACTATTACGATTCAATAATGCAGGTAAGTAATCATATGGCCATGCTTCATTAATGTTTTTGGGCACCCTCTTAAATGAAATACCTTTATCTTAGCTTTTATAAATGTACCTTAACTCAGCACGGTGCTTTTATGGTGCATACATTCCTGATCGATTCCTATTCTTAACCTATTTCTTACTGTGATGTATCTTCATATCGAGCATCTTACTTTAAAACATGGTGGTGCTAGTGATAACACCCTCTAAAATGCCGCGTACATGTGTTTCTGTGCTTTTGAAGAATGGCCATGTGCAGCAACTCCATTCTCCAAAAGCACAAGTCACCCTCACCGCAATCTCTGTGGCAGGAGATATGAGGTAACCATAGCAACAGGCTACTTACGATGGGGCCAGGGGGACCCTGAGGCCCTTCTCCTCCCTTTAAGCCACCTGGACCCTGAAAGCAGAGGACAGGAGTGCGTTAGTTTTCACTCACTGCAGGCAATTCAAAGAGCAGTGATTACAGCTGTCAAATGGGGCTTTAAATGTTATTCGTTTCATGCATGTGTGTGTGCGCGTTGATATGTGATAACCTTTGTTGAGCAATTTACATACTATTAAAAAGGAGGAGATTAGAATAGAAATTAATCGTTTTTTGTTACTTCACAGAAATATGAAAGAACAAAATTGTAAATAATTTCACATTATTATTTACTAACATAAGCGACCCATTGTTTTGTGTTGGTGATCCTATATATATGTCGCTTTTGTTCGTCTTCAAAGTCAGTTTCTGATCCGAACTGGTATGCCTGGATTATTCCTATATTACCATTTATCATTGTTTAACTATCGCTTTACAGAGTCAGAGCTTTAGGTAAAGCGGCTGAAAGGTGGGTGGAGACAGAGTATATGCCATGAAGGCATATTTTTTTCATGGAGAAAAACTTTTAAATATATAAGTCTGAGGAGTTCTATGGGGTTTAATCAATGCCAGGTGGGAAATGTTAATGCAAAATAAACAAAAAAAAATAAGGAAAAGTAGAGTGCCCGGTGTGGGCCACAAGTGCATCTATCTTTGGACCCCTGTCACCTACTCCAGGTCCCCATCCCTGAATGGCTATGCTGCTGAATCATAGCATCAGGAGACTGAGACTGCATATGGAAAACACAGTCTGCTGAAGGCAGTACAGACTTTCATCATAATAACTAATTTACAGGCTCCAACAGAGCCAGGGGCTGCGGAAGCTGCCAGGAAGGCGCGCCACCTCCCCGGGATCTGCATTTTACCCCAGTGCATTAGAAGCCTGGAAGGATCTCTCTTTACTGGACACATAACAAATGATTGATTGGATTGTATATTGTCACTGTGCCTTTCTGAGGTATAGGACCAAATATGTGTGTGTGTGTGTGTGTGTGTGTGCTAGGGTCTCAATTAAAAGCAGAAGAATAAACTGTGAGCATCTGCAACACACTCTCAGCAAAAAGTGTGATATTGACATTTATGTTCTTTCTCATATAACAGTTGCACGTGACTGTGTGTCTTTGTGTGGGAATGGATAATCACTCCAGGGGAGATTGTGTGTGTTTGTTCATGTACTGTGCAAAAGTGTGTGCGCTGCTGTTATGATGAAAAACGCCATCTTTCTGCCCACATGGGATAAACATAACTGTGGTAATAAATCTGGGCACTGCTGTTGGGTGTGTGTGTGTTGTGTGCCTAATGGTCAGCCCTGAAATGAGCTCCAGGCTCAGTCCCCCAAGCTGATCCTCAGTCAGCCTCAAAAAGCCATCTCCTCTCTCTTTAAACTTTTTCTCACCCACACCCACTCCTTTGGATAATTAATTTGGGTTACTCAGCAGGATAGGGTGGACGCTTGAAAAAGTTGTGGGTATAAATCAGGATCAAACAACTTTGACTCATTGTTTTAATGAAAGCAAAAAAGGAAACTAGTGTTTTTTTTTTAAATTGAGAGTTTAACTCTTTGATTACAGACACATTCACCAGTAAAAATACTTTGCCAACACCACATTTACAACAAACTATAACCTACTTCAACCTAGCAGCGAAAAATGATGACAAAGTGTGTTAATATTGTGTCTGAATCAATACTCTCTATTTCTTCTATGTAAGCCTGTTCTGAAGCTTCAATTTAGATCCATTGCCAAGACCAACATTTGGTTTAACAGTAGGTTGTTAGACCAGTAATTGGAGTTTGGAGCAACATTCAGCCGGGTGTGTGCACAGTACGTGGGATGCAACATTTTTATGTGCGCATGTGAGTGTGAATGTGAGTGTGTCCATGTGTGGGTGGTCTGTGTGTTACCATGGCCCCTGGAAGACCTCTTGCCCCCTGGAAGCCCCTCAGGCCCGAAGGTCCCGACTTGCCACCGGGACCTTGAGAACCTGGATCACCCTACAGAGGGAGATGGAATATAAACTGCTTAACATTTTTGTCAGGTGATCAATAAACATAGAGCTTGAAAACAATGATGAGAGCTAAATCCTCAAGAAAGACAAAGAAAAAAACTAGTCTGTTCAAGTGTTCTGTGTTCTGTTCTAGTGTGTAAGATTAATTGAGTGATATTAAATATAATATTCATAAATAGGTTTTCATGGGTGTAGAATCACCTGGAACCAAGAGACACTGTGTTGTCCTGGAAGTCAACTAAATCCTAAACAGATCCTTCAAAATTACCATGGCAATAAATAAATCAGTAAAACAAAACAAATACACTGGCCAACACCACTCAAGAACCTTGTATGACTTCTTGTGATAACACTCTTTAATCTTCCAAAACACATATAATTGTGTGTAGCTCTGGTAACTCTGTTTTTTGTTTTATTTCTCACTATTATACTGTGTTCTGCCCATAAATCACGTAAAAATGAGTCAATAACACCAAAATGAAAAAAAAACAAACATACAATGGTTTTTTCAAACACCAAGATAAAGAGAAAATTGAAAAAAGTAACAAAACAAAACAAAATTAAGCAGAATTCCACTGTGGAAATTTACATATGAGGCAGGCGGAAAAACACAAAGAAAAAAGGTATACATTCGCCACTTGTACAATTGCCTTTTGTAGCAGACAAAAGAAATGGACATTTACCTTTCCACCCTCTTTTCCAGCAGATCCAGGCAGACCTTGCTCACCAGGTGGCCCAGGAGAGCCAGGGTGTCCTCGCTCTCCACCGGGTCCTGTCTCACCAGTTGGTCCCTGTCAAGAAAGATATATTATGGTAAATGGAAGGAATGTATTCATGCATTTATTAAAGGAGGTAGGATACTGATGTAGAGGTAATACTATGGCAGGCATTCAAATATTTTTTTTATGTATTTTAATGCATCTACCATACAATCCGTGCATATGGGTAAAACTCATCTGTGCAACAGATGCATACATCAATTTAAGTGTCTATCAGGAACAGACACAGGACAAGCGAGGAATTGGATCGAGCCGAAGAACTGAAGTGAGCTGTATATCTACCTGCGGTCCGACCACCCCTCCAGGTCCTGGAGGTCCTGTCTTTCCTTGGAAGCCCTGAAGGGGAAAGCAGAGAAATGATTGACTGTTCACAGAAAGATTCATATTCTATGTACTATCTACTTTGCGTTAAAAGCTCTGTTATGCAACGACTACTCTCTCATCGTTCATGTTTCACAAAACATGTGTTCAGTATCTCAATTTGAAATTAATTCGACGGTATAGTAGCCTGTGTACAGAAAAGCTCCAATAAAGGGAGGCTTTTTGATCATCAAACAAATAAGAAATACTCTTCTTTGGTAGATATAGCACTGAGTATGCATGTAATATATGCACTATCTGCAGACATTTGAGTTCTCCACTAAGATGTATTTTTTGTGTTGCCTATCCGAGAGGGCGAAATGCTGATTCAGGAGCGAGTTTGCACGACTGCATACAGTTCAGGGTCCGATGGCACTGCGCGTTCAAGGCTGAAACTCACCGTCTCTCCCCTCTGTCCGGGATGACCGGGCAGTCCATCTTTTCCTGGTGGGCCCTGGCGGTGAGAAAAGGGGAGATGGTTCATGAAGCAGTTGAAGACATAGACTTGTAAGTGTGTATTAATATTTGAAAAGCTTGTGGGAGAAGTGTCAACACAGACTGTGGTTGTGGATGTGTGCTAACTCATAGAGGGTTTGACAGCAGCTACTTACATTGGGTCCTTTGGGTCCTGGGAAACCAACAGGTCCCTGTGGTCCTGAAGGTCCCTTTAAGGAGAAGGAAATCCATGTGAGCAAGTTGTGAAACAGAACACGACTTCACTTTGATATGATTTTCAGTAAAAATAAAACAATTGATGCACCTTTTGATTTTAATGTGACAAACTATACTTTTTGCTATGTTTCTGAAGTAATTTTACTGCCAATAACCAGGGCATGAAACTTTAACATTTGTATAGTCTCCGGTCAAATGTTATCTGATACTTACCCTCTCTCCTGGTGGGCCAGCTGCTCCATCATTGCCTGAGGTGCCCTGGAAAAAAAAAGCACAGAGAAATGTTGATGTTGTCAAAACTGTCAAGGTATTAAGTATAAATAAAAAGTACGTAGAGCTCTAACCATCAGATTATGCTAATATAACACTATATTCTAAAAGTCAAAAATAATTCTCACCTTTGCACCTGGTTTTCCTGTTGGTCCTCTTGCTCCACGTCCACCACGTGGACCCTAAACATCCAGTACATAAATGAATGAAGTCATGGTATGGTAAAATTTCAGATTTTTTATTCTATATTCTAAATCAAAGAATTCCAAAAAAGCCAATTAGAAAATAATATCCTAAAGCATAGGCAATCAATATCTAGGGTACCCCTACAAAATATATATTTGCTTCAAAGGAAAAAAAACATGAAACTAAACATTCTCAAAAGAGGGATTGTTTAAATTTAACCATAATAAATCATTTGTATGGAGGGCTCAGGAAACGTGGGCAGACAGTTGAATAGCCTACCGTTGGGCCGCGTTGGCCTCTAGGGCCAGCTTTGCCAGCGACTCCCTGAAAAACAAAACCAAAAAGCTTTGATTAAAGACAAAATCATCAGTTATCAGAGGGAGTCCTTTTTTGTCTCTTTTCTGAACTCTGAGCCGAAACAAATCTGTAATACCAAATA
Source organism: Colistium nudipinnis (assembly GCA_016785305.1). Taxonomy (NCBI): domain Eukaryota; kingdom Metazoa; phylum Chordata; class Actinopteri; order Pleuronectiformes; family Rhombosoleidae; genus Colistium; species Colistium nudipinnis. Next base: position 200,972 of record JAFBJU010000255.1, on the reverse strand, counting down.
CACTGAAATGCTTAGGGGGTTTGAGTCGGAGACAAAATAGAATCGTCTGAGCTGAGAAAAAAATAAATAAAAAAATCAAATTGCTGCACTAAGTGGTTACACGCAGGCACTTGACAGCTTGAACTACCTGTCAGTCCTAGCACGATGGGGCCAGGGGTGTCTGCCTCTCAATGTCTGTCTGAGAGCGGAGGCAAGCTTCTCTTGTCAATACTAACCCTGCCTGCCATTCCACAACCCTCCATCTCATCACTTAATCCCTGACCCCTTTCAACTGGACCCAGTCGACGGTGACTTTCTTAGAGCTGAAAATCACTGACAGAGGCTGACAGACTCCCCCAGAGTCCTGATTACAACAATGGAACAAAAGTATGTGAACAATCCAAAACTTTTTGGAGTTTTTTGGGGGGTTGGTTTTCATGATTTGAGCTTGGCTCTTAAATTTCAAATCAATTCCAATTTAGCTCTACAGCAATTGAAGATAGTTATGCGACGATAATACGTGCTTCCACGTACGTGGCAATTTATTTGTTTTTTCACAATTTCAAAATGACCAAGTAAATAAATAGAAATGGTTTTCCCAGATTGTTTTGGACGACGTTGACTGAGCACTGCTGTCCTCTCCAGATCTCACTCATGCTATTGTGGCTTAATTGGAGAAAATCACTGCAGTCCATTCCCAATACCTGCTAGAAAGTCTTTCCAAAAAAGTCGAGACTGTTAAAGCAGCACAATGTTGCTCATGGCCTTCAACATACTTTGTTTAAGTGTAACATTCTTTCTAGTGCAGTTGGGTTATATCTATATAACAAAACTGCCATATAAATATTCCTAAATCCAATGTGACCTTTTTAGGAATTTTAGATAATACTTGAATTCTGTGTAAGCGGACTGCTGAAAAATGCAAAGCACTCTGCCTATGGATTATGTTGCATGAGAGCAAAAAAAATGCCAAGTACAGTATATTAGATTGATACTTAACTCTAATTTTGCTCCTGAGTCCTGAATTGGAATCGAACCATCAAAGCCTTAGTTTTTACCATGTGCGTTTTAAGCTGCTAGGTCACGTTGAAAATGGGTTTCATTATTCTACGATGCACGCACTTTTATCCCTTTGCTAAATAGGAAAGCTCCCAGTGATTAAAGGTACTTTTTTTGGATTTGTGAAAGAAAAAGGAATGTTGCGGCTTACCCTTGCTCCCTTCTCGCCATTAGCTCCAGGGAATCCAGGGAAACCATTGGAACCCTGTCAGACAAGTTCAGAAAAGAGTGAGGTATTAGCAAGGGGGACAAACAAACTCTTCCCTGTGACGGAAATGCTGCTGGGTCTTTGGCACAGTTAGGTAGCAAATTAAGAAGGTAAAAACATAAAGACAAAGGAAGTGGAAACCACAGCTCCCCTTTGATACCCATCAGCAATTTTTACAGGCTGTGCCCTCTGATAGTGATGCCAGTTAAACAAATACTCTGAGGGGGATCATTGTTGGATGAATGAAAGCTAACTAGAATAGCCTCGCTTTCTGCAAGATTAATAGGAAAAACAATAATAATAAATGCTATCTATTTATGTAAAATCTACATTTCTCTTGAGGGTTTCGCATTGAAAATGTTGTTTGGATGCAATGCACATCTATAGCGCTCATTAGAGCTCGCTTGCATATGTATGCAAGGCATAATACGGTGTCATAAAAAGCTGGGGCAACATAACAAGGTGCCGTGGGCAGAATTGCAAAAGGGTAAACAGCCTAATATCATGGAGACAGCAGGAGTGGAGGTCTGCGCTGTTTAATTTGTTTTTCACAGGGGTGCGGTTAGGGTAAACTAAAAGGGAAAGCTGGGAATAGACAAGCCTGACTTGTGCCACAGAGATGAGACGGTACACTGAAGCTATTGCAAATGGCATCCAGAATTAACGGTGTGGGAAAGCTGTTAACAGAGGTTGATGGGGTGCAGCGGCCAAAAACAAAGCCAGTGGAGGGATCCATGGGCGGGCTGATGGAAGGGGATAAAGGCTGCAAATGAGCCAGGACTTTGACCCTGAACCTATTCATGAGGACAATGTGACATTTTACAACACTGTTGATACTGTTGCAATGTAATCACAGGCCTTGCTATAGGAGCATAACCAGCGGATCTCCTAAAAGCTATGAAACAGCTAACTGGGGGAAAAAAAGTCCCCAAATGGTGATAATGTGGTTTTGTTATTTCTGTTTTTAATTACAGAGGATTTGGTCTCTGAAAACATTCTCATAAAAAAAGTAACACAAAGCGTTTCAGACTTTGTTTTAGCTAACGTGGCCCTGTTAATAACCCGGCAGAGTGAGGGGGCGTTTTTTCCTCCCTCTCTCTTATGAACCTCAACCAAAAAGTGGTCTGATCCTGGTCTCCACTGGGAACCTTTGTGGAAAGCTTTTGTTAGAATCGTTTTTAGGAATACAAACAGAAGGGTCTCCTTTGTGTTTTTCTCCTACCTTAGCTATTATGAACAGGTTGATTCCATAGTGAAGTATGCAGTTATTAAAATAAGCACAAAATAATTTACAAATAGCTGTAAGTAATGGATGGCAATTTATCTCATCTCTCAATTCTGCAGCATGTCTGGCTCTATGTGTAATTTGCTCGGGTCTCTAATTTGCGTGCCATGCTCAGGTCTGATCCTGCTGACATTAACGGAGAGTGCACGAGAAGCCTATCCGGAACTTGGGAGAGATCTGACCCATCATATCAGTGCCAAGCTGTCGGTGCTGACAGCAGCAGGGAGGAAGCGGCTGCAGCAGCACATCTTGATCTCGGAGAGCTGTGGCACGATGGGGTCAGCGCTCCAGTTCTACCAATGCCAGACTCTTAAGATAATGTCTGGAGGAGTTTAAAGAGGGGGGACAGCTGCCGACTCCAGCGGGTGACCGTGCGAGCTGGGCTCGTGGCGAGAGTGCAGCGGATGTCTGCTTGTGTGTGTGTGTGGTTTAAGTGCGAGTCAGCGCATCAGGAAGTTTTAGTTTTGACCACGAGGGAGCAAATTTGGATACGAGGGAAAACTGATTAGTGAGAGCACGAAAAAGAAGATGAGACAATCAATATAGGAAAAACAATGATTGAAAAAGCATGTGTATGTACAATACAATACACCTTTGAGTAATGTGTGCCGCAAAAGAAGTGCACACACATGAGCATAATAGTGTCACACTGACAGGCAGTCTGCACACTGTCCTTCAACTGCAAACATGACTTAACACTACCAACTCCGACCAGGACAATTAAAATCTACGTACTACTGGCCCTGGTGGGTCACCTCCCAATGGATTAAGGGGCAAGTTCAACAAGAACTTCTCCACATTTAAAAAGCAAGCGTACCTTGGGACCTTGTCTTCCAGGGTAGCCAGGCAAACCAGGGACTCCAAGTTTTCCCTGAGAAAAGAAGCAAAGAGAATCAAGACAAAGACTGTGAATGCTCATTGTGTCACAAGAGACTGCAGTCAAGTTCGCAGAAGCATTGCATAATGCAATAAATCTAAAACTATAAAGTTTCAAGTTTTTTTCAATGCAATGTTTATGAACATGATATAATTCAAGCAGGGACGTTTTTCACCCAAAAGTGACTTTATTTTGGTCCACTGACAACAATGTGTGGTCATTTAAGATTTCACAGAATCATGCAGCTATCCTGGGTGCTTTGAAACGTAAGGTCAAGTCATATATTTTATATACAACAGAGTATGAATCTACTTTTCACTCTGGCACTTGAACCTGCATTTCTGCAATACTGCTCCACCAATTTTGCAACAACTCATTTATCAATGCTATTTTAAAGATTGTTGATATACAGCAACAAAAAAAGCCATTTGGGAGAGTTAGATTGGATTCTCTTATCTTGTCTGTTAAATTCATAAAATAACTAGCTGATTAAGTTTAGCCCTGCAAATATTTTTTTCAAATCTCCAAACTTTACTGATTTATCCACAAATAAGTCGATCTCGAAGTCGATCTTACTTAATAAGGAAAAAAAATAAAATAAAAACTCAATCAAGGCATTGCTTATTACATATTCTTATGATCTTACGTAACCTATATTAATGTAGCCCCGTCTATAATTTTATAAGAGTATCATATCGTAAGTCATTTCAGGTATTGAATATTTACCTTCTCTCCAGCTGATCCCAAGCCACCGGATTCTCCGTTGGGTCCTGACTTGCCTTTGGGGCCCTCTGGACCGTCCTCTCCTCTGGGACCTAGTACACCACCCTCGCCCTGGATGCAAAGACAACAAATGTAACTACAGTGATTTCCTCAACTAACTAAACATGTTTCCGCTCACAAACAATGTTTTTCTCTTCAAAGACGATGATTCACCTTATCACCCTTGAGACCCATGTCTCCTTTGAAGCCAGGAAATCCATCTTCTCCCTGAAGATGAAAGAGACAAAAGCAGCCAATTTTTGTTGGGAGCCGAGTTTTGCATTCAGTATCAAAGAGACAAAAGTTAAATGTATTTCAGTAAAATAGTTAGTATCCACGATCTTTGTATAGAAAAGTTGTAAATCCTGATTGAAATGACAAAACAATAGTGATAACAGTTTCTAAAAGTGTATCATGGCAGCAGAGGTATACGGGCTTCAGTGAAAGATACATTCTGCCATCGAGTGGCCAGTTCAGGCACTCACATAGGCAGTACTGAAGAAATGTCTCATTTTAGGTGTGTTATTTTACTGACATCTGGTGCTTCATGTTGAGAATGCAGTTTTCAATTTCCTCCAAGGTGCTGCAGTCAGTGTTAGATTAACGCTTTGTTCTTGACACGTGATTTGCATATCGGTTGTAAATACTGTTACAGAGATTTGTCTGACAAATATTTATCCACAGAGAAAAATAAATCACAAGAGAGTAGAATATGATGTGCGTATTACTGAAAACTTGGGATTCTTTTTTTTTGCCACAGAAAACAAAAGACAGGCGCTTTAAAGTCGAAGTGGCTTTTAACAGCAAACTCACGTATTTTAAGTTAATCTCTTAAGACAACCAATTTCCTGAATATTATGTGGGGAAAGCTAGTGTCGAGGGAGCAACAGGCTCCATTCAACAATCCACAGCAATCGGAGAAAACAATGCCAACAGATCAAGCTACGCTCTCCTAACGGTCTCATTCTAGTTTAATGTTGCACACTCAATTACAGCTCAGTGGCATGACGACTTAACTGCCAGCCTGATGGGCATTAAAGAGTTTGGATTCAAAGGAAGTCTCATTTGAGAAGGAATTACAACTCTGATGGGTCCATTTTCCGAGGAATGACATTTGGCAACCACGCTAAGGAGAGAGAGGGGGGGGCGTTTACCTTTTCTCCTTTTCCACCTTTGAGGCCTCTGATGCCCTCAGCACCCTGGAGAGAGAGGGAAAATTGAGTCAAACAGTCAGGAATTGTAAATGTATCACAGCAGCGTGGTGGTACTGCATGAATAAGTTAGAGCTTACTTTCACACCACGAGGCCCTGGGTAGCCGATGGATCCCATAGGACCAGAGGGACCCTGAAAGGTTGAATAAACGCATGTGTGATCGGTTTGCAACAACATTAACTGTGTTAGATAACATTCAGTGACGACTTTTACACTGATGAACGATTGGCATCAATTTAACCACAGCACACGGAGACTGTGTGGAGCCTGCTTAAAAATATGTTCCTCATGCATCTTCTTCGAATACATCTATTAACGTGCGTTTATTAATTTGCAGTGCATAAAACGTACAGATGTTCCTTTCTCGCCTGCAGGACCTTCTTTTCCCGGGTGACCCTAGAGCAGCCAGGGAGATAACTCATCAACAGGCGAACATGTCGGAGGGTATTTTGTGTGAACGGGGGTAAAAATAAAATGGAGGGAAGGTGGGTCACTTACAGGAGGACCATCAGCACCACCAAGGCCAGCCAAACCCTGTTTACCTGCAGGTCCCTAAAGAGACAAAAGAACAGGTAATCAATCATATCCAGGAATGCGAGTAAGGAAGGAAGGGAAGAACACAAAAAAGACACACCAACAATATCCAATATGCCATTATTACTGAACAAACATCTGCTTTATGTATTAAAAGCACTAAACAACGCTTGCGGTTGCACAAAGTGCTTATGCAGGAGTACCCCTTGAATAAAATGTACATATAAGACAGGTGTGCACGTCTGAGTGTGTTCATGTTTGTGTGTGTTTTAGCCGTCGGTGCATAGCTCAGACAGCAGGGAATCTGCAGAATCACTCGTGAGGTCTTGACTGAAGCATCCACTTATCGGTGCAGCAGAGATGTGATGCGGTGGGAGGACTGGAATTAAAGAATGGATTCCTTCTCTACTTACTTTCTCACCAGGAGGCCCGATCGGACCTTGAGGACCAATAAGACCCTGAAAGACAATTAGGACAGTCAGGCAAAGTCATTAACCATAACATGGCTGCCATGACGTCCAACACGACGTTTGGCAGAGAACACCAGTTTTGTGTGTTTTGGAAAGTCTGCGTGATGTACTTTACATATTTTATACTGTGTTCACCGTATTCTTTCTAAGTCCAACCATTGTTTTTCTTGGTGGGCTACTTTGTGTTGCCACCACAGATCTGTTCGTTCAGCTGCGTCCATTATTTTTCTTTGGTTCATTTTAAAGTCACACATCTTGCATACTTCCTCAGAAGTCACTCCATCAAGAATAAGAAAAAAGAAATGAACACTTATAAAAAAAATAAGAGAGCTGTGTTATTTCTCTACGGTTCAATGCCTCGTCTGGAAAGCATCAAGCTGCCTCAGGCCAGGTAGGAACAAGCCATTTATTCAACCTGTATACCATCAGAATAGGTTCCTACGAATACTTTCCAGGGGAATTGTGCCACCCTGTCCAGACTATGAACGTCAGCAGGTCTGAAAATCTAACCTGGCAATGGTCATTTACCCCTGGCTACAATACTGGGTGCGCTGCTTTGTATTAAGGAGGACTCCAAAATGGAAGAACTTTTTCACTGTGCCACTAACTTGACAATGTAATCAGGTTAAGTTCTATTAAATGAGTACAAAATGTCTCATCTTAGCAGGTCACAATAACCATTATTGTGTGGCAAATGTTGAAGGAATAAACGATAGAAAGAAAGAAAAAGGTAGAAAGAGAGTAAATAAAACTATCTCTGCAAACATTTGATTCGCAAAACAGGAGTGAGTCACCTGAGTCCTCCTCATTGCTTCAAAAAAGGAGCATGTAAAGGACAAGAAAGGGAAGAAGACATGGAAAAGATAGATATTAAAGGGAGTGGGTGACACTGCAAGTTACAGAAAAGTCAAACACAGTTTAAAAACAGAAAGAAAGAGAGGAAAGAAAAGAAACGTACATGTGGACCAGGCATTCCCTGTTGTCCATGAGGCCCTGGCTCTCCTTGTGGACCCTGCAGAGAAGAAGCAGAGGATGAGATTAATATTTAAAATTATCGCATTGGATTCCCTTTGATTTCATCTTAAGTATACAAGTACGTTCTGGAAAAAATACAATGAAAGTATTGAATTAATTAAAAAAAAAAATGCAAATTAAAATAATGGTAATCAAAGAATTGTTTCAATGGACCAAATTCAAAGAATTGCTATTGATATCAGCTGCTGATTTACTCCACATCAAAACTGTGGCACTGGGTTGAGGGAAAACTTTGGATGACCCCAGTTTGACTTGGTTGGTTGAATTGGCTTTATCCAATGTGCAATAAAAAGGTGCAAATGGTGGAGAGAAATGTGATACACTGGCTCATGTAGCGGAGGTGCCTGTTTTCTGGTGATGAAACACTTCCTCTAAATACACACCACAGGGCCATCTGCGAATGAATTAAAGCTAATATGACTATCTGGAAATGGTGGGCTGTTTGGTATCTCTGCTGAGATCTAGTGTCACAACCAAACATATACAAAAACAGACCAGACCTTTGTGAAGCAGCCGGTTCCAGCTGCAACAACAAACACTGAATACAAATGCTCAATTCAGAAACATTGAGATAAAAAAAAAAGAAAAAAAAAAAAAAAAAGGTAAATCGATGACGCAGATTATGTTAGTAAGATAATTCGCGCTTTCCAGTCTTCAAGGACACTTTAGGAAACATCCATATGTATGAGACTTGTGCGAGTACCCAAAGGTATTACCAAGCTTTTGGAAAGCTCCACTGCTTTGGATATTTTCTGCTTTGATTTTGTTTTAAACATGCCGAGATCCAAGTTTGGAGAAAATAATGAGAAGCACACCAAATCTTTATTGTTATGTGTTCTTTCAACAGCTGTTTGTTTCTTTGGCTCGGACGCTCGATGACTTAGTGACTCAGTGACCACGGACAATGTGTAGGCTTGTCCAACTGTCATGACCAATGATCTGTTTGCCTCATTCAAAACATCCCACCAGGACCCTCCGGGAAGCTGAATCCGTGATGGGACCATGAGCAAAGAGGATCCTCTGTTTCACCCTTTTACTTAAGCTTAAGGCCCTTTCAGCATGGCCTATTCAGCTCAGCAGGCTTTGTCGCAGAGAGTGTTTCCTCATGCTTCACATCATACAATTTGCCAATCTCTAATCAGAAAATGAGGCGGCTTTCTACTTTCCCCAGGTAAAACTGTAAAAAGTTTGCAAGACTTGAATATTTCTCACCATGTTTCCTTTGGGACCAGCTTGCCCATCAAGTCCGGCAAGACCCTACGGAAAAATCGGAATTTCACAATCACCTCATTAAGCTGGAATACAAATAACAGGTGGTGTGAGAATTGGGTGACACAGGCAGTTGACTTACACGCTGTCCTCCAGGACCTGGAGACCCTCTGGGGCCAAGCAAACCTCTGGGACCCTAAATATCAAGAGATATAAATGAATGAATTATCATGTAAAATATATCATTCACATAAATCCATAAAACTTTATGTTGTATATTGTTGTATGTGTATTTCGAAATAGTGTGGCAATATTAGGTACATTAGATGCAGTAGGAAAAACAGAGACAGACCTAAGTATGTAAAATACTGACCCCATGAGGCCATCTATGGACACTGCATGTGTGATTCAGGGGATGAGCTATAGTTTTACTCAGACTTTTATGCCTTTTATGAAATGTGCCTACTGTGCTTTTTTTTTTTCCTAATGGACACTATGTGATGAAATGGTGCGCAATAGTTTCTTACAAAGGACAATGTTGTTTTGGTTATGAATGGAAACTAACCATTTTTCATGCAACTTCGTGGTCCATTTAGACTGAACCAGGCAGAATATGGTACTTTCTCGTGGGTAATGACAGAACAGCACATTTCCTGGTTCTATTTTCAGATCTATTATTCAGAGCCATTCTGACTTGGCAAGGTCGAGGTTATGAGCTTGCTGGTCCTTGCAGACAGGAATGTTGATACAGTTGCAAGAAGAGAGGAGGGCGAGGCTACGTATTAAAATAATTGCCAAAATGAATGTTGGGGTAGGAATGGGGGGAAGTGGCCTGTGGTTAGTGAATGAGTAAAATGTTGGAAGTATTTACATAATAGTCTTATCTTTGAGATAGAGCTGCAGTTTAACAATACATTCTACTTTATTTTTGGATAATAAATATACTTACACTCTCTCCAGCCACACCTCTCTGTCCAACCTGGCCATCTTCGCCCTTCGAATTGGAAAAATAAAAATAGTGGTTTATTCAGTGGTTTGTTAAGGAATGCAGAGGAATTTTGAAGGCTTTGGAGAATAAAGTGAAGTATTGGGACTGGGGTACTACTCACTCTTGGGCCATCGTCTCCCGGAGATCCTGGAGGACCTGTAGGACCAAATTCTCCCTGGAGGGAGAAGATCACAGGAAAATAAATATCAACAAAGAGTGGGAGTAGTAGTTGGATTAGATTCACCAGAGAATCCAGAAGCTGGTTCCCAGAAGCATGGACAAAGGCATCTAATTTTTACTTTGATGAAATAATCAAAGGGGTCAAACATTCACAACTTAAAAAAACGATGCCTGAGAGATAAAAAAGAATTGGAACAACTGTCTTTAATCTACAGTAAGCATGGATACCACAATTGGCATGGACCTATATGGTTTCCACTATTCATAGAACTCTATAAGCACCGGTCTATGTCTGGTGGGTCTGTAATTACTCAGTATAGGATAAGGCATGAAAGCCTTTCTAGAAATACCCCTCTGTCATCTCTGTCCTCTCTCTGTTGGCTCTTTATGGAGGCCCAAATTCCACAAACACCAAACTTAGCACTCCCAGTTCGCCTCTGGGCCTTAAAGGCAGCCCGAGTGGTTCTGAAGTCGGTCCCACCTCTTGTCAGCGGGTCAAATGGCCTAATGAGTTCCACTCGTTCAGATTTCACGTTTGGAGCGTACATGAGCTGGATGGGAGGTGGCCTTTGAGATGCCAATCAACCAAGACGCTGGTGTACACGCCGGGGAGCAACGACTATGATCAACAGGGATTTGGGTCTCCAAATAAGAGACTTTACCATGCTATTTTCGGAGACCTTGTTCATTCGCAAGACCCAAAGGTCTCTTCTTACTTACTCTATGTCCCTTCTCTCCAGGAAGACCAGGGAGGCCGTCAAAACCTCGGTCACCCTGAAAAAGCATTGAAACATATGGTTAGCACTTGATATCACACTAGATGTCATGTCTTCCAAACAGTGAATCCCAAATAAATGTTGAAATCCAGCCCACATATGCATTTTGCATAATCTGGTGCATACTTTACCTTTGACCCCCCCTCTCCTGGCATTCCTCGTGCACCATCGGCCCCGTTACGACCCTAGAAGACACGCAAGTATCATGTCAGGCCACACGGTAATGACGTTAAAAACATATTCAATTAACTCAAAGGTTGTGGAGAATAAACACAGGAAGAAGATTCTATCATTTCTTTAACCTAGTTTATTGTTAAATATACAAGACGTTACACAACTGCACAGAGAAGAATATTGAGTGCAGCTGACATTTTTTGAAATATGGCCATGTTTGAAACAAGACTGGCTCTTTTCTCTGGGCATTGCACCATTGATCCTAGAAATATTAAAAATATGGGGATTTAAACTCATCCCTTTCTTGCAACACCAGAGGAGCCCTGGAGTAGATGAATCAATAAAAGTAATAAGGTTTAGACTCTCTGGCCGACCCAGGCTACAAAGTATTCTTACCCTCTTTCCTGCTTTTCCAGGAGACCCCATTCCACCTTGAAGGCCCCTTGGTCCCTATAGAATATAAGTAAAAGTGTAAGTTGAAAGAGGACACTTTTTGTACAAATGTAGGGGATAACCAAATTGACAACGATTTTAGGATGTATAATTACTCATCCAAACATACCGGTGTCATATTGTCAAGAAATTAAGTGTTTTCTCACCTGTGGTCCAGGATCTCCACCGTCACCTTTAAGTCCAGAAGCACCAGGACCACCCTGTCAAACAGAAAAATGCACATTTAGTGGATGAATATGATTTCACTGAAGATATTTGCCTTTAAAAAACAATATAATCTAGGTTGGACCAGAACCTAATGCAAATCCAAACACAAATCATACACGATTAGAAACTTTAAACAAAGACAACTCATGGGGTATCATGCCACATGTACAAAAACAAAACTCATGTCTAGAACATCCCTCATGTTTCCAAGAATTACAGGATTGGTTATTGTTTAATGAATGCAGTGGTTGTGTAGGAGACATCGCCCCCAGATAAAAGGAAAAGTTATTATCACTCCGCAGGAATGTGTCTGTGAGATAACATTGGGCTCATCATAAATACTATGAAACATTGACGCCGTTTATGCATTTGTTTTTAATAAGATAATCACTCTGCTCATTAGGTAGATGCATAATCACATGAGGTCGCTTCTCTTTCTTCAGTGGTAAAATAAATGGATGGTAAGCCGATCAAGGGATATGTGTTTGTGTAAGAAGCTGCTCACCACAGGACCAGACCTTCCCGTCATGCCTGCCGGCCCGGGAGGACCTCTCATGGCCAGCTGTGGATCAGACAGAGACGACTCATAAACCACTGCTCACCAAACAATGATGACATGCTCGGTTCTATGTCTACACCAAATGGATGAACACAAGAAATGGCATTTCTTCCTAAAACAAAAGAAATTAGATGATGCATAAAGTCAAAGCACCAGGTTATTATTATTAATTATTCTTAAGATGGAGGTCTGAATTTGCAATATATAGTTTCTTTATGGAAATAGTGTCCTTTTATTGCCCTGTTTTTAAATGCAACATGTAATACCTGTGATAAAGCAAAAAAAAAGTGATACTTTCATTCATCTAACTAGATTGGACATAAGTGGATAAATAATAAAGGAAACACTAATCAAAAGCCTCTGATTTCGTTTCTGTAGGAAATTTGCAGCGTGCTAACTTTACTTTGTTCATGTTCACAGTTTTACAGGCCTTTGTTACCGTTTATAGTTGACCACAATGGGGTACTGCCAAAATGTTGTCTGGAATACTTTGATAACTGAATTGACTCATTCCAATGAAAGTCATTCATGACCAAAGCTAAACCAAGTAGTAAATAGCATGTAGAGATTGCAGATGTTGAGAAAACATGAATACAGAAGCCCTGATAAATATTATCCTCAGGGATTCTCTTTCAGTACAAGACTGGCCTTTTTTTTTTCTTCCTTTCTTGGGTCAACCTTTGGCATAAAACGTACAGAAACGCGACACCTGCTTTCGACACATTACCAAACACCATTTTTGGCAATCCCCAGGCTCCATAGAGCATTGTGAACGTGTGAATTTTTTGTATTTGTGCCACACTTAATGGTCTCCACGTGTTACGCTATAAATCACACCATGGACAATGCCACATATTTCAACCTGTTTTTCAACACTGCCATGGTTATCAACCCTGAGAGGGTGTGAAAATCTGTTGCGGGTTTTATTGCAACAGTATAAATGAAATATGCAAAATAAAAGAAAAACCCAAATAAAACCACTATATATATAAAAATAGAAGCTATCGAAGCATAGAAACTACAAGTTCATCTGTCCAGTAAGGTACAGATGTTTTTAGACTGATTGTAGGACGGTCCAGAACATCGTTGCAGGAATGTAAGAAGGGAGCTTCTTAGTAAGAACTCTGTATATCAACAGAATGCCCAATTTATCTATCAAACAAAGAAGACCACCCAACTACTGTCTGCAGGATGCAACGTAGGCATCACCGGTGATAAACCTAAGGGCAGAGTGATAAACAGCATCCAAGGGTTTGAGAGTGGAAGCCGAGGCATGCCTATAAATCACAACGCTGTAATCTAGAACAGAAAGAAAAACTCCTTCAGCTATCCTTTTCCAGCAGTTTTACGGGGGCAAAAAGAAACCCATGTTTGTCGTAAATTCCTAATGACAAAGACTATATACAATTTGAGTAGGACTTTGTTGTCTATCCAAATACGAGGGTATTTACATTTTTTTTAATGTTACACACTTGAATTTTAGAGAATGATTCTTTGATTCTCTTTAATTAATGATTTATTTAATAGCTTGGAGAAGCTTAAACTACAAAATCTGACACAGATTAATATTTACGGCAGTTTTGAAGTTTTGGAATATTTGTGCGTGGCGATTCCATTTTTTTTTTTGCCCAAGATGCACTGGGGTCACATTTACTATTGATACTCACCCTAGCCTGAGATAAGATGGCCTGAGCCTGAGCTTCCTGGGCTGAAACAACAGGCCCCTTGTGTGACTCACCGCCCGCACGGAACTGTCAAACACAAAACAAAAAAAGGAAACAGAATTGAAATTAAATTGACTTGTGTCTTTCAACACATCTGATGGGATCCCCTGGTGAGTGCGTTCAAATATGTACTTTCCGTTCCATAAAACTGTCACCAAGTCACACACACACACACACACACTTCTAAACATACATATGCTCACCTCACATACACACAGAAAGATACATGCACATACACAGATAGTGTAACTACACAGAAAAATATGTGTCACCCAGACTTTCAAAGTCTCAGTCACTGGTTCCACTCCATTGCACTGGCTGACATTTACAATGTCAGGGATTTGTAACCCAAAGAAAATAAGGCTGCGATCCTTTGGCCTACTGGTGATGCTGTGAGGTAAACCTACTAAATGAAGTGTGTTCACGGGCAGGCGCACAGTGTGTGGGAGAAACACAACAGGCGGCCATAATTGGACGTATGGAAAAGCTGCAGGACTTACTGGAAGCATCAGAATGGTACCTGGAGGCCCTGGGACACCGTCTGAACCAGGAATACCAGGACGTCCCGGAGGACCCTGGAGAGACGGAGGAAGGAGCACACGGATGTCATCAATGTCAGAAGGTCATCAACCACAGCAAAGACAATGCAATTAACCGCATTTGTCCCATTCAAAAATACTTACTGTAGTATTTCATTAAGTAAGTCATTTAATTCCGATCAGCTACTATTCTGCATAACAGCATGTAATGTTGCTATCAACAATTAATTCGATTAGGGTATTAAGCGAGCAATACATTTCCAAATGAGATAACATGATTATTTTTGCGATTCATCTAGAACCCTGAGGGGGTGCTCTGTAAACTGAAAAGAAGGAGAAATAATAGTACTAACAAACAACAGCAATGGCAATTCCAGTCAGAGGCTGAAAGATGAATCTATACGCTGCAGACCCGCAACTTTATCGGCATGATTACTTTGAACGGGGAGGCCCTGTTGCTTATTCCAAACAGATAGTTGACCCATCCCAGTGAGGTGAATGAAACAGGGAATTCAGTCCCACGCAAAGACAAAGCAAAGAGAAGACGTGTGTGGGATTTTTTTCTTTAGGAGAGCACTCACTAAACCAGGTTAAAAATAACAGAGCAATTGTCCTGCAAAGCTTTGACATTGATTAGATCCCAGACAACAAAAATTGCCTGAGAAATGGAAAAATTGGCACGGAGGAGAGATTGCTTTGTTGCATGAATGTGAAAGGATGAACTATTTTAAGAAATCTCAGCTTGTCAGACCTACCGGTCGACACTGAAATAGCTCATCTTGAGGCTGTGATTCGGCTCAGATGTGCTAGTTTTAGCGGGGCACTGTAATTAACTCGAGTGTTGAACCAGGTGCAAAAACACATTTTGATGCCAGATGAAAATGGTGGGGGACACCAAAGTCATTTTAAGATCATCCTCTGGGAAAATGGATGTCACGGCAAGCTATTCAAAAAATGAGGAGACATTTCACTTGCATACTGACTGACATTATCCCGGCCGTGCCAATACTACTTGATTGCATACACGTTGGTCATGCTGAATAATGACAGCGAGAACAGACAGTTAAATTATAATATGACGAGATCTTGATTTAATAAAGACCAAAAAAAAAACGTAACCATAAATCACATCAAGCCTAAGTAGGACCCATTGTTTCCAGAGAAACCAGGCTCTATTTAGCAGTCTTGTCATGTGCTGCAATCTCAGACTGTTGACTCAAATCGATGCCATGTGTTCTCATCCCCCCCCCCCCCCCCCACCCCGACCCCCAAACAGAGGTGGTAAATACTCCTCACCCACGGCAGTAAGCATAGCTGCATCTAATGTGGCTGATCACCCTGCGTAGCTGGGAAAGTTGTATTTGAGTGGAAAGGAAGAGGGGCGGTGGTCATGAGTGAAATGAGCCGATCAAATGTGGAGTCTCGGGCTTATACTGCCCAACGGAAAACCACAAGACTACAGAAACCAGTCTCTTTAAATCCGCCTGTCAATCCTCAGCACGACTCATGGGAGGAAATGGAGGGAGGGGGAGAGACGTTTGGATCAGCGAAATCTCTTTTTTTTTTTTTTTTTTATCATTTTGACCCAGTGGAACAATAAGGCTTTGAGGATTGCTGGTCATACTGGAGGCATGGGCGTGTTTGTAGCGCCCAAAGAAAGAGTTAACCATAGCAGAGCTACCAAAAAAGGGTGATGAAAGAAAGAAAGGAGGGTGCGGGGGCAATCAACGCATTGGGGGGAAAAAAACAAGGCGAGCTCCAGCCTTCTGGAGGGGACAGGCACTTAATCTGTGTCATCCAATCAATCACATAAATCAGTGGAATCCTGCAGTGCTTGGGGAGGGGAAAAAAAAGAAAGAAACTTCTGAGGGAGTTCAGGCTTATTACATATTTACACAAACTATTTCAACTTCCCACAAGTCCTGTGGCATAACAATACAGCTGTTTCTCAGAACTCTTTGTTGGTATATTGATAGTTTATGGGCATCTCGTTTCCCTGCCCCCCCACCCCCACACCCAGCTGTTGCAGTAGCAAGCTGTGTCCAATTCTATTATTCATTCCATGGCATCAGGACAGTACTTCACAGCTTTCCGAAATAGGGGAAGACAGCGGGATAGCAAATTCAGGGGTGCTTTCGTTGACTCCAATAATTCAACAAGATGATTGGCTAAGGTTTAAGTTCACTTTTTAGTTTTGTGCCAAACATAGCCTGAAAAACATGGGTTTGGATTGAAATTCATACTTATCTGGAATCTTAATTGATTGTTGCAAATGTGTTTTCTTCTTGTTTAGGCCAAATTTAACTTTCAATTTTTAGATTCACAGTGGAAGGAGAATGGGAGGTTCTCAATAACATCTGTAATCAGCTGTGTAAAGAAACCAGCCTTTACTCACCCTCTCGCCAGGATCTCCATGGGGACCTGGGGAACCCTGCAATCCTGGGGTACCAGGAAGACCCTGAAACCACACACACAGACACACATACACTTAGCACATTATATCCCGAACTGCTGCTAACCAGCATTCCCACCACATTCAGCCTAACCAATATTTCAAATGCACAGGCCAACAAAGACAGAGGAAAAGAAATGGGTTCAAAAAGAAATACGCCTCAAAATAAAATAGACCCCAACCCCCCTTCTCTCTCTCCCTCTCTTGTGCTCACTCACAAACACACACACACACACACACACAAGCATGCACAAATTCTCATTTTGACTTTCTCTCCCAACTCAAGCTTCACTGGCGATGAGGACTGACACTCTTTCCATAAAGACATTTTTTCCTTTTAGCTGTTCTCCATCTGTGGAAGGCAGACAGGAGTGTGGGAGAACGTGATACTCACTTCTTGGCCGGGGGCTCCTTGGGGTCCTTCTATAAGCATCCCCTGAAAAAGGAAAACGTGGAAACAGTAGCATTATGGCGCAGCTTGTAAATCCAGAGGCAATGGAGAATAGGGGAAGAAATGAGAGTGGCCTTGGTTTGAGGCTGAGGAGTTGTTATGGTGCATATTAACAATGCTTTGGCTTTCTTGATGCCGTATAATATAATGTATTTGGGGTAAATATATAGACAGCGTTTGATTGTCTGTGGCCCATATACAAAAGGTGAGAGTCTCATCCGGAGATGGATTATCTTGCTGTCGAGGCAAAAAACAAAAAGAAGTTGAGCTGCATTGAAATGCGAGAACAGATAAATACAACCGCGTTCTTCAAAAACTATGGCGAGAATCTGATTCAGGCTTTTCCAGACATGTCAATCATTGTGTGCAACAGTTGGAAAGTGATACGACAGTCAACACAAAATGTTTTGTTATTTAAAAGCATTTATCTGAACATTTCTTGGCTACAATAACCAACCAGGGGGAAATACCAAAAGACAGAGTGATAGATCTACGATAGTTTACATAGATCATGTTCAGACCTGGCAGTCCATCAATATGAGGCCCAGCATGATATTACTTTCACACTGTTAAGGAATGTGGCCACATGTGCAATAGTTATAGAATTAACAGGCTTAATACGCTATTCTCTTGCAGTAAATTCTAGTAAATATTTCATTGCTATGTGTGAATGTGACATTACAACATGTGCATGTATCCGTTTATTATGTTTTTTTGGTTTTAATTGGACTCTTTCTCTTTGTCTCCTTTGAGTAGTTTACCACTTATACTTCACTTACCGGCTCAATGACAGCGGGTTCACCCTTCTCTCCTTTCTCCCCCAGGTAAGTTTGACCTCCACCCACCTACAGACATAAGAGACCAGATGATTTTTATTTTAATTTTTTTTTACAAAGTAGCGGGCCAAACACTCATCTGTAAATGTGAGGCAGTATGGTTCGACAGCCAAAAATGGAAAATGTGAGATCAGTGAGCAGCAGATGCCCATCTGATGCCATGGGTGTCTTCTCTTTACGCAAAAAAAAAAAAAAAACCTTTACAAAAGCTGACTGCTGTTCTGCATGCAGTGAAGGATTTAGGTAAACCGAGATGCAAAATATGCTTCTTTATTATTCCTGCTGGAAAAATAAACCTCAAGAATAATTTAGCAAGAAGCTATAATTTAGACTTTGGTTGAACTCCTATTTATCAAGCTTTCTAAAAGCCAGGCTGCAAAAAAAAAAAAAGAAAAAAAAGACCCCAACTGAGCAGAAATTTAGAGGTTGTTACCTGACACTATCCATACAATGACTTCACATGAGAGGAATTCACAAACCACCCTAAATCAGTGTGTCCAAAAAAACACCAAATTGTACATACAAGCCTAAAGATGAAACTCTTTTTGACAAACACTCATGGAGTGGGACTGTGGTGTCCTGAGATTTCCATATTAACCCAGAAGAAAAATCTCGAACAAACATCTTGACATGAGCTGTGTAACGTCCCGCCTCTGAGAATCTGGATCCTGGAAAACCGCCACGGCAGACACTGGCTCAGCAGATATTTCTGCTTGGTTTTGGACATTGATCTGGGTGTGGGTTAGGTATCATTTGCAAAGACATAGTTTGTCATCAGGTAATCCAAACTGATTGCTGGTGTGATAACCAGGGGCAAGGCATGCCTTTGAAAAACAGCAGAGGTGGCCGGGGTCGAGAGGTCAAGGAGGGAGTGTCTGTGCCGATAGCCAGGTCGGCATCTGTTGATCTCCAGGAGACTTGGATAGGCGACGTGTGCATTTGCTGGTCTGTTTTTTTCTTTTTTGGGTAAATGCACATGCAGGATGCTTCGAGCTATAACCTGATACGGTTAGAAACAACAAACAAAAACGGAAACCCCCAACACCGCCTATGAAACAAATGCCGCACCAGTATCCTTCAACATTCTTGACCCTCCACCCACCACCCTTTGCTCCCAACCTCTCCAGAACTTACATTGCTCTCACGGAAGTCCGTCTCTGCCGGGACACCAGGGCCAAACTCGTCCTCATATGTGGCCGACGTCGGCTTGGCTTCGGTGGGGCCGTAATCGCCATAATCACCATAGTCATATGGCTTCTCTTTGTTGTCATATTCCTTCAGATCATACTCCTTAAACTCATACGCGTCGGGGGCAGGGTCCACCTTCTCATGGGCATCCACTGAGGCATGAGTCTCCACCGCCGCCGTGGGGTCGGCCCCGACCTGTTCCACACCCGTGATGTAATCATCCACTATCTCACCATCGTAGTCCTGGCATTGGTTAAGGCATCCGAAGAGGTGGCAGGGGCGGTTAAGATTGGTGGGGAACATGAACGATTGGTTAGTGAAACGAAACCGTGTGAACGGCATCAGTGATTCATATGTATATCAAATCATTTGTATTTAGTACTGGTCAAACCAAGTTAGTTGTGCACACATCATCATACATATCATAAACCTAAAAAGACCAAGGCACTAAGCAAACCACAAGCCATGGATACATTTTGGTGAGACGGAAATAGGCTGTATTATTTGAAGCAATTTTCTGCACTAACAGAAAAATGCAGAAAGAGTATAAATCCATGCACAGACTGCAGAGGGTACCAGTATTAAAAACAACCACCCACTGACAGTGTTTATTAAAAGCATCAATGGTATGTTGCTCTTGGGTCGACTTAACCTTGCATGGTATGTCTAAAAGGATGTCCAGTACGTCACCACTGATCAGACATATGTTCCAACACAGCACAGCATATGTTTAGTTTCCATGGTAAGTCCTGTCGATTTTTATAAATCTAATACCTCAAGCTGAGCGAAGCTGCATTATCCACCTCAAGGTGAATCACAATGCAACTGGCAGATGTTTAGCTGGTGGAGCACCTTTTTTTTGTTTAAACCCCAAATGTTCCTCATTATGTTGCGTTTTATGTGATGCTTTGGACAAATTAACAAACAGGATCTGCCAAATTCAGGATTATGGCAAAAACAAAGGGGATGCCTCCGTCTACTGATTTTCCATCGGTTTTGGTTCATTAAATGACAAAGTCTTCCCACTTTGGTCTTCATACAGACAATGTTTGATGGATTCTTGCGGAAATCAAGGAGTACGGTAAGCCATTTGATGTTGATGAGGCTTTGTTTAGTCTAAGGGCGATCATGAAAAGATGTCGGTGCAAACTTTTTAATTTAAGACCAAGTTTAAATTTGGATCAGGATGTACCCAAATATTACCAAATTAAGTTATTGACCAAGTACTGATTCATTAATGTGTAGCTCTTTATTGAAGAACGTGGTTACGACCGCTGATCAATAAATCGGATAACCCGTGAAGTGCTTTACTGTAAATTCAGATTTAATATCTCTCAGAAAATGTTATTGCAGACAACATAATCATGAGAAGGTTACCTGTCCTTGTCCAGCAGTATCAGTGTGGGTTTCAGGTTGACTTCCGTCCACCGCGGTGTAGATATACTCATCCGGGTAGTAGTCTGCACCATCCTCCGCCTAAAATCAGAGTAAGAACGGAAAAAGTAAAGAGTTACACATTTGATGAGGTAAAATCAAGTCAGTACAGTTGTAATTCAGATGTTCATTGAACACAATAAAAGAAAATGAAGAACAATGCCATTTGTCTTTATACGTTGGCAAGCACTTCATCAGTGCTCATGCCATATACAGAATTATTTAGCACTGCTAAAAAGTAAATAACTGTTAAGCAAGGGAAGAAAAACATCAGTAGAGAAAAGGAGGGCGAGTGAGAGAGAAGGAAAGACTGAGATTGAGAGACATGAGGGAGCGAGAAGAAATTGTGAGGTGGTCATCATGGAAGGAGTCATGATATCGGTTCTAGTTGAGCGTTACCTTAGTCTTGGGTGCTTCAGTTGGGGGAGGGTCAGTGGTTAACTCTTCCGCATCGTAGTCATAGAAGTCACGATACTCATAGTTGCCGTTCTGAACGAATAAGGGTCACACAGATATATTGCACATTATTTACGAGGCATGTGAGAGCAAGTTCAGTTTTAACTCATGTTTTTAACATCCGTATTAGACTTTTTTTTTTTTTGCATATGGACGTCAGCGGCTTCCATTCCCATCTGAGCTTCACGTGAGCCCACTGAGAGATTAATGTTCGTAATTAAACAGCATTTAAAATTCCTGGTAACTTCCAGCAGGATGTTAATTTGATGCCAGTGAAGCCGTATCTGCCTCCGAAGCTCAATTCTGTAAGCTAACAACAGCCTTGGGGTTTCATTAATGGGCTCTTTAAAACAAACCATGGGTCTCCAGACTCAACATAAGCCGGTAAATTATGGAGAGCATAGGGAATACAGTAGAAAGGTGTAAAGGACTCGAAGAAAATATATAAAAAACAGAGTATTCGAATCATTTTGATGTTAATTTACACTTGGGAAATAATTTCAACCTGACCCACCACAGAGAAAACATAAACATAGAAAGAAAAGACTTTCGTAATATGCAAGGGCATAATTTGACATTGCTAAAAAATACTTTGCTAAAATACTGTTCTGATATCTGTGTGTTAAACACAAAGCTAGAACCTACAGACAGCACTGTTGAGCATAAGACTGAAGAGAGAAAGAACTATCTCGGCTAGATCCATCCAAAGGAAATAAAAGACAATTTTCTACACATGAGATGTCATTGGGAAAGTGATAAAAAGATTCAGTTGTAGACAAAGAAAAATATCTGTTATTGCCCAAGATGTCAAACTATTCTTTTAAAATCAGCATCGACAGGCATTGGTTCACCAACCACAACCCATCTTTTATTATGTAATTCTACTTTTTAACTCCTAACGCAGTCCAAACAGAGTGGGGTTGGATTGAGTTAACAGACCCACCCCTGATCAGCACAGGGATAAATATTAGTCCCTGGAGAACTGCTAAACTCATGAAAATAATAAAAATATCCACGGCCTGCTGCAAAGTTTGGCCGGGCTTCCTTTCAGTGGCCAAGACAGAGACGGGTCACGCACTGAGAGAAGCTCGCCTGGCCAGACCAGCGAGACTGACAGGGGGGGCCAGGGAGAGGGTGAGACTAGAGAGAAAGATAGAGAACGAAAGAAGGATTTCAAAAAGATTTATGGTGCAGAAGAGCTTGGCTAAGCTGAAAGTCTTCACCACGGGCTTGGATGAAAGGCATAAATAGTGAAGCTCCCTCTTCTGTCTCTTGCATCACTCCCTCTTACTCTTTTCACCAAGCTGCAGACATGTGGCTCACGACTGAAAAGCCACTGTGCTAAAGGTCGTGGAGCATCTGTAGAAGGCTAAGGTCAAAGCCACTTTGGGCATTTATAGAAATGTGGAGGTCTGGTTGAAGCAGAGAGAGGGATCTAAGTTTCAGCCCTCAAAGTACATCACTTGTTGTTTTCATTACCAAAATGCTCTGGTGACTTTTTGACTTCTACAACAGTGATATGTCCATTGGAGGGAATACTTTTTAGTTGTGCGTGAGAAAAATACATGTTTAATTATTGAGTTAGAATGTAAGAAAAACATTCCTGTTATAACTGTACAGAAATCAGTGATGAATAAAACAGATTTACAATGTTCTTGAAATCCGGACTGGTCCCTGTTGTCCATTCAGAATTGACAAGCTCCTTGTCTTGGCTCCGAGGAGTAACTTGTTGATGAAGCAATATTTTCCAGGACACGGTACCAACTGTCAAGCCAATATTTTCAAATAGAGTACGAAGTACTCTTGATATATATTTTTTTTCTTTTATCTTAAGTCTACTTTTCCAGGTACTAGGATTCTAGCTGGGGAAGGAAAAGCTTAAATTTCCCTGGGAGTCTGGGCAGAGCCTGCAGAACTCGTTAGTGATATAAATCACGGGGCCACTCCAAAGTGGGCTCAGACTTCGTGGCAGGGAAAAAGGAAAAGTTTCCAGTGTGAGCTCATCAGTTATTTAGTGAAATGCTGAAGGAAAATGTCAGCTGACAGAATGGCTTGAACTAGTGAAATAACAAAAAAAAAAAAAGATAAAATAAGAAAGAAATTAGTCCTCGGCATGAAGAGCTGCATTTCAATTACGAGTTGTGATTGAAGAGGCAACAAGTGGTGTTTTAGAGCCAGCCAAAAAAAGGTACATTTACTGAGTGGGAACTAAACACTGTATTTTCATATGTCAGCACGTTTCCACCCCTGAAACAGACTACGGAGAAGGAGACATTATATTTTAAGGTAAATAAAACCTCATTCCAGGCCGTCTCTGTCAAAACAAGAGGAACGTAATAAAAGGTTTTAAGATCATACAATCTGAACAGAATAACGTCCCTTGCATTTCAGGCAAAATACAAAAACTAATAACTATTAGCTTCCACAGACCATTGTTTAAGGTGAAGAAAATCTGAGAAGGAACCTTTCCGATGTTCAAAAATGGTGTATGGAGGAAAACAAAGGCAGTTGATGAGTTTTGCTGGAGCTGCCTTTTATGCCTTCCCATTTTTCATCCAACTTTTACCTACTACACTCAAAAGTCTGAAGTCTGATTCCAACTATCTCGAGACGCCCACTCATCTCTCCGGTATTCCTGAATGAACCCCACATGGCATAACTTATCCTCCCCCTCCAAATACTGACCGTATCCTCATCAGGTTCCTGAGCCTGGGGGGTGTCGTGGTGGTTGGGGGTTTCACAGTCAGGGCTGTAGTGTTCACAGTAATCATAGGCTGCCCTGGGGTCTTCCACTATCAGCAGCTGCTGGATGTCACCCTGGTTTAATAAAACAAGAGGGAGGGGGAAATCAGCATGTGAGCAAAAGGCAAACACAAATGTAAACACATTTCACAGACTATCATCACAGAGTGAAGAATATTCATTCCTGGGGCATTTTCCTTCAGCCTCAGAGAGAGTCAACATAAAACATCTTAGAAGACATAAGGGACCAAAAGTCTGGTCTGGATAATTTACAATACTAAGTGTGTATGTTATGGACATTGGACGTTTTATTTACTTCAGCGGAGTGTCTGAAGTTTTTTTCCCCACTTTGCTTTGGAAGAGGGACCCATTAGCACCGAGCTTACCCACTATTAGAGTTGTTTTCAAGAGTTATAAAATATATATAAATAGGCAAAGCTGGCCAGGGCGATACATCTAATATCAGGAAACACTGATATTACTGTATGTCTGCGGGCCTGTAACCAGTGCGGAAAAAGCATAATCACCCATGCATAACGAAACATTGAGTAGGGAATTGTAAAGGATATTAATAAGGGAGTTGGATAATACACAATACTTTTGAGAATGCTGAATACCTTAGTATAAATCGAAACGTATATATATATAATATATATGAATTGCATAAATTAAATCACAATGTGTACTAGGGTATGGATGTCACTGTAGCACACAAAAAACGAGTGTCTCTCAGCCCCGCTCTTCATATTTCACTTCAGTCCGTCTTTTCTTCCCAGTGTTATTTTGTTCCATATTTCCACATTTTCCATCAAGCACACATCTCCTCGTAAGGTTACGATCGAGTTATCTTAGAACAAATACATATGTATCGTAATAAAACAAATTTTCATCGTAAAACCGTTTCACTCACCTCAATTGCGATTCAGGGGATCTAAATGCTATTTTACGTATGTCTAAGTTGACACTTAAAGTCGGAACGGAAATAAAGCCCGTCATTTATTAATACACACTTTGCCCACCTGAGAGAAGCAGGTGAAACAACCATGCAAAACGGGAAGCACGTTTCCCTCCAAAATGTTTCGAAAACAAAGCGGAAGCGGAAACGGAAACGCCCACACTTATTTCCCCCGGGGCAACGGTGGCGATCACGGACGTCAATGCCGTCCACTTGTCAATTACCTCCACCACTAACACAGTACATTGATTATATGAAAACGTTTCTTTCCATAAGTAAAGGGGAAAAATAATACGCATGGTGTATAAAATGCAATCATCACCGACCTTATTTCAAGGGCACCACACACCCTAACTTAAGCATTCCAGGTACCTGCAGTACCATATCAGTACCATTTAAATGTGTGTGTCTACAAAGCCAGATATGAGAACCCAATAGACATGATTCAGACTAAATCAGACCAACTCCTGTACTTTTCACTTTTTAAACAAAGAAACAAATATTTCATGACACAGTGGCTAATTTATCATCTAAGGGTTAAAATTGCTCCAGTTGTTCTGTTGCCAAAAAAGGTCTATTCAAAAACTGAACGTGATTTTTACTTCTTGCCCCGACACCCAAAATAACTCCACCTAACTTTCTCCAGACACCACTCACATTGTCCATTTTCTTATTTATTTCCAATAGAAGCCATATGTTGACGTGAATAAAGAATGTACAGATGCCTTGTTGCCCCAATTGGCCCTGCTTTGCACCAATGTGGTGATAATAGAGTGTGACAATAAAACAAGAAGGGAGATGTTGCAGAATACCAGACGCTGTAGACTATTAATGACATGTAGTTTTATGGAACAAGTCAAGGCTTTTGAAGGGTCTGTTTGAAAAGGAACTATTGTGCAGTGCCACTCCCTCATCCATTAGAGACAGCAACTCCGCCACACAGCAGATAAATAGCCAAACGTCTGTACTTAGCTTAGGCTGTCTGTTTTTCATGAGTTTTTGGAGAAGGAAATTAGATCCCTGCTCACAACTCTTCGATCAGCCAAAGGCTTCTTTCTTTTTTTTTTTCCATGATTGTCTCCGGAGGAATTTCTAAACCTGGAACTTCGTTGTCACTGATGGGGGGAATGTTATCTATACCCATCAACCATATGGCAACCTCAGCTGACTTTTTTCAGAGCCCATCTGGAGCAAGTAATTAAGAGCGCAAATAAATGGGAGAAAACAACCTGGGTGCTGTGCAAAGGTGAAGGGAGTCCACGCTCAGGGTGGCCTCTAAGGAGGAAGCACATACATGCAGATTGCATTAAATTACAGGAGGCCCCATCTGCTCAAGCTTAGACCTCTGGAACACATTAGATATTTACAACCTTACACTCCCATCATACATCACCACTAAATCTCAACAGAGTATTGAACAATGTCGATATAAATGAATTGCCCATATGCATTATTCCACGGGTTCTCATTAGGTTTCACTCCAATTGCTGCAGCTGATGTTGCATAGAAATAACCATTGACTTTTGGTTATCACTGACCTGCAGATATTCTTTCTCAGAAGAAAACACATAAATATTAGATTTGAAATGCACGTGTCGTTTCACAGTATAGCCTACATGGAATTCCTTTACTGAAGTCTCTTCAGTTTACAGCATCTGAAAAATATATCTCAGGTTTTAGAACCAAAGGGGAAGAAAAACAAATTTCTTACATACTTGGTAATGAAATGTTATAAAATTAAACTTGTGTTTCAAGGTGTAATATGCATGCTCAGAACATTTCAGCCCATGTCTGTGTCTGAATTGTAGCTTTATGGAGATGTCCAGAAGAGTTGCAAGAAGCACTGGAAAAGGGAAAACTCATTTTAAAAGCAGGCAGAGAAGTTCAATTTGGATGGTTTCTCTTCCTTCCACTGTGTCCTCCTCCACAGCCCCATAATTAAAATTAGTGGGACCACATGGGACCCCCCTTGAGCAAGGCCAACTTTGGCCAACAAGATCAGACTGTGGTTGCACTGGGCAGCTTCCAGGTGTGAATGTGTGTAACTGAGTGTGGAGCAGGGCGTTTCTGCAAAAAGAAAATTTGAGCGTATTGAGCCTACAGTGAAAAAGGGAGAAAAGAAATATATCACGCTCACGAGAGTTCACCCTGCACCGTGTGAACTTCGACTACAATGAACAAAACGTACAATGACAAAAGTTCCACCACAGCCGCAGCATGCAATATGTTCCATTTATAATTTAGCAAAAATGGATCCAAATTTAAGGCCAAAAAAACGGAGAGAAATGTTAAAAACAAAGACACTGCACTGTCACCCAAGTTACTTCAGGTTCCTCTTTCTGTGTCGTCCTGTGTACATAAAGGGTAACTCTTAGATGTGTTCATGTGTGCATTCAGTAATAAAAAAGAATGTTTTTGCAAACAACAATGTATTCAGTAAATCAAGGAAAAAGTCACACCAGGCAACCAAACGACATGCATGTTCTGTCAAGAGACCACACACGCTTTAAAAAGCCAGTCAGAGGTCCAGTCACTCCCCAACTCCCCAATCAACGTCTCCCTCATTGTTCCCTCTCTCTCTCTCTCTCTCTCTCTCTCTCTCTCTCCTTCTACCCTCCATGCTGTTGTTGATGTTATTGTCTGTTTTACGCTGCACATCTCTGGCATCTGTTCAGATTCGATTCCTCACAATCCCAGCGATGATCTCCAGCCAATGCCCTGGCTCGGCTCAGAGCTGGCACAGACGCAGTGGGATAAATCATCCGTCTAGGCCCGCGCTGCACTCGCTCTATTAACAAATCTGTGTACTATGAACGTGTGTGTGTAAATGCGACACGCCTCAACACATGTTCAACTTCATCTCGTGCTGTCATAAACATCTGATGGAGAAAAAAAAGTACATGAGAGACCTGATCATAATGAACGATCAAAGAGAAGAGGGGACACTGGAATCATCCATCTGACATTTCACTGAAAGGCGGACCAAGATTAAAAGTTTGTGAATGGCTGGATTACAATCCTTTTAAAATACACCACAAGGCAAGACTAATGCAAGAGTACTAGAAACAAACACGCCCCTGTTATTGTTGTGTGTTGACATTTCACATCTGATTTTGTGCAAAGAGATGGAAAACAGCACACAGACACTACTTGGCTCCCCCAGGGCTTGGTGACCCTCAGTGCGGCAGCATCACAATTCACAAACCCGCAGGGACACTTTTCAGAAACCAACCGGCAAATGGACGAGCACCCGAATCACGGGTGGTATTGCACAACCTCTTTTAAAAATCTGGCCTCGGCACTGTACTGGCGGGAGGAAGTCAAGCATCAGAAGGCCACTTCTACACAGGTGGGGGCACAAGGCTCGGACGAGCGGCTGACACCCGATTGCGACAACACAATGCTCCATCCAAAAGCATCAAGCGCACGGCTGAGCTCGAAAGAGAGAGACACCACTTTGGTTACATGCAGACAGATCCTGCTGGCGCCCGGATCAGAGATGGAAGCAGGCACAGGGCTCTTCTCATCATGCATTGGTTTGACTCATTTAGAGGCATGAACACAATGTAGTCTGCAATGTCTACTAAATTAAGGCCTGGCCTGATTGAGAAACCTAATCAACATCAGGGTGTCAATGTCTGCCTATGTTTCAAATGTAAGCCTTGTACGGTTTGTCTCTTGTCTCTGGGTGCACTTAAATCTTTCCTTATCCAGACAGGTTTCACAACCCCCATAATCCTATGATGTGTGTATGATGTGTGATCCTCAAACTATCTAAAACTTGCACTGCTGTTATCTGCCCGGTGTTTTTTGTTAACAGTTCCTCCAATCCTGTGACAAAGACAAAAGAGAAGGTTGGAAAAAAATGCAGCGGTACTTCTGCATTTGGCACGAATTCAAGGCAAAGCTGCACTCCCCTGAAAATATTTCCAGTTCCCTGTTTGTA
This sequence comes from Colistium nudipinnis, assembly GCA_016785305.1. NCBI lineage: Eukaryota > Metazoa > Chordata > Actinopteri > Pleuronectiformes > Rhombosoleidae > Colistium > Colistium nudipinnis. Next base: position 172,281 of record JAFBJU010000255.1, on the reverse strand, counting down.
TCAAAAGTGGACATGTGAATATGAACTATTTATAGAGCATAAGTTAATGTTAGTTAATTTTACAGCTGCGATTGCTTAAAATTGGATTAAATTTCCATTTTTACCAGGGCTCTTGATTTTCCAGTTCCAGCTTTTTAATTGTCAGCATCTACATTATTGTATGCTGAATATCTTTGGGTTTTAAACTACTTATCGGACAAAATAAGTCATTTTACTTTACTTTTTATTAAACCTGGCCTTGTTGGCATTTTATTTTGTGAAATTTTACACAAAAATCGTTTTGTTGGTGGGCCCCAACCAAATTTTAGACTAAAACAATTAAAGTTTTACAGACTGCCGGTTCAAATTGGCAGTTTAACAGATGCCATAACCATAACGTACTTCTGTATTTTCTTTCTCTGATTTCTTCATTTGCTTTTCCGATGCCCACTTCTGCACAAACCTGACATTTGTATTATCTGAAAAAGCTTTTTCCCCAAACTCTGGGAGGGGGAACACAACTTGCGAGAACAAACAGACAGATGGAATTTCAAAACTGCACAAGGACAACAATTAACCAAGCAGCAGAGAAGGGGAAAAAAATGTCTAATTCTCTCCAGATTTCTCCCGGCTTTTTTTTTTTTATCAAATGCAGCCTTTGTGGTCAGCGGAGGGATAACGTTTCTTTTCAAGCACTGGGGGCATGCAAATGTCGAATATTAAAGCATTTCGCTTGCCACTAGTTCACAAAAACTGTTTTAACCATCTGCTTGTTTGCCCTGCCCGCCTTTTTGTTATTTGTCCCTCCGTCTGCTTTTTCTCGATCTGATCGTTTTCATGGAAAATGTTTTTTTTTTTAAGAAGCACCTTTGGGTCCTTTCCTTCCAGCCTGTGCCGACACCAGTTGTTTGGGGGGGGGGGGGGGGGGGGGGGGGGGGGCGCATGTGGGACACAGAGGTCAGGTCCAGGTATAATTACTATAGCTCAGTTACAGTAAACCCATACAGGTTTTTCGGTCCTCTTGTTTGTTTAAATTCATGCCGAATGAATTCCATCTGCTCACAACACACGTCCAAACATAAATTCATTACGATATTCCTATTACACAACAATAACCAAGACATTTTGTGACGGTTGCCGGGGGGTGAAAAGTGGCCGAGGCAGATGAGAAACAGTCGAGAGTATTTCTCCTCCTGCCAACTCAAGCATAAACAATGATTCACTGCGCGGCTCGGGGCCCATCGGAGCCTTGTTAGATCCCGCTGCCAAAGACCCGTCCTGCTTGAGTGACGGCCTTTGGGAAACCATCGATGGAGGTTATGACAGACGCATGAACAAAACTTCCCCTCGCCGCTGTCTCCCTCTGTCCTCCACACCTTTGTAAATGCCCAATTGTGCCGTACGTTACAACACGCGCGTCAACCCGTGCTGACACATGGTGCAAAACAAAGACTCGTGGCTCCCATATGGTCTAATGGAGGATTTTTTTTTTTGCATAAGATTAATAAAGGGGGAGACGATTTTACTGCAAATATCTCGTGGCGTTTACGGCAAGGAAGAAAAACGAGTAAAAAGGAAAAGGGAAAGGCCTTCGGAGGCCTGGTCAGCGACCATATGTCTTTAACAGCTGTGCAGTCTGAGCCAGGACTCGGCACACACTGACCAGCTTTTTCCCCTGGACTTCACTCTTGTGCTTCCAGCTCTGACACCTGCTTATGCAATCTCCCGCAGTAAGGTAGCCATGTGCTCTCAGCTCCAAAGCAGCGGTATCGGTGAAAGAGCTGAACCGACCTCAGCTATAAAAAAAAAAAAGCGGAGCTTTTAGCTATGGTCAAGAGCCAGCCATCATTTCTTTATCTGAAAGAGTGGCCAATACTCTTTCAGACAAAAAAGGACAAGCTGTATGTAGATAGTGTCATGGTTTCGATTAATCCTTGGAAATGAGCCGACTATAATGTCAAACTATTTTCTGGCAAAAATCTTAAGGTTTACTGTTGCTTGAAGAAACAATCCAAGCCTACATTTCATTGCATATAAGATTTATGAATCTTTAAACAAAACTTTTGAGACATTTTATCCTGGAAGAAAAAAAAAAAAACTTAATCGCAGCGATGATGCAGATTTCCACAACATCATTATCAACATAATAATGCCAGCAGTATCCCAGAAGTTTCCAGAGCCTTGAGGTATACTGATTGCTATATACCTATAATAGCAGAACGGATGCCGAAGTGTAAACGCTGACCAAAACACCTGGATTACATCTACAAATCTGTTTTTGTGCATGGGGATATTCAGCATATAACACAGAGGCAGAAAGTACTATTAGCAGCGCAGTTTACCCACAAGTGGACAATTTGGAATCCAAAAATTACCGATTATTGAGCTTGAAGTGGAAACAATTACAGATTTAGATACGGCTGCCTTTCTTTTTGAACTCTCGGAGTTAGAGCTCAACAAAATTAATGACTCAGTCATTCAACACCATTTAGTTTAATGCATATTATACAAATAGAACAAAAAGAGCCAAATTAGCTTTATAAACTATTTTTATCTGTTCCTACTGTCAATTACCCTAATTGAGAACTTCACTCTAATCATCACGGCTTTAAGTCTTTATTATGTAGTACAATAAAAAAAAAAAAAACTTTATAATTCAAATTCAAATGTGCAAAAATAGATTGACTCGCCTTTGAGTGTCTTTGTGGTTCACCTCTATATTAAGCAATGTGCTTAATCAGCTTAACGATGAGCAGATCGCGTCCAGGAGACGGGTCCAGAAAAGCAGCACCCTGTTTTTAAAAAGGTTCCTCCTTGGAAAGCCAATTTCTAACCTGGAGGCAAACTCTATTGCACGCTGTTTTACTTAGCAAGCATTCCACACGCAGACATCAAAGAGAGCCTATTGTCTCGTGAGCGTGCATTCAGCTCACATTTTCCCCTCCACTCTGGGATACCTGTGATATACCTAACTCGGACCTCCATTCCATAATCTCCACCTCAGGAACTTTGGCTGTGCATTCATAATCTCAATTCACAGCTATTAAGGTCATTAAGGGGGAAGAGAGGCAATCTCAGTAATAGCAGATCAAAAACAAATCATGCACGCTAAATAGCACACCGTCCAATATTAACAACCAAAGCCTATTCGGACGGAGTCTTTTATTAAGACTCTGTATCTTTTCCACAGACATTGCCTGTGGCTATTGCCAAGTACACAAAGCCAATATTGTTGTTCTGGCCAATAAAATTCACCATTTGCTGTATGCACAAGTTAATGAAAGACAAATAAATTGTCGGCCTTAAAACATGCGGACTTTAAGTATTAGACAGTGAAATTGTTTTTTTTTTTTTTTCGACAAAAGTAAATGAGTTTCAGTCAAAATAAGATTCACAATATGCTTCCAATTAAATCCGTACTCCAACGGAACGCAGAAACGTGCCCACATCTCGGTAAACTTTCCAAATCTCCCTCAAGACATAATCACTTCAATCTTGGGGTGAATGTCTGCATTATATTTGTCAAAGATGTGTAAGTCCCGGAGCACTGCAGATGTGAGAGTCAGAGGTAAATGTTTCTTCTCAGAGCCCGATGCCGATATCAATTGGGAGGAGAAAGTTTCTTATATCAATAAATCGGCCTTATTTATTAAAAACCTTTTTACCAAGGATTCCTTAAATGTTATTATCCAACTCTCAAGGGAATGTAATTAAGCATTGGTCAATTACAATTTAACCACTTCTTTAAAAAAAAAACTATAAATAGAAAGGAAAGCAAAGGAAAAACAACAAAATATGTGTGTAAGTAAGGAATGAGAGCCCAAGGGGACACTCAGCGTTGTTTGGCATAAAGACTGGCAGGGGAAACCGCCAGTTTAGCTCTCTCTAAAGTTCACAGACACACATCCCAAAGCTCACTAATTATCATGTTGCATCACGTTTATTTAATCTAAAAAAAAAAAAGAAAGCTGTGGTATTACGGGGATCCATGCTGAAAATTACTCTTTGAAACCCGCACATCCATCCCCTTGTCTGATTATTAATAAAGCAGGTATTAATAGACTAGGTATTTCTGAAAATGCCAAACCTTACTTTTAATTAAAAAAACATAATATCACCACCAGTATGCAGCGCAGTTGATCCAGGTGAGTGGGGATTTTAACGTGCCGACCTTACCTCAAAGACCTCCTCATCCAGGATCCTGGTGCCAAAGACCGTAATGCCCTCTGTGTTGATGACAGCCTGGTCTCCTCTGCCGAGGGGCCGGGTCACCTTCTTCTTACAGTCCAAAATGATGGTGACACTCTTCTTCTCAACGCTGATGGCTACACGGTGCCACCTGGGAGGCACCAGAGAAACAGAGCGAAGGCAGTCAGATATGTGATCAGAACTCTCATATATGTGTATATATATATATATATCATCTCAAATTGCCTTTATATATTTTGATTAGATTAATGGTGAACAATATGAGCACTCTGAAACAGAGTCATAAGAACATGTGACCAAAGCTACTTACCAGTCGACCTTCATACTTATAAAGGCAATCAATGCGAAACAACCATTTTCCACACGTGTTTCACGAGGGACGCTGAACTGTTCATCATGAGAGTAAATCCTGTTAAACTAGATTTTGTCCCCAATTTTTATGATCCGCTTATGATCAGTCTTAAACCAGTAAGTGACTGTGGCTTTAATTTGGTACGGATAAAAGGGGCCACCGTGGTTTTTCGTGATGCTGCCATTACATCAATACGACACACCCACTACACTCTGACGGAAAAACTAGACTACTGTATCACCCCAAACACAAATAAAATGGACACCATTATACCATATACCATTTACCGTTATGAGCAGTGAAGATCAAATCAATACTGCAATAGCTACCAAATATAAGATTGGTACTCTATTTTTTCTTCTGATTTAATTCAAACAAACAACCACACATGGAAAACGTTTACGGAATTTCTGTAAGCATTTGGGCAAATGATTGATTTAACAACTTTAAAGCAATTATTTGTCTCAGCATCATCGGACAGCACTTTACAAAGAGGATGAACCATATCGGTTCGCCGCTAATTTGACCCCTGCGCTCGGCGCGTTATTTACAGTACCATTACTGTCGGATTTCTTCAACATGGTATTAATGACCGAGCAAATGTGATGATAATAAATCCTCAGGGTTGTGTCTCCGTTTGCCAGGCTTGGAACAGTTAAGTGTGTTTTGGATGCCTGAGAAAAGAGGCTGGGAAGATTGGTTTGGTTTAGCATAAAATAAAAATCTATAAATCTTCATAAAGCGCTCCAGACGAGCACAAACATATGCTGCTTTGTTTTTCGGCCAATTACACAAGCTTCACAAACAAATTTTTCCGATATTTAAATTCCTCGCTGAAAGATTCCTCGAGTCCATATGGTACTCAAAAGGGAACGCGTAAGAGACAAAAAAAAAACCCGACATGAAAACCGCCACGCTCAAATGGGAAGCAGCCGCTCGGTCACTCACTTTCCATCGGCCAGGTTGATGGAGCGGAAGAAGGGGTACTCCTCCGGGGCGGGCTTGCCATGCTGGTCCTCGTACAGGAGGACGGGGGCGCGGCCCACCTCCACGCCCAGCTGCTGGATGCCCTGCTTGTTGTACACGGACAGCAGGAAGGACTGGAGGCCTGCCTTGGGCTTGATGGTAAACAGGATGGAGAAGTCTTCTGGGAAAACACCCCCTGATGGTGAAACACGCAGAAGACACATGGGTCGGTTATGGTGATGGAAACCAAGAGATATAGGGCTAAAAAAAAAAAAAGATTTTATTGGGTGCACATTGTTTTTTCGTCAGAGGTTTTACAGCCTTGCTGTGAATCCGATTCATGCAATTACACACATGGGAATGTCCCAGTGTTACCGCAGTATTTCCGTTTACATTTAAATGATGAGATGTTGCAGAAATGTCCTTCTTAAAGCTAAAGGAGGACACATATTCTCTCCAAGAGTTAGGGAGATTTTTATTGCCTTTCTGGATGAACCAATGCAAGCTGCCTGCCCGCTGAGTTAAGGTAATGGGCTACAGGTAGTGGCCTCTTATTTAGCACCCTGATGTCAGCGAGGACAATTATAAGCAATTTTCTTCAAGTTGGCTCAAATAACATATATTAAATATAATTATTTTTAAACATATTCCTGCTTTTAATTTAAATTATGAGGCAACGCCTCCTTTTAATGGGGGCTCTATATTGTTCATTTTGGATAATCTGGATTACTTGTACAGTAGCCTTCACTGATGTCTTTACGAGGGTGTTTGTATTGTAAAGACCGAACTGGATATTGTCCCCTTTATTAGCTCTCTAACTTTCTCCCATTCACATTACACCTAAACAACTGGACGTGGAGCCGTGTTTATTCAGTAAGCTGAGCGAGATTTTGGCACGCCCTGAAGGGAAACAGCAGCGGTGATGTCACCTCATTTATTTTACAGGAGCTGCAAAAACAACACCTCGGACAAAATGTCGTATTTCTGATCGTTCGGTTGACTACATAAACATCGAACCAATCCTGAGCGTATAAAAGTCCAATTAGTCGGAGGACATTTTGACACTTGGCTTCCATGTCACCTCCAACACCTCTCGCCTCAAGCGTAACTATATTCTTCAAATTTCCTTTACTGAAAAAAGTATAGGGTGTGTTGGCCGTTTAAGTCAAAAAACACAGAGAACTTCTCTCTAAGTCTATTTACGCTTCCTTTTTTTTTTTTCTTTGTAACCCAGCCACATTTCAAAAAGACCAATGCATACTGCACAGACTGGGGAGGTTTATTTAACACTACTTATTGCCTAATAAATGTCTATAGGCTTTCTTGCCAAGTCACTATTGAGCAAGTATAAGCAACAGGGTACTCTTTCTTCAATTCACGTCCGTAACAGTGAACTAAAGAGCCTCTAAGGCATGTGAAGATTATTGTTATATATTGTTATGCATCGTTTTCATGCATAAATAACAACTGTTTCATCTCCCCGGGGCTCACTGGCTTTCTACAGCCATCAGCCATAACAGAGGTTCATTATAATAATCGCCTATTGAATGACCTCAGTAGTAATTAATAAAGCTGAGAGCAAGAAAGTGGCGAACCTAAATGTTACACAGTCAAATAATTGTTCCATTTCTCCAGGTGGACTCTTTCCAAATAAAATAAATATGCCTTTACTCATAGTCAGTCAGCCTTTGAGTCAGGCAATGTGCGTTCAATATGAAAACCTTGCTAGATTTCACCACGTCAAGTCAGAAAACAGTTTTTCCCAATTGTGCCAGCAATCAAATTTGAGCAGAGACATTTTATTGAGAATGTCACTCCACAGCGCATCAAAAGAAATACTACTCTCGCTGATTCGCAGAAATAAATTGCGGGTTCCCCCCAACATATCAAGTAACAAAAAACTGTCTTGAGTCGTATGTTTATGTGACATTTCATACGCCGTGCGCTGAGCGACTCTCATCCCCTACGGGTTCTTGGATCTGAGTAGAGCGCCACATGGGCGTCCCGTAGAAACGAACTGCTGAACGTCTGCGCCGCGTGTGCCCTTACAGGTGCTTGATTATATATTGGTTATTCATGACATCATTCTTTCGCTATTTCATTGTGAAAGAATGCGTCTTTGAGATGGTTTAGATTATCGTTAAGTGGTACAAGACAGTACATGATCGGCCCCTCAATCGTATTTTATCCAAACAATTATTTTTGGGAGCAGGCATGAAATTTGTAACTGTGCACGTGGCGTCAGTCGACACTCAGATATCTCTACGACTAATGGATCACACGCTTAGATTATAATTTCAATTTGTCCACTGTTTTGGTTTTTGTGTTGTGCTACACAGACACATTGGTGCAGACATTAGGGTTGGCAGGGGTTGCTTGTTGTTTCTTGAAAGAGAAAATATGCAAGTGTTCTTGAGCAAAAGCTGCTTTTCAAAGGTTTTGTGCAACGATAAAACAAAAAAACTCATTACCTTACAAAACAAACCCCCCCTATCCCTGAGCCACTTTAATTTCACAAGAAGTGCTCAAATTGAGTTCAGATGTCAAATAAAAGTGTTTATTTGATGTTCTCTGCTTTCAGGAAGTGCAAGACAGTAAAGTAAAACTGCTAACTATCTCCTAAACAGCAGCAGTAGGCAAGAGGTCTTCAACAATGCTGCATTCATCAATATCATGACTTTAGGCTCTTTTCCTATTTTCGATATCTTTTACAAACCCAGACGGACCTGTTGACTGCTGTGTGCAGTTGCACCTCATGTGAACTTATAATTAATATTTTATTGTCCGTTCTCGCCGCGAGATCTTTTTCTTATACTTGTACAGAGTTTCCTGGTTGAGATTGTATGAAGTGAGCAGTGAGTGGTCTACCAGGGAAGAGCTGCTTGGTGGGAGCGCTGATCTGGGCCTGTTTTCCCACTCGGAACGCTACGTCGGGTTTGGATCCTCTCCGGGCTGTGCAGAAGCCCGTTGTTTTCCGAACTCCTTCGGGAGAGCTGTGGAAGTCTAGCACCTTCAGTACGTCCACTGGTTCAGCTGTGGAAACAGAGCAAAGATTGGCTGAAACTACTCGATGGCACCAAAACAACAAAATTACAGTACATTTTCATAGGAATACTGAATTTGGAGAACAAACTCGACCAAATCCCCCAAAGTGCAGAGTCAAATGTTTCCCACACACAGACTCTATTTGGTTTGTGCTCAACAGCTATGTTGAGCACAAACTGTATTTTTGCGTATTTTTTTGCAGATTTTTTTCCAAATGTTTAAATGCATGTAAGTGTACTCACAAGCTGATTGAGACACGAGAGGAGCAGATTTACCGAAAAAATATCCATTCAACAGACACATCGATATAGTGTCACGATATCCCTAAAATAACGTCACATACCAACAAATCAAAAAGAAGGAATATATACAGCATTCAATTCAAACAAATGTAAGAAAATATAGGTGACGTATGATATTAAGGTTGAAAAAGCTTTTTTTAATATGATGTACTACTACTAGTTTACAAGCTGCATTTTGAACAGTTCATAGAAAACATAATAGAACCAGTCATTTTGATGATAAGTCAACATTTACCCTCGTTACACTCCTGCCTCTTCAGTGACTACTGGCCAAATGGTTCAACTAGTTATTCTTTTATGAGCTCCCTCGGAGCACTAAAAATGTTAGGAGCCATTCGGCACAAATAATAGCTCCCCTTTTTCCCCCACTAACCCCCACAGCCAAAAGCAAAAGCATCTATGGGATGATTAAACCGCCGCAGATCACCGGATCCTTGGAATAAGGAGAAAGAAGAAGTGCAACTTTACAAGCTTCTTAATACTACTTAACTTTCTATCAATTGACCTGGGCTTTAGGTTTGAAACTACTGGCCTGTGCAGACTTAAAAAAAAAAAACTCTGTGTATCATTCCCCAACCCCCCTTCCATATATATATTTTTTTTTCAATCTCAAACTCTGACATTCCCTTAGGCACATACTCATTTATGTTGTGATTATAGGGGAACATAAGGGTACTAATATGGTATGTTTTAAATCTGGTGAAAAAACAGGGTGTTGACAGTAGGGCACAGCATCAGTTGTGATTTCATTTACGTCTCACTTCCTACAGTACGAGTTGGCCTGTAATTACAGTGTGGTGGTGGGTAGACACTTAAATGTGCATGGAGAACTGCACATGACAGAAGTGTAGGTTTGAACAAATCGTTATTTTAACCCTTTTCACAATGGTTGCGAAAGTGCAGGACATAAATCATGTCTGTACTTAGTGAAGAAATCCAGTCATTACAGAAAGCACA
>JAFBJU010000255.1:108924-162456 GCA_016785305.1 Colistium nudipinnis | reverse complement strand
ATATAAATATATATATATATATATATATATATATATATATATATATATGTGTGTGTGTGGGAGATAAAAATAGGCTTAAATCCAATAATTATACATGAACCAATAGTAATTATTATTTTATTGTGTGATCTATGTAGGGGAGACAGGGTTGCTTCAAAGTCAAATGTGATATGACTTCATGGCCGTGTTGGTGAGGGCTTTCTGACCATAATTGCCAACTGTACTTTAGCTTCGGTGTCAACTTTCAGCTGTATTTTTTTGCTGATGTTGTCAACGCACGTCGCGACAACTTCCTACTTCTGTCTTGTAAATATGAATACAGAAAATATAAGCACATCAGGAGGTCGCGATGTATTGGCCAGATGTAACATTGGATCTACAAACTGGACAGAAAATATTTGACTTAACTCAAACGGGATTATAAGCCAAAGAGGGACAACAGAGATCCAAAGCAGAAAAGAATATGCGTAATGATGAAACCTAAATGCTACTTGGTCAAAAACCACAAACCAGCGCAGCCGTGTCCAGACATCACATTACTAATTTCTTTTCAGTGAGTCAGGAGGCAGGATGTGTCCTTTTAAAAAGCCCAGCAATGATAAACAATGTCTGAATGGTCAGCTTAAAATTCCACTGGGACGATAAGGCCTTAAAGGAATGGCAGATAACAGGCTTCATGTGCAAAATCGCCCTAGTACGGGAAAAATAAAAAATCTGGATTCATGTGTTTGATAAAGGCAAGAACGCATTGTGGGAAAAATATTCCAGGGGATCAGACAGGAGCTTTCCTCGAAGTGCACATTGCAGGAAATGTCATCAGCCCTATAACGCTCGATTAAACTGCATGAACTGGGAGGAACATTTGGTCGAGAGGCGGAGACCAGACAAAACAGGGCTGACTGGCCATCAGATCAAGATTTAATAAAGATAACAATGGAAAGGAACAGTGTTGCAAGGGATTTATCCATCAATGGTAATAATAAAAAAAAAAACATTTGGTCTTTATCTTCACATACAGAGGAGCGTACTACTTTTGTGTAGTTGCTCTTGTGTTAACACTGAAACATCAATCCAAAAGCAAAAAATATTTGAATCGTTAAATTATACGTATGTTTGCGTTTTTCTTTTTCTTTTTTTTCTTTTTTGAGTGTGAGTCATGTGGCACGTGAAGTCATAAAGTGCTGATTGTGCGGTTACTGTGCGCATTTAGTGACCAGGAGGGGGCGGGGCAGTGTGTGTGTGGGGGGGGGGGGGGGGGGGGGGGGGGGGGGTCTGATGGTTGGAGCTACAAGCCCACATGCTGAACCTATTATGGCACTGGCACTACTCCACCCCCCCCCCCCCCCTAACTAAACATACATGAGACTAAACGGAGAAGGCCCCATCCCTGTAGCTAACTCTCCTATGACCAGAAAAATAACAGCTCGAGTGATGGATCGGACTCGCTTGATTCCAGCACATGCTCTGGGGTTTTTGTCTGCAGTTTTTTTACTAAGTTTGTGCAGATCTGCTCTTTGAGCAATGGGAAGGACTGAAATCATTACGATTCCAGAGCCAAGTCTATTGACACTGCGTAAATTTAAATTGTTGGCAGTATGGGCAATTAATCGATCAAAGCAGAGTGTCTGAGAAAGATTAATACCAACAAAGCAAAAAAAGGGAGGGAGTTAATGATTACTGACACTGAGGAAAGAGTAATTGAACAAACACAGGATTCATTTCGTCCCGAAGACTGAATGTTGGACTGAAAAACACATGGAGAATGACATGCAAATGCCAGGTACCAAATGCCAAGTCTTAAACCTCACACCGAATGCCTCATAAAAAGGAAAATTGTCTGTGGCTCTTCTGAATATTGTCCCGAGCACAGAGCTACTGGTACTTGAAAAAAAGAAAAAAAAAAAAAGGAAAGAAAGCTCTGACTAAAGGTCTCTTTGTGAGTTTGAGAATGTCTTTCTGCATTACTGCATACCTCAAGGCCTCATATATTCCAGATGTGCTGAATTGGCCTGGACTGACCCCACCCCCACCCCAAAACACTCCACCCCCACGCCCCCTCTTCCAAAGCACTCACACACACACACACCTGCCCACTCGCACCCCAACTCTTCAGCCCCTCTCTTCCTCCTCCTCCTGCTCCTCCCATAACCATCTCCTCACAGAAGCCCAGAAAAATATCCCCAAACCATTAAAGACCCCAAATGACAAGGTAGTGCTTTTAAACAGCGTTTAAGGAGCAGGAGTTAGGAGGTTTTTTGCGTGCTGTCCCCTCAGCGCATCCTGGAAAAAAAAAAAGACTCCCATCATTCCAACCTTTACAAAGACGTAACCCATATTCCAATGATAAGGATGGAAACCACAAGAGAGAGGAGACGCTTCTCTCGTGCCGGAGGTACCCAAGGCAGTCTGAAGACTCTCCGCAGTCTGGCATGATGGATCATTTGTCAGCCCTCTGTGATTTTTTTTTTTTTAATGACACATCTCCCTGACTGCTGTCCGGGGGGACTCGTGATAAACTATCAGCAGCGTTAACAAGCGACTGACATGACAAAAGGAGAGTGATTTCCCCCCGAGGCGGCCAGACATGCAGTGACACGGGGGGAAACCTCTGTTAACATCATTAAAGCAACTTACCCAGCAGACCCCCCCCCCGCCCGCCCCACCACACACACACACACTCCCACCCCCCCCGCACATTAAAATACCATTTTCAACTTTAGGAGCTCCGTTTTCCAGCACTCTGCACCTCATAACTCATCAGGGCCACAGAGTTTGAAGTTTAAGGATCAGACTCGTGATTAACGTGTCATTCTGCCTTCCTGTCACTGAGGCTGTGTGCAGCAGCATCTCTCCACGTCTGTTTTTTTTTTTTTTTCCGTGTCACTGCCATCCACTGAGAGTTGGCAGCAAAGGCGGCAATTAAAGTTCACTGGAAAGCCTGCAAATGTTAGCGAGCACATCATGCAATTGTGGTTGCGTTTAAGTATCGGTCAGAGTGAAGAAAGATGGGCAACAGGGCAAGCCGTGCCACTGTGGTGCTTAAATGATCTTTTAATCTCTGGGGACCTCTCTGCCCTCAGCTGCAGGATTTCTGTGTGTATCACAGGACATCAAAAACAATGGGTGATGTCCAAAGTGGGATGGGACTCCACACAGGAAACGTCTAGACGGGATGCAATAAATTAGGTCACTGACCAACTACTGTCCCGAATCATCTAACTAAAATGACATAATACCATAAAATAGTAAAAAAAAAACGTCTTATATCTTAATTTCACTAAGATACTGTCCCTATTATGGCTCCAATTTAAAAGGGCATATAAAAAGTACAACTTATCTACACACCACACCAAAATTGACACACAACTGTGACAGATATAGATTTTTCTCCGACTAAAGTCAAATCACAGTCTGGGTATGTCTATGACTCAACAGACAAAGGAAAAATAAAAGAAGAATTTAATGTGACCCACATATGTCTCTCTAAGCAGAAAAAAAATACTCAAGATTTTTTTCTTTTCTTTCTTTTCCATCAACGCCCCTTCTGGGACTTAGTGGGAGCCCAGATAATGTGGAAAGATGGTGACTCTTCAGGCCAGAGTATGAATTTCACTCCAAGAATTCCACATTCCAGGAATATACATTTTATTTTTTTTTATTGACCACAAAACCTATATTTCTCTTAGTTACAGTGTGCCACTGATCGCTGGAAAACAAACCACAACTTATCAAATCAAACCACATTTGAGACACTTTTCAGGCTACACTGTTGTTTTGGAAAAAAAAAAAGATTAATTATCTATGGGCTTTTAGTCATGTGTAAAACCTTAATAATTTCCAGTGGTATAGCCAAAAGAGAAAAAAGAACGCAAATACGCTGAAGATATTTTTCCTGTGACAATTCCAGCTTCTGAAATGATGTAGTAATGTGTCACACAAACATTTTGACCACAAATGAGCCCCATTATTAACCCTTATTGACGCACACTGTTTTTTTTCGACCATAGTAGGTCAAAATGCAATCAACACCCTGAGTCCTCTGGTTATTGACCACACCTGGAAGACTTCACCTACCCAGACAGTCAGAGGAATCTAAAATACAATTCAATCTAAAAAAAAATAAACGTTTAAAGGTTTGCTTTACAACTTTAAAAGTAGACAATCTGAAGCCACCGACATGTGAGGATGAGTATGGTGATGCGTAAAGGTGTGCAGGCAGAGTTAAGTGGAGTTTGATGACCAGACTCATTAAATTGGCATTAAATAAAATCAAAGTTGTCATCTCTTCTTTGGCCCCCACACTGACACCTATGGGCAGTGGGCCAGTGCGCAGGCCCCCGTGCACTGTGCACGCTGCGCGTGATGCCCGGGGGCTTTGGCACGTGCGTGTGTGAGTGTGCGCGAGGGGTGCAGCTTCTTACCTGCTCTGACTTGGGCAGCCTGCAGCATTAAAATTAACGTCACCAATGCGGTAAGCGTTGAGTCCCATTGCCACCTTTTCGTTTTCCACCTGGTGCTCCACCTTTGCATTTCCATGGTGAGCGCCCGCGGCTTTTAAAATAATAATAATAATAAATAAATATCAAAATCTCTGCCTTCCACAAATCCACGAAAGAGTGTGCTGTCTACTGGAGCTCCATGTGTGGCAGTGTGAAGACGCCTCTCTCAGCCGGACTGGGCCCTTCAGATCCGCTCCCCCTCAAGCCCAGCTCTCAGACTGATGGTGAAGGGCTTTCATGAAGGAGGGAAGAAAGAAAAAAAGGGAAAGCGCGCGCACACACCAACTCTCTCCCCGAGAGCCGCGCGCCGTCAGGAGGCTGGGCAACACCACACTGACACCGGGAAATTCATCAAATCACCGGTCGGGAAAGTTGCTCCGGGACACGCCCCCCCCCTCCCACCCCCCTCTGTGCTTTGGATGGGGGCTCATCAAGCGTAGCATCACTACATCCCAGGGCAACCTAATTACAGTATCCATGATAGTTTATTCGAACCAGCAATTGTCTCTTTAACTCCTAAAACGTTTACATATTAAAAAGGGAGGATTTAGGTTGTAGCACAGCACAATACCGTTCTCTCTAGGAATAAGCTTATAATAATAATCGGGGCACCCAGGAGGAGGAGAATGCACTAAACATAACATATAGCGGTCAATGTGAAGAAATGGAATAGAGATGTTGTTTGAGAAGTTTAACGCTGGAGAATGTGACAGGAGCCCCGACACTGGCTGATGGCTGATAGAAAAGCCTCAGTGGTCAAGAGGAAATGTTTTCCAGACTTTAGGAGTTTCCTCGAAAAAGCCTTTTGTTTTTTTTTTTTTTGTTTTTTTTTTTGGACAGCAGGGCTTCTGAGGCCTGACAGTAATTAATGGTTGAAGATGACTGGAACAAAGAATGGAAGAACAGGTGGTAGCGATAGAGTGTAACCCCTCGCTTTGGTTTTCCAGTGCGCACAGACCAAACAGCGGCAATGGCAGTCGCTGTCACACAAATCTACAAAATGCATTCCAGAAAATGTGTCGAGTGTTTACATGTTGTGTCACAAGTTATATATTAAAACCACAAGCTTAAATAATGCTTGGTGCATTGAACCAAAGGCTTTACACAGAGCTGTACAGTTGTGGCTGATTATACTTTGAATCATGTGTACTGTATTAGGGATTAAGCATGATAAAAAAAAATGCAGATTTCCTTTGAAAAACATCATCTGGGAATTTAATCAGTGGCTTTACACTCAAGATTGTATGTGACTGCTGGTCTGATTTATTAGGGCCATGCAAAATTTAAACACGTATTTTCTCGGGGTCATTTGCTGGGAATTTCAACACTCACGTCTGGTTGTCGCTTAAAAAACACCACTTCCTGTTGGCCAGTGTGCAGCCCGTGCTCACGAGTACTTGGGTGGCAGCTGCTGCATTGAGCATTGAGAGAATAGTGTTTCCCATTTCCCTTTCAAGTCATGACTGTGTGGTCTGAAATGGCAGCAATATTCAGTACGGTAGATATTGGATCTCTGGGAGCCTGAGTATTGATACAGATAATCAGCCAGTGCCTCTAGCTTTGACAGGAGTGCTATTAGTTTCCCAGCTTTTTGGACCATAAACCAAAAAGAAAATCTGATAAACATCTGATGTGAGGATGAATGTTGACGTCAAATTTCATGGAAATCCTCCAGTTGTTGAAATGTTGAAATGGCACCATCGAAAGCCCCAGCAAAAATCCTGATGAGCTCACCAGAGGACAGGTCAAGGGACTGTCTCTATCATTGAGATCAATTCTTTGAAGACTGGCTGCTAAAGTAATGTCGGACCTTTACTCATCTACTAGTACAAAATATAAGCAGAGAGGGTCACTCTTGAATATATGACGTCAAAATAAGCTCTGTTTTGAACTTTGTGATATTGGACGACCCGTATTGTTTGCATTATTAACGCTATGAGCTGATTCTATGGCCTTTTGATTGCGCAGGAGTAGAAAGTAGTTATTTGGAAACTGCCCGGCCAATGCACATTGGATCTCTGGTGTAGTCGGTTGACTTTGCGTTGTCAGTCGTTTGGCAGAAAATGGCTGAATCCCTTGTTCATGTCGCTGACTTGGACTGTGGCCCGAAATGTTTGGTTTAACTTGACGAGCCCTTCTGCTCTGGCAAAGGAAAACTGAACCTGAACGCTGAGCAACCCAAAACCAAGAAGTCTTCATTTTTAAGTTTCAAACGGGACTCGGAGGGATGGCAAAATGTGCCGACTGAAGTCCAACAGCTCCTTGTAGGTTCTTGTCCCAGGGACAGTCTACAATTTTCAGCAAGGTTTGACTTTGGAGTTGCCCTCTTCGTAGCTGGAAGCATATGATTACAACTGATGCATTTACTGCCAACGTCTACCAAGATGACATTGTATAATTATTCTATAATAAGTCTCTGCTCCATGTACAGTTCTGCCCAGAGCAGCTATAAAAACAAAAAATGTCTTGAAATGTTGCCCGGTGGCTTTTGCTTTTCTATCGGGGGTTTAAGCTTTTAATCAGAGCGCTTTCAAGTTTCAGAATAAAATGATTTTTTGCTGCTTGATACAAAAAGTAGACTAGTAGATTTACAGGATTTTAGCTTTCGACTTTTAGACACTAAGTATGAGTGTGTAACCAAAAATGCTGTTAGGTTCTATCAAATGCATTAAAAGTGATTTTTGGGATTTGTGATGCATTTGAAACAGAACGCAGCGTCCAGGAAACTTCTTCTGCCAGACGTAAAGTTGCCTTTCCTCATGACACTCAACGTGATGAATGGGAAAGAAATATATCTTTTATTCCCTTTATTCCTCTACATAGCAGCCAAGAAACCTGGAGCAGGGATACGTGCCTTGCATGTTCAGAGTTCACACGGCCGACGGACGGACGGGGGGCCTTGAACCCAGGTTCTCCGCTGGAACGGTGGATCCCTTCATCAATATGCCTCAAAAGCTGCGGTGAGAACAAAGTGGCCACCGGCTCCTCTGAACTCAGACGTCTCCTCTACCAGATCACAAGTAGAACCCAACCTCACGAGCGCCTTATTACTATGAATTATCCAGCCAGAAGGCAGCGTGTGGCTGTTCGGGGGTGGAGAGGGATGCATACGAGACACTGCAGACCGCATAACCACCCAGTGGAATCTATGTTTGTCTGGGCTCGCTCATTATAGGTGCGTGTGGTGCCCAGGCAGCCAAGGTGAGGCTGGTAGATTGTTGGGACGTGGGAAGGTGGGCTCTCACTTTCCCATTTTGTCAGGTCACCGGGTTTTTGTTCCACGTCAAAGTCATCCCTTCACCGTGCCCGGCGGTGAAATGGTGCCCAGCGGAGAAAAGCAACAGAGCAGGGGACTTCAAAGTAAAGTGAATTATATTGTCCAAAACAAAAAGTGTCAATACTGAAAAAGAAAGGTTCCTCAATTTACAGTTAGATTCATCCTCTTGGATGACTATCTGCTTGCCATATTTCATGGCAATCTATGCGACTGCTGTTGGAATATTTCAAATTGTGATGGACTGCCATTGCCACACAGGAAGTGTGAGTAGACACAGATTCAGAGTTGTTACACTAACGAGAGTCTTATAAACAATCTCGAGAGACTAGACCTTAAGAGCACGTCGCGCTGAAACGAAGAGCTGGCTGCGGATTTGAAATAATAATTGTGCATAACCAGAGCTCAGCTGCTCTGCAATCTCGGAAAAGAAAGAAAGTGCAGAGGGGAGGACTGCGCTCGACCTCGGACCGGAGGAGTGACAGACAAGAGGAGAGGCCATCCTATTTTCATGTTTCTTGTCAAGTATGTGTGATGAATGCCTTTCCCCTCGGCAGTGAGCGGTGTTATGGCGAGTTAAGTGGAGAGGCCTGGGATAATCTAAACATGCCGCGAGCCTCTCGTATTTCATGAGCCACGGGCCCTCCCCGAGCCTCGTTTCCAGCCGTCAGCAGTAAAAAAGCGATAGTAGACTGTCTGACACCGAACGAGGAGGCACAGACACACACCGACACCGACCGTCATGTCCTGTTATCACACTTTGGGAATAAATTCAAAAATGTCAAACAAGGCAGTTTCACTCGAGAAGGACTGCTTTTAGGTCGAAGGCACTAAATAAGAATGGCACTTAGAGGGATAATGATAAAAGTGGCTGTCGAGGAAGGGAAACAGTAAAAAAATAAAAAAAAAAAGACAAAAAAGGACAAAGCCGAAACGGACGCTGGTGGCGTGTGCACTGAAGATGCTGGAGTCTGAACCTGATGTTCCTCATTGCTCGTTCATTCTTTTTTTTTCTATTGTGGTCAAACATAAATCTCTGTGTCATCTTTGATGCTGTGCAGGAAAACGTTTATTTTGAGGCTGACATCTTTACAATAGCAATTGTTCCAAATGAGAAGATTCTCACAAACAATCACGTGTGTCCAAGAGGATCAATAATCAGAGAGGAACAGGGCCTGGGAATCAGGCTGAAAATCGAGGAGGTGAACAATAAATCACCAAATCTGGTGAATCTCCACACATGTTGCCGATTTTCTCAAGCTGCATTCATTAATGTATTTCATATCCCGTTAAACAGCTAGAAAAAGAAATAAAATAAATGCAATTTTTTTTTTCTTTTTTCTAATCTCTTCTATCTCATTGTTTCGTGTTCTTCCAACCCGGAGCAACAGAGGACTCGACGGGAGGGATCTTTTTCAGCCAAACATTTCCCAGGATTCATTGCGTGACCGAGATAAACGTTTTCAAATGAGATAATTTGGGCTTCAGCCTCGCGACACGATGGGGAAATTCTCCGCAGACCAGCGTGTCTCATTTTGGTCAAGTTGAGTGGGCAGGAAACGCACACATTCTCTGGCATGTCATTTTCTTGAAACACTTGACCAGCAAAATTCTTTGCAAAAATCGGAAATCTCATCCTCGGTCACGTCTGATGGTTCGGCGTTGAAAATGAACGTTTTATTTTTCCTAAAGCAACAACCCGTTTAGTAAATAATCCCGTATTCACCCATCCTTATCATCAGTTCTGATGAATTTGGACTCTTGATGGCAGGAGGTGTGAATAAACTGAAATGCATCCCACGCGCCGTTAGTGTCCATCAAACATAGTTACTGTTGTGTATTTGCTTTAAAACATTGTTGTATTACGACACCTGCTGTATTTATTTGGACGAAGCGGCCAGTGTCCTTCTCTCCTGCCTTTTTTTTTTTTTTTGACACATTGCGTGGAGTTTATTTTTCTCGTGTATACATCATTACCAGGCCGAGGACAGCTTTATGTCCTCCTGAGGTATAAACACAGACGCTTCTCGAAACATTGCCTCGTGGCGCTACGACCAGCAGAACAGCTCCACATGGCATCTTTAAGATAACGTTGTAAAATCTAAAACTGTCCTGTGAGGATGTTCAGGGTCGGTGGGGATGTTTTAACTCTGACTCAGAGGGTTTTTTTTTCTTTTCCACCGAAGGACTGCCCCCGACACTCGGGCAGGAGCCATTGCTCACCGTTTGGTGACTAAGCAAATGTGTGTTGTGTAGCGTTTTATTGCAGCGGGTATATTCCTTCTGACGTCTCAACGAGTGGGTAGGCAAGCAGGGGTTTCCAGTCATAAAATCAACTCCTTTCCAGCCAATCAGCCTTTTTAAAGATAACAGCTCCACACAAACACATACAGGCACATTTATTGAATCCAGCTGTGCGCTGAGCTGCAATTTTTGGTATTTGGCTCATTTAGATTTTAAGCAGTCCTTGAAGCTGTTTGGACACATACTCTTACGAACTCTTAAAGGGGAGGGGGGGACTCTAACATAACTGGATAACTACTGGGAATGAAACCAGTAACAATTTAAGTTCCAGGTGTCTCCTCGCATCAGCCCTGAAAACCCGCCCTGACTTGTTACGTGTTCCCTCTCATGAATTAAAGCCATACTACACACACTAATAAATCTGAATCATCATCATGAGATAAATTGGCTCAATGTGGACTATTTATCAAACAACTGAGGGATTTTATTTTGCAAATCAACGAGGGGGGGGGGAGGGGGGGGGCGGGGAGGGGGGGGGGGGGGGGGGGGGGGGGGGGGGGGGGGGTACGGCTCTGATTGTTATATAAGTTGTAACTGAGAAATGATGAATAATAACCCCTGTGTTCAATCATCTATTTATTGGTCCTGTTGGCCCTGGAACCCTGACTACCCCAAATGTACATACATTTATAGATTTCTTTCCATCAGGCTGCTATTCCATGTTGATCAAATTTTCATGGTCTAAAGGATGATTCCCAACTACGCTACCAGTGCTACACTGAGGCTTTTTTTTTCTTGGTTCTTGAGAATTTTTGCACAGACTACCAGTATAAACGGTTCTGAAAGGAACCATCTGCCGTGTAAATAAGTCCTTCAGCTCATATCATGACTTGACTTCCAAGTATCACACCCAGGATCAAATGTTTTCTCCTGTCCACATCTACAAGGGCAGTCCAACTTTCACTGTCTACGGAGAATTTTGATCAAGCATCAAATTTCGGAGAAAATACGCCCTTATTACAATTTGGGCCGAAGGCTGCTCTCCTCATCTTACCGTTGCGATCGGTGTTCATCTAATCTCAGCTTCTTTGGGACGTAGAGGTGGCTATTAAAGATTCGAGAGAAAACAAAAAAGATAAAAAGCAACACATCCCAGGCCAAGATGATCTTATTTGCTGCACTGGGATAGATCTGAGGCAGCAGGCAATGTCGCCGACCCTCCAAGGAAAAAAAAAAGTGGCTAAAATGCAAACCACATTGATTTAATTGGGCCTGGTGTGTGCGTCCATGGAAGACCAAACAAACTGTGGCTGGAGATATGGAAAAACTGATAAAGTGGACTATAGAGCACTGCATTCATGTCAACCACAACACTGAGAGTATGAATGCTCCATTTTGTTCCACTTGCGTTGAGGCCCCGACCATACCTTGCCCTAAATGGCACTGACAACAGCGCATTGCTTGGATAAAGATCCATAAAATGCGTTATAGGAGCACTTTTGGAAAAAAAATACCCCACATCAAACATTGGTCTTTTCACGCAGTCGTTTTTTTAAATTATATGATATATTCCCTCCATCCTCACCGTTAGCATTAATAAAACTGACAGCCACAGTGGAAAAGGTGAGCGCTGCAGCGGCGGTACAGTAGCTCACTCTTTTCCTTGTTCGCCACCTCCCACAGTGTATGGATTGGGTCGCTTCCAACGTGGTGGTTTTTGGACGGAGCGTTGTTTCCACGGTTGCCTGTGAGCTGCGGTGCCAATACATTCCTCCCCACAGGCTTCTGCAACGAGCCAATCAAAAGCCACCGTTCTTAAAGACAATGCAACTAGGATGAGGAGTAGTGGGAAAAAAACCCCCAAAACATATGACTTTTACATTAGTAGTTCATAGCTTTACGTTTGGTGTCATCGGAGCGTTGGACACAGACAAAGACAACCTCATCAAAAGTATTAAAACATCCTCAACAAGAATAATACCCTCTTAAGTTTAACCTATGATAAAATGGTTTTTGGCCTCTTGGGGGAAGTTGATTTAAGCAGTCAATATAAACCCATATTATCACCCCCCAACAATGAAAGGGTTTAATTTATGCATTGTGTAATTAAATGCTTTAAGTATTATTCTCTGTAGATTTGGGGGGAAGGCACATTCTAACTCTTGGCACTGCCGTTCTCATAACTTGTGAGCGAGGGGATCAGTCGTCAGTCTCTTCAGCCAAGTTCCTGCGTCTTTGTTTATGTCACGCTGACATTGTGGGATCGCTTTGATAAATAAAGCTTACAAATTAGGAGTCAAGTTGTGGCTTTTTAGGATGCATGCAACAAATGTTGTTGTTGTTTTTTTCACATCAAATTAGATATTTGTTTCCAGGTAAAACGGATGACGGTTCAGATGTAACTGGAAAATAACTCCAACGAGGAAAATGAAAATATGACTCCAACTGCGACATTTACAAACTTTACCTTATCCAACAGGTGACTGATAACGCAAAATCCATGGGCCAACCACAACATTTTACCCTTGTTTTTACATTAGATTTGTTCACCTGTCCACCCCATGATGCATCATCCTCATCATCATCTCCCCCGCGTCCCCCCCTGAGGTAGTGTGTCTCCATTTCAAAGCCTCTAACGTCTCCTGGGAGTGATGTAACGTTCGAAATGATATATGACACGCAAACCAATTCTCATGCAACAATGAATGCAATCCATTGCTAGTGTAAAAAAGTGATATAGCTGCTTTAGAGCAATGTATTCATAAAATGATTTCAACCCATCTCAGCTGTTTTTATCCCTACATTCTGCTTCTTTTTTTCTCTTCAGCTTCCAGCATCTGGCTGTCAGAGAATGCCCAGTTCCTGGCTGTAAGGAAAGGAAGCCGCTGGGTGGATTGCAATAACATAAAAGGACCATTATGAACATTTTTGAGTGACATTGATCCATGGCACTTCCACCCGGTATTTAATACACTTCTTTCAGTTGTAAGAAAACAGAGCAGCTGGGTTTATATTTGCAGATACTCGGTCTCTGATGCCAAACGCCATAACAAGTCACTGTCAAGTGGTGCTGCAGCAAAAAATTAAAATAAAAAACTCTGATCGGTGGGATCCCTGATGATAAAACATCTGAGCACAGGGTGTGTGATCGCATGGAATGGAAGCACTGGGGGTGTGCATATGTGTGCCTGTGTATTTTGTGTGCATACACACTCGCGGCCTATGCACCCGGCGCAAAGTCGATAGGGAGAGCAGCATGTCTGGAATCACTTAAAGCGAGTGAGAACACATTCCCGCATGTGGAATCACTCCTCCCAATAGGAGTGTCATTGTTTCCAAAGTCAGCTTTGCTTTCAACCATGATTCAGGTAGCATTTTTTCCAATATATTTCATTTTTCCTCTCTGCTACAGGCTCTTCACAGAAATACCGGGGTGAGATCCAGGAGGAAGATGTTATGACAGTTCTGACTGATGACACAGTTTAAGGAAAGAGAGAGGGAGACACAGCGCAATAATGTTACTCTATGGCCCCGTAGGTGGAGGCTGGACAACGTGATGGTGCTTTCCGTGTGGAGCCTACGTTGCCAGCGACACAGGGCACAGGAGAGCAGCGGTATAATTCCTCAACAGAAATAGATTTCGAAAAATACAGATCCTTTCGCGATTACACTGTCAACACATACTCTCAATGGGGCAAAAAAAAAGTAGTCACACATTTTTGGTTATGTTTTTGGTTTTGGTATTCTTGTCTTCCCCTCCCTGCCTGTAAAACTGCAACCTAAGCCCTCTGATCCTCCATGAGGATGAAAACCGTGGATTTGCATTTGTTGGAGATGGCACGGGTTAGTTTACGTTCATTGTTCTACTGTTTATTTACAGAAGCAGGATGTTGTTTGTCGGGAGCATTCGAAGTAAACTGCTGGGCTCACTTTCACGGCGTACAGTTTGTAAAAATGTCAAACAGTGCAATTATGACGCTGATATCAGGCCATGGATACACAGATCATTTTTAACAGTCAGTTCAGTTTATTTAAGTTAGATTATTTATTTTTTTGATATTTCATGGAAATTTTGAGGGACAATAGAGAAAGTGAGAATAATTCAACATGTAACCTAATCTAAGTCATAAATTAAATCTAAAAAAAATGTAATATATAAAAGAAATATTATTCAACGGCATATATTGCGTTGATGGGTACACCCCTTTAAACTCGATGCTTTCGAGTAATCACGTGAGCGACTGCCCAGCTCGCCCTCGGTGAATCCCACCACGGTCTGTCACGAACCATAAACATCGTGCTTGCCTCTTTATTTTGCTTCCATCAGACCTTCATTCCAAGCGCCCAAAATAAGTCCCTCTCGAACATCGCCACCACTTTGAAGCCTGACGCCCCGGTTCATCTCTTCGAGGCCCTTCCGTCTGAGAGCCCGAGCGAAGGGGCCAGTGAGTCATACCAGTCCAATGTGAGGCTCCCCTTGTGGTGGCACGGGCGGACCGCCACATAGTTGCCTGTGGTGAAGGCCACTGCGCAGGCAGCACTGGAATAGAAGTTTATTACTGGCCACCAAGTCGAGCCTTGCTCTCCAAATTGATACCTTGGAACAAATATAACGTCGAAAATCACATATTAACGTAAGCTGTGAAGCAAACGCACACCCATGCACGACAACACACACACACACACGTCAAGTCGAAGGCTATAGTTTGAAAGTTTCTGTTTAGGTGTAAGTGGGTGAGAAATGTGGGCACATCGTTCAGTGTCTAAGAAAAGTTTGCAGCAGTTCAGCGAGGAGGGAGACCTAAAATAAGGCACGAGAAGGGGAAGGACTTCCAAGAGACGGAGAGGAATAAGGACAAAAAAAAAAGGTTCCTTTGTGATATATGGATGAAGGAATCCTCCGATTTTATGGTTAATATTTGACGACTTTCATCCTCCAGGAACTATTCTCGTTTTTTTTTTTTCCAGGGAGAAGAGGAATGCCAGGGTTTCATAGACAGCCCTCACTCACAAATGTGACAAGTGGCCCTGTCAGCATCATCGTCCTAGAGTAATTGAGGGGATGATGTCACATCAGTGCCATAAAGCTGAAGAAACCACCGCGACCCACATTTCCCCGACACCCAGGGTGGTTCTGTCAGACTAGCTGCAGATATGTTCGACAAACACACGCCTAATAATGGTCTGGACTTCGGCTTGGCTCCACACGTCTGGCTGAAGCTCCATCACACTCCATGAAGCACGGACGCGAGCGAATCCAGCGGGCGACGACAGGTTGCAGTCTGATTTGTGACACGGAACCTGTGAAGTTTTTGCCCGGGAAAACAACCTGAATGTAAACGGCGGGGCGAGGACATGATTTATTAAAAGCCTTTAAAAGTTATGTTGTGTGATTTGGCCTCACGCGCTGTTGTGCTGGTGAGGTCCCAACACTGCCGGCATCATCTATTTATTGTCCCCGGTTTAGGAATGTTTTTTTTAGATGATATCATTCCGGCTATTATTAATGACGCATTACGATGGATGCAGCGAAGACGTTGAAGCAACAGAGGTCACGATGCATAAATCACACAGGGGCCCACTACAAAGCCCGTTATTCCCGGAGTAAAGATGTTTTTTATCTTTTTCATATCCAAGTGAAACCAGCATTTTAGCTGGCATTTAAAGAAGATTTAAGTTAACGTATAAGCAACTAAAACAAATCTCGTTGGTGAGTTGGATTCGAGTATGTCGTATAATGTGCATATTTATTTATCATATCAAATTATAATCTGCGAGGTTACCACAAAAACTATAATATGTCCATCTGAAATGTGAGAGCCCAAAATTTGTAATATAGAAAATAGAAATACTATCATGAAGCACATTCAAATTTCAAGTACAATAAAGGAAGAAATCTGCTCTGTCTTTCCACCACTACAGAATGGGTGTGGAGGGGAAAAAAAGGAAAGAAAAGTGGCTTTCTGACACACAAAAAGTCAAAACTCTAACTAAGTGCATCTAAAAGTGCCACAAACAAAGAGAAATTAGAAACAAAAAATTGGTTTTACCATAATCGTATTATCTCTTCGGGCCCCGTATTCCCAGGCCTTTTTATGCTTTTGGCAACGTATTTCACATGTCATGCCAGCAAAGCAAACTGAAATTGAAAGTGGGAGAAGGCTCAGGCAAACATCTCTGTTTGGTCAGTTTAAAGAGTCAGTAAAGTAGCCACTTCCGGAGTCACTGGCCACTGGGCACCAGATTACTCGCATGCTGCCCCCTCCCTCCCGCTCCTCGAAGTGAGCTTAATTTGGAAGCGAGGTTTTTTTTCTTCTTCTAATTGCTGGTTTGTTGGCTGTGTAATTTGGCCTCTGGAACAACAAATCCTTAGAGAGACCCCTAGTGTTGGTGAGATTCAAGTGCACGCTCAGGTCTCTTGAGTGACGTCCATGAGAGTATGGTGTGTTTCATTGGTATGAGCAGATAATAATGAGCGGAAGGACACGTTGGACGCGGCGGATCTCATGCGGACACAAACTCGAATTCGATTTTGGTTTGAAGCGGGCGTTTCCAGATTGCGTCGTGGAAGTTCTCCAAGACGTACTTCCTGGAAATCCTAGAGAGCCTCCGTGTCAACATCCTTCCTCATACCCCCACGGTGCCCTGGCCCGCCTCACGGTGCTGATGTGTGTAGTTGTGTGTGAGATTAAAACGGGTGACTAGTTTCGATCTTGTGGCTGATTAGTTTGTTTAAAAATGTAGAAATTGATACAGAAAAATAAGAGAATACTGCACACGCGGGGTCACAATCACTGGCAGGAATTTTGGGATGTATTTTCTTTGAATGACTTTCCTGTTGTTCCGCAAGCAAATTGAAACACATAGGCCTGTAATCAATCCTCATCAGTCAGGTCTTATAATCATCGTCATAAAACTTCAAGAGACCACCCCACTAGAATTCTCCGAGCCAGAAAATCTTCTCTGAAATGCAGGCAGGTGGCAAATTAAAGGAAACACCAGCATGAATCAACATGACGGAAAGACAAAAAGTGTTTCTCGAGCCACGGGAGCAGCTTCAGTGCGTCTCGCCATCAATTCTGCAAAAACGAAAGCCAAACACTGTGGATAAGCCGGGGGAGGAAAGAGACGGAGTGAATTCCTCCAGTTCATATACCAGTCACACCAGGTGAGGCGAATCCCCCTGGCGACCAAGCTCCTCCCACCTGGTCTGATCAGATCCGCCAATCAGAGCGGGGTCGTCCCGCGGTGAAGGCCCATCCCAGCGCGCGTCTACTCGCGTCATTTTCCTCCAGATTTTTTAAAACTGGGTTAAATGTATTAACATACGCAGACGGGATGAGTCCTCTATAACCCCACCTCTTCATCCCTTCCTCCCACCTTCTCTGTCTCTCTGAGAAAAAGAGGGCATTGTTTCTTAATTAATACACGATGCGTTTCGCAGCTGGCGGGACTAAAGCGCGGCGTAATGTATGTGAGAGTAATAGCTGGAGATATCCCCCACGTTGGCCTTCAGCTGGGAACATAAACCTGAACCACTTCCTCTGGTGTTTGGTGCAGAGTTGGAGTCGGTCATAATCCATGTGGATGTTTGATGTACTTCATACATGTGCTGGAAGGGCTTTGAGAGGTAAAATAAGGACATTTCATACAGATTTCTCAAATTTAGTAGCTAAATCTGATTTGAAATAGGCATAAAAACATTTGTTTTTATGTCTGTGTCAAAAGACAGTCAAGCCCTGGACAGGAATAAAGTTATGCATTGACCTACTTTCTCCCAGTCAACTACTCCTCTGTCTGTGTGTGTGTGTGTGTGTGTGTGTGCGTGTGCCAGTGTTCAGAGGTATGAAGCCTGGCTACTGTTACACCAGCGGGTACAGAGAAGCGGCCAGTTGAAGGCCGGACCTTGAAAAGATGTGGCAAAACCGTTCACGACTTAAAAAAAAAAAAAAAGTTGTGTGGAAAACAAGCAACGGCTCCTCCACACGTTTATACAAAGTTCATTAGTGTGAGACCAGGTCAAGGTTTACAGCCGGCCTCTTCTCTCTCTCCCCGTGCCAAATCTACAACCTGTCATTATTCCTCTGTAAGTACAAGCCTGGGACCTACAGGGCTGCGTCTCCTGCCTCTAAAGACGTGTTGCTATTTTTTCTTCAGGGAGAGGACAGGAGTGTTTTTAGAGATGATTTCAGCGTAATATTACGTCCTGTGCCACAGACAGACAGACAGACATCTGTCTCGCACATTGCTGCGGTGGGGAGGGACCTTCATCATCTATCTAGCGCGCGGGTTGAGATGCTGCTCGGATGACAGTTAATAAAAAAGAAGAAGTTGCGTTTCCATTCCATTCCAACAAAAAAATAAAAAAATAAAAAATCATCTCATACCAGCAGCGGTGCGTCACCATCACTTGCTGCTCAGCGTCGGTTCAAATACAACAATCCGAAGGCAAAAGATAAAGAGACAGAGGCAGGACCTCAGCGCGTGTTTGATGGAAGCGAGCCTGACATTGTGTAACTTGAAAAAAGATGCCTGTCTCCTCTGACCCCACCCCTTCTCCACCCAGACTCCTCTCATCTGCACTCGAGGAGCAGCGCCCTGCCAACCAAAGGAAACTCTTTATATCACCGAGCCAGCGGTGGTAGCGTGGAAGCGGTTGGCGGTGAGGCAGGTGTGTGGCTATAAATCACTGCTCCCTCACAAGGCCGGGATTTTCTTCATCGAAAGTGACCCACCTCAAGGTTCTACATTTATTCATTATGCGCCTATTATCTTCTTAAATGTTACATAAATAGTTAATATAGTCTACAGTTTCGTTGTTTTGGCGCTTTTTGGCGAGCCGTTCCCTTTTTTTCAGAAATGATGAGACTCCACCCCAATTCCCTGTTATTGTAGAACAGAGGTGAGCAAACTCCAAACATCTCGGAGGCACTCCTGACAGGGGAGAGCTCGGGAATTTTTCCCCTCACAGTAAAACCGTTGCTCAGCTCAGGACCATGAAAGCAAAGCTCTCATTTCCCGCTGACTACTGTGAAAGAGGATCATAAAATTGACTCCATCTGTAATTTTATGGTGAACTTTCCAGTCACATGCAGCTCCACGGCATTCCTTCTATTAACTTCTATACTGAAACTCACTCCAAGGCACGCGGTGCATAGCGTGTCTCCACAAACCCCCCCCTCCTTTTTTTTTTTGCAGTCTTATACACATGTCTAATTAAAAGTCTCGATCAGGAGCTTTTTTCTTTCATTTTTAAATGATACATTGACGCCTACATGCAGGCGTGCTCTGACTACAGATTTATAACAGGGCACGTTGTGTCACAGGCTGTATGTGTGGAGTTTGAAATATGTGAGAATGTATCAACAAAAATGTGCAACTGACTCTTTTAAAGAGAATTTATTACCAGCTCTTTTCAGGGGGGGAAATCTAAGTGTCTCAGTCTGTTGCTTCAGTTGTTTTTTTTTTTTCAAATGTGGTGATTCAAAAGAAAGTTACATTATGAAAGTGCATACAGTAATTAAACAAATACAAATTACACCCTCCCCATCCCCCTGCATTAAAATCCTTCTGAACATGACCCGTACTCATTAAGATTGCATTAAATACAATATTACAAGACAACAGGGGGTCTTTACGAACGTGTTGTCTTTAATTAATAAAACATTTATCAGATCAATTGAAAATGAATCAAAATGAATCATTCATCAGACCTGAAATCCTTTCTCTACCCGACTACTGTTGTCATCATAAACGATTTAGGGCTCATTAACATGGACAATATGAAAGACACCATCGTGTGTATGGTCAGGATTACAGTCTACACATGTTCCTTTAATGTTTCAATGTGAGAAGCATATGTCCCCGCAAGAGCCCATATGTAAAAAAAAAAAGTGTGTCTCCTCGGAATGGATGAAGAGCATGTGTGTATTAGACGGAGAGACAGTGTCTGATTCAATGACTGAAAACATCAAGGTGTTTGAGTTCATGTCTGTAAATTCACATGTGCACGCTCACCCTTGTATGTCTGAGCATGTGTGTGTGTGTGTGTGTGTGTGTGTGTGTGAGTACATTTCAGAGCGTGAACCTCTCCTGGGGGACTTCCGCTGCTGCTGTTATTCTTTGCAGTGAGATGGAAAGCTTTTCCCCAACATCTGCTCAACATATCATCATCATCATCCCAAAAAGAAAGGAGGATTCTGGGAAGGAAGTTTCCATTGGAAGAGCCGGTGGATTTCACTTTATTGGCCTTTCTGGCCCAGTTCTAGCTGAGGACATCCTGAAAATGTGCCCCCCCCCCCAAAAAAAAGCGATTTAAGTGTTGAAAATCTTAAGGGTTGTGAGAGGGGAAAAAAGTGTGGTGACACGCTGTTGTTAGTGCGCTGGATTTTTTCATATTTTTTATTCTCACCATTAAAAAAACAGAAAGCCGAGCAATGTTAAGTTAAGGTCGCTAAATGATTTTTTTTTCGCAGATGCAACTAATGTATCACGCCAGATTATCACCAGACCATGTGACACTGCTCGTACCTGCTGAGCATTTTTTTGTTTGATTGTAGTGAGCGATGTAGCTTTGCCTGTTGAGTTGTGCGTTTGAAACCACTTTGATCGTTGTGCATCTGCAATAACCCTCGCACTTTTTCCATCCGTCACCTCATATCTTGTATCTCCCTCATTTCTCTTCACCCTACTCTCTCACCTAGCATTCTTTCAGTTCTCTTTTTTTTTTTTCCTTCTAACCTACCAACCCTGTCTTCCTTCTCTCCCCTTTCTATCTCCCTTTCACTCACCTCACTTTTCTCTCTCTCTCTCTCTCTCTCTCTCCCCTCCGTCCTCAGGCTACCGTCCGTCGTTATGACTCGTCCACTTTCCCATGACAGAAGCAGGGGCGGGAATCAAATGACCGGCTTCCCAGCCTTCACCTTGTCTGGGAGCTCGGGCTGTGAAAGGACGCTTTGTCCCTCGAACCCTTCATCGCCTCCGGAGGTATGTCCTGTGTTGTCCGTACAGGAAAAGACTTTGGTGTGACTGGAATATTTTTTTTTTGGGGGGGCCCAGGGGAAAATGTGAGCAAGTTGGGTCCTTAACTTTCCCTTTGACATCTCTCCCCGCAGAACGTGATGTGAAAAGCTCCTGGACGTGATTCAAAGGAGGCCTCAATGATGCATCATTCGAATACTGTCCATACTGACCGCCTATTTTGAACAATTTATACCCTTTTTAAGGGTGAAAACTACAATGAACTGGAAGAGCTCTAATTATTGTACATCAACGTCCTTTAACAAGTCAACGTTGATTGTTTTCACTGAGACAAGCACTTCATTTATAATATTTAATGTATTCAGATTAAATACTGTATCATTAAATATTCTTGCTTCTTTTTTTTCAAACGTATTAAAATGCATAATTAACCCAGCTCCAGCATGTGTTCGAGTCCCCTTTTGTCCATATGCTGAATTGTCTGATGAACGGTGTTATTGCTGTGAACAGGGCATCGCAACCCCGCGGAACAAAACCTGCACTGTAAAATTGGACCCGCGTCCCTTTTAGTCCTTATGTGTCAACACTCACACTTTGCACCACGGTGCCTTCCTGGTGAGCGTTTCCACCACCAACTGGCCAGGGGCCCTTCTCACTTTCTGCATGCCTGAGAGCCGCAGACTCACCGTGGGGAACTGACCCGGAACGGAACCCCGGTAAGACGGGTCAGATGTCCGTTTGACACACTCTCTGCAGGGGGGGGACGGGAGGAGCAGGAACCGGGTCAGACGGTGAGCAGGTGGGTCGATGAGGCATAACACACACACTGCGTGCGGCATTTACTGCCCTTTGTTATGCAAAGCACCCTGGTGTCACAAGTACATACATTTCTATGTTAGGTGTGGGTCATGGATCCATATGTTTTTTTAAGCTGCGAAAATGATAAAGTGAAGCAATTTCTCATGACAACCATTTGAGGAGCAATTGTTACATAAAGGCACACGCCATCATAACTTATATAACATGGTGCTCAGGGCTTTAACTGTCCTTCCTGTCACTGTTTCACATTTGGTGTGGAGCGACACAGTCAGGGGTTAAAACGCGTAATGCTGATAGTAATAAAGGCAAACATAATTTTACATAAGAATTTTTATTTTCAAACTTTTCTGACATTAATAAAACATAAAGCCAAATAAGACTTTTTTGATTAAGAAAGAGAAATACACTTCTTACAACTTTATATATTGTAGAGTGGCTTAATGGTTAAAACTGATGGTAGATGAAGTAACATAGTAGCCTAATAAATAAAAAAAACAAACAACTGCAATATTTCACTCACAACCATAGTGATTAGGAGTATAAAAATATTGAATACAGCTTAAATGTGCCCATGAATACAATGTTTGTGTAAATCCCATTACATAAAAATGTGTAATTCTTGGACATATGTCTGACACCATTTTCTCGCTGATGATGTAATCTAATCCTAGGGTTCCCTTTAATGTGAGCTGTAGATTGGCTGTTGGCCTGTTGAATGACTTTCTGCTGAGGATGTTTGACTACACATAAACACCTTGTAGGCGGTGATTAAAGTCATTTTGGGGGATTAACCTCATACGCTGCACACTAAATGTCTCCCCTGAGCGGACCTACATACACACACATACAGTACATACCCATAGCGCAACCCTTTACCCAAATACTGCATCTAAGGCGAGGGTCAAGATTGAAGCCCCTCATGGGAAAACGCTTGTGTTTTGTCAGGACTAGCAAACCTGACCCCTCGACCTCTCACCCCTTCTCACTCGAGCATCTCTTATCTTTATTGGTTTTCCTTGATGCAAAGTGGATAATAACACAGAAGTTATACACGGCATGTTTTGCAACTGCTGCAGACTCCAACGCGTCTTATTATTCTTTTTTGCCTGTGATAACATCAGTTTTGTGGAATTGATTTCTGCCATGGTAATTCAATATAAACGGATGTAAGATCTGATAAACATGCAACCTCAATTTGTAACCAGGAATATTGGCACAGTTTAGAACACAGTGAGACGGATAGTTGAATAAAGACTTTTTTTAATGCTAATAAGCCAAACTCAGTGGTAAGAACGTAACATTGCATTTTATGTCCTAATTTTTGAATTTGTGCCAGACAAATCTCATTGTATAATTATATTATTATCCCAGTGTTTAAAGGGAGAGGAGATTTTTGTTTTGCGTGCTAATTTTGTATCTGTATCCTGTATCTGTCTATCTATAATGTCACTTTGCGCTTCTCTTCAGTTGAGTTTGTCATGACCCACAAAGGTTAAAATGGCAACAGATATAACATCCACACAGGCATAAGGATCTCTGGGAAATGTTTTGTCTTCTTTTCATATTGGTGGAAATACATCCATAACAGACATGGCATGTTTCTCACTTTCATTCTTAAACATATTTTGTCTTGATGTTATTCTCCCTTAAAAAAAAGCCCTGAGAAAGAAGCACCTGCATTCATTGGGTTGTTTGCCAGCCTCTCATTGGTCCAGCAGAGAGAGACAATGCGTATAAATATGAAAGGTTAAAGCAGAGGGCCAGAGCGGCTTCATCTCTCATCCAAGGGAAGCATGACGTGGATCATCCTGGTGGCTCTGTTCGGCCTGGGCCTGGCCCAGCACAACCCTCACACCAAGCACGGCAGGACGGCCATCGTCCACCTGTTCGAGTGGCGCTGGGCAGACATCGCCGCAGAGTGTGAGCGCTTCTTGGGACCCAATGGCTACGGTGGGGTTCAGGTATGTGTGGAAAAACACTGGGTGATGAGTTTTGTGAGCTTACAGCAGGATATTTGCCTCTTTTTCTAACTGAAAACAATAACCATGCATGCTGACCCTGCCACATACAGTAGGAGCTCACTTTAGCATCAATGTGTGGTGCATCGCCCACTGTATCATAATTCCCGAACAGCATGTGATGAAATGATTCTAAAATTCAAATATTTAAAGAAGAAAAATTGAAAGAAGCTGATTTCAGCTTTCTTTCCATGGAATACATATTTCAGCTGATGTTCAGGGTAAATGGAACAACATGGTGTTGGGCTTTTTAAATTAGGGAGGTAGGGTGATATATAAGAAAAAAACTATAAAGAATACATCCTTTTCCTTATAAAAATAATAATAGAGCTTTTAGTGATGTTCAATATTCCCTGTTTGACCTAACAGGACACCTCTAATAGAATAGCAGTAGCATGCTGATCCTGATGATGATTATTGTGAACTGGATGTGCAACATCCCTGGTGCCCCCTTAATTAACTGTATAGTACACCTTAACTCTGGCAATGGGTAATTATTTTGATCTTTTTTTTTTCTCCTTCTGCGTCGCACAGATCTCGCCACCCAACGAGCACATCGTGCTGAACAATCCCTGGAGGCCCTGGTGGCAGAGGTACCAGCCCATCGGCTACAACCTGTGCTCCAGGTCTGGCAGCGAGAACGAGCTGAGAGACATGATCGCCAGATGCAACAACGTCGGGGTACGCGCTTCCTTCGAATGAATGGGATGTGTGCATGCCCAGGAGAAGGATAAAACTGACGGGGGTGTGAACAGGGAGGTGTTGTGTATTTGTGAGTTTCACCTGTATCTACGCACAGGTCAACATCTACGTGGACGCCGTCGTCAACCACATGTGCGGAGCCGGCGGTGGAGAGGGAACCCACTCGTCATGTGGGAGCTGGTTCAGTGCCGGCAGAAAGGACTTCCCCAGTGTGCCCTTCACCCAGTGGGACTTCAACGACCACAAGTGCAGGACTGGAAGTGGCAATATAGAGAACTACGGTGATTCCAATCAGGTAATGAATGTTAATGAGAAAACCTGATGGAACGGCACACTTTTCCACATTTCCTACATTGGCTTTACCAGCCTTCAATATGCCAGGCCTGAGACGAGGTAATCCCTTTATATCCAATGTGAAGGGGAGGACTTTTCCAACTCCCCCCACCTGTAGCTGCCCTGATGGAAATCACGGATTTGTTCCCCATGATTTCCCTTTGGCAGAATGAATAGGTTAACAGCTCATTAGCCGTCTTCCTCTGACAAGCTGTGGAAGGCCAAGCAATTTATAAACAGATAAACTATAAGCATGGTTTTTTTTTTTAACGACTCTCAGTGCTACACTGACAGTGAAGGAGAAAAAACTAAATAAGGGCCATTGTTTATTTACTTGCCAGAACTGTCTTCCCCGCACTTCCACAGATAAACATAAAATCTAGTTTGAAACGAGCCTTGAGCTTTACACACACAAACACACACACAAACACACAGACACCTCGACAGCTACTGCCGAGTGTCGAGGGCCTCTCCTTTGGCGGAAGATTCTAGTGTCTTACTACCGGCCCGGCTGACGTTAGTGCTGTCAGTGCAGGCGGAGGCGTCCTCACCAGGGACTTACTGTCGATTATGCAAAAGGCAAAACATTTATAAAATTAAGGTAGATTTAGATTTATTGTTATCCATTGTCGTAAAGGGACGTATTACAAGGGACGTTTCAAGACACTCTGGGGGCCCCAGGCAAAAAATAAATAAAATAAAAAAACATAGCTTTTCACAGCACGCAAGTACTATGGGGCCCCCTATAAGGGGGTTCCTGAACTTGTCATTGCAGTGCCTCCTCATGGCAAGTAATTTAAGGGGCTTTCGGGTTGTCGTTGCTGTGGACCAATGTAAACAGCTGTCTTTGGGGGGGGGGGGCTTCTTGCTCGGTGCCCTAGGCAATTGCCTAGTTGGCCTGCCCCGTTGTGACGCCTCTGAGTATTACACATGACGGCGAGCATCGTGTGTACACACCACAAAGCTCCAGTGGTCAGATGAGATGTGATGAGGTAATATGTGGAGTCACAGCACTCTCTGGTGTACAAACTACACAACAGTGAAACTGGTGATTAAACAGCTCAAACCTAAAAATCTACTGATAGACTTGGTCTGCTGATGCTTCAAACAGAGGGTAAAGCTGAAGTCTGGCGATTAATTAGCATGGAGATGATTTATGTTATCAATGAAACCGACATGCAAATATGTGCATGGAGTAGATTATTTTTCATCGAGGGATACAAGTCATGCATTAAACCCTCAACAGTGGTATAATTTCTTTTTTTGTTTCGCTCCAGGTGCGTGACTGTCGTCTGGTCGGTCTGCTGGACCTCGCCCTGGAGAAAGACTACGTTCGGGGGAAGGTGGCCGGCTTCTTTAACAAGCTGATTGACATGGGAGTGGCCGGATTCCGAGTGGACGCCTGTAAGCACATGTGGCCCGGTGACCTGGCCGCCGTGTACGGCCGTCTGCACAACCTCAACACCAAGTGGTTCGCCGGGGGCTCCAGACCCTTCATCTTCCAGGAGGTAGTCATTGTGTTTTTCCCTTTAAATGTTATCTTTCAAAGTTGACTTGATTTTCACACAGACGTGATCGGGCATACCGAAAAACAACAACATCCATTTCCACTATATGTATAGACCGCAGTATGATAAATGTATAGGGCGGCTTTAACCCGGCTCATTTCACGGTTGCATGTATTCCTGGAGTATCTCGGGGGTTTGAACTCGATGTGCAGGAAAGCAAAACAGCCAATTAACCCAAATTTATGCCAGTAAAACGAATTTAAGGCTTTTTCAAAAAAGCTGTGAACCATATTCAAGCATGCGCTCGGCAGAGCACTAACCACCCGCGTGAGTCAATAAATAATATTTGACTGACAGCGTAAAGCAGCAGTCTGCCAAGCTGTGGGAAAATGCACGACAAAGTCAAGATGACACCGACACCAGGCGATCTGGGGGTTATTTTTACCTCCACTGCGGATCGTGAAGCATTACAAGGGATGTGCGCATTTTAGACCACCAGGTGGAACAAGTATGCATCATTATATAGAATCATAATCTGTAGTATGAAGTGTTGATGAAGTATATTACTTAACTCACTGACAGATGGTTCGTTAAGCAGGAACATCTCGGAGAGCTTCATTAGAAACAAGCGGGCACCATCCACAAAAAAAAAAAAAAAGAATATAAATACCTGGACAAACCATCTGTCTGTCACTGCTCATCACAATCGCCAGAGGCAGTCGGGCAAAAGCGTGAGAACACCTTTTCATCAAGAAACAACCTTCAGTGCTGTTTTTTTTTTTATCCTTCTTTTGTATATACGTAAGAAATGCTCTCAAGCTCTGATATCACTGATGCGTCAGGAGCATCTACGTCTTTTTTTGAAGTCAGGTTTTTATAGATTTCCGGATACATTTCTAGTATACGCGCAATTTGATAGCCAAAGCTTTTTTTGTGAGATTTTCTTTTTACTAAGCACTGATGATATACAATATGTGCTGTTTTTTTTCCCTCCAGGTTATTGATCTGGGAGGTGAGCCCATCACATCTCGAGAGTATTCCCACCTGGGAAGAGTAACCGAGTTCAAATATGGAGCCAGACTGGGTTCTATCTTCAGGAAATGGAACGGCGAGAAGCTTTCTTACACCAAGTATGTGTGTTTCTGCCGCTGTGGCTGGATCATGTATCAAAATGATATAAAGGAGGAAACGTTTCCCCCTGGACATCATTTCTGTATAAATTGCCCATTGGACAAATAGGTTTTCACTTTGTCTTGGTTTCTAGTGACAACATGTTTTGACGGGATTTCTCACTAATCACTCGAACTGGTTTATTTTACAATTACTGAATGAAATACTTTAGGTGATATTTTATTCGCGCTATTTATTACGAGTGAATTCCTCATTAGTAAATGTGTGTCGTCTTTGTCTCCAGGAACTGGGGAGAGGGTTGGGGTTTCATGTCCAGCGGCAATGCTTTCGTCTTCGTGGATAACCATGACAACCAGAGAGGACACGGTGCTGGTGGCGCATCCATCGTTACCTTCTGGGACGCCCGGCTCCACAAGATGGCCGTAGCTTACATGTTGGCTCACCCGTACGGAGTGACCAGGGTGATGTCCAGCTTCCGCTGGAACCGCCACATTGTGAACGGAAAGGTGCCGTCTTTCTTCAGTGGCCCTATTTGTGAGTTGTTTTTGGGAAATAGCAAACGTTTTTTTGTTGAAACCCATCGATCCTCCATCACAGGATCAGAATGACTGGATGGGACCTCCCAGCCACGGTGATGGATCCACCAAATCCGTTCCCATCAACCCCGATCAGACTTGCGGAGACGGATGGGTGTGTGAGCACAGATGGCGTCAGATCAAGTAAGTTGTTTGTTATACACTCCGGTGAATACTTCTCTATGTGCATTCAACTATATTCATTTTTCCTTTTTACTCCCACCAGGAACATGGTCACTTTCCGTAATGTGGTCAACGGACAGCCTCACTCCAACTGGTGGGACAACAAAAGCAACCAGGTTGCCTTTGGACGCGGTAACCGTGGTTTCATCGTCTTTAACAATGACGACTGGTAAGGACCGGGTGGAATTGATGGAATGGAAAATATATCTAATTAATAGAGCAAAATACTTCAAGACGGGGATCAAAAATATATATATACCTATCTTATCTTCACCCGCAGGGACCTGGACGTCACCCTGAACACGGGCATGCCCGGTGGCACCTACTGCGACGCCATCTCTGGGCAGAAGGAAGGAAACAGGTGCACCGGGAAGCAGATCCAGGTCGGAGGTGACGGCCGCGCTCACTTCAAAATCAGCAACAGAGACGAGGACCCCTTCGTTGCTATTCATGCTGACTCCAAGCTGTGAAAAATTCCCATGATCCTTTAAGTTCCCATGTAACTTGAAATAAATGTCATTTTATTTCAACTGAAATGACAATTTTGTCATGTCAAATGATTTGCCATCATTTGATGTTTCCTTTAAACTAGAAGACTGATTAAATGGTAAATATACGCCATTACCACAAACACTAACGTTACAGAAAGCAGACGTGGGAGCCGAATTCACTCTGCCCATATAACCGTTAGTTTTTAAACGTGTTAGAATGGAACCTAGACTGTATATAAAGGGGCGTTAACACTTTATGTTCTTCTCTGAAGCGCTGGCTACAGCCGGAGCTCGGGGCACCCTGCGTCGCGGCCTCTCAGCTCGGCTCGGACTGAGCTATTTAAAGGCAGCACTCCGACTGTGGGCAAAACAAAGAGGAAAGATGTCTTTTTTGATCGGAGCCCGCCCGCTGTGATTTTTCCGCAATGAGCAGAGTCATGAGGGGTGTGGCTGCGGTGTGGTAATTGACCCCCAACAGAGTCTGGGATCAGCAGGCCATGGGGCTCCTCATGGAATATGTATAAATGAAGGACTAAAATACAAAAAACATAAATACAAATAGCATGATGAATGTATATAATATACTGTATGTTAGAAAATGTTCTTAACTGAGGTGAAAATAAGGTACTACCTGCTTCATGGTTACTGACATTTATTTCTAATTAACCAAACAAAAACATCTTTCCAGAGCTGAAACAACCAACAGTCAGGGTTTTGGGGCCTAATTTTAATTAATTTAATTAATTACATAACATAATCACTCGCATTTAAATAGGTATAAACTTCAGACATTTGGAAAAAAGAAAATAAATGTCACGGACTGACAGTTGTGCTTTACCAACAAACGACATCAACGTTTGTAAATGCTCTTTTGTTACCCGCCTCAGTTTTTTTTGTTGCTTGGCAAATAAAGTGATCGTAAACTGAAATTGCCCGTTAAGATAATATGGGTATTGAACAGAGTGGGCAAATACTAAACCTGGATAAAAAGCACTGTCTGATTTCCAGTGGTAAGAATTTCAAATATAATTTTGATGTCTTTTTATTTGAAGCATTAAACATTTAGTGTCGGGTTCAAAGGGAGTAAATCAGTTTCTGTGGGTTATGGAGTTGTTACTGCATGTGAACTTTAAGTTCATTTTACTTCCACGTGACAGCAGGTAAATCGTTCAATTTCTGTTTGCAGGGGCATATCCCTGATATTTCAGAAGATGCATGCAATTCAAACAGTTTTTATTTTATATCATTTTCTCTGTGGAAAGAAATCGTGTACAGGTTTCTTTGTGCCTCGAAGCTACTTCTTCTTTTTTTTCCCCACATACTGTTTGTTTTGAAACTAGGTAGGAAACCTTGATAAAGAAGCACCTGGTTGACAACCATGCTGATACAGGCCTGCATCTCATTGGTCCAAGGGAAAAAATTATTCGGTATAAATGCCAACAGTGAGGCAGGAGGAGGGTGTTTTTCTCTCTCTCATCCAGGGGAAGCATGACGTGGATATTCCTGGTGGCTCTGTTCGGCCTGGGCCTGGCCCAGCACGACCCTCACACCCAACGCGGCAGGACGGCCATCGTCCACCTGTTCGAGTGGCGCTGGGCCGACATCGCCGCAGAGTGTGAACGCTTCTTGGGACCCAATGGCTACGCTGGAGTTCAGGTATGTGCGCCTGCACACGTGCGTAGCATGTTTTACCTCGGCAATTAAGCTCTTTTTTTTCTGATTTGCATGAATCAATAAAGAGTAATCAAGGGGCATGTTGATGCCGCGCAGGGCATGTTGCAGGTAGATTTCCTCAACTGTTAAAACGCGGGAATTGAAAGCGGTTTTCTGGCGCGATAGACAATGGCTTCACTTTCGGTGTGACATTGTGACAATGTCAAATTTATCCAATATCAGATGGATTC
The DNA here is from genome assembly GCA_016785305.1 of Colistium nudipinnis. Lineage (NCBI taxonomy): Eukaryota > Metazoa > Chordata > Actinopteri > Pleuronectiformes > Rhombosoleidae > Colistium > Colistium nudipinnis. The sequence continues at coordinate 131,795 of JAFBJU010000255.1, read as the reverse complement.
CACGGCGGGAAGCCCGAGTGCACCAAGGCATCATGATGATATTGTGGTTAATGCATAATCACAATTTATGGCATTTATCCATGTTTTTTTTTTCTCCACATCAAGACTAGTTTGTCATCCAGACCAGATAAAATAACTGTTTCCGCAAAGTACAGCTGCATTTGAGCTAAATGTGTAGAATCACAGTTGATGCCCATTTATAAACCTAATTCCCAGCGATTCGTATTTTAAAGCTGATCACTGCTGCAGATCTGTGTTCATGTGTCGCACAGATCTCTCCTCCCAACGAGCACATCGTGCTGAGCGAACCCTGGAGGCCCTGGTGGCAGAGGTACCAGCCCATCAGCTACAACCTGTGCTCCAGGTCTGGCAGCGAGGACGAGCTGAGAGACATGATCGCCAGGTGCAACAACGTCGGGGTAAATTCACTCCCTGCAGTCATTTAGTGAACGGCCCCCAGGAGCATGGCTCTATGCGTTCGACAGGACCTTCGACAGGACCTTCTAAATCTACAGCCGGATTTTTTGCACATACTACAAAAAGATATGTGAAATCACGCCTCGACAGGTCAACATCTACGTGGACGCCGTCATCAACCACATGTGCGGAGCCAGCGGTGGAGACGGAACCCACTCGTCATGTGGGAGCTGGTTCAATGCCGCAGAGAAGGACTTTCCCAGCGTCCCATTTTCCCGGTGGGACTTTAATGACGACAAATGCAGGACTGGAAGTGGCGATATTGAGAACTATAGTGATGCCAATCAGGTAATCATTTTCACCATGAAAGATTGAGAACAATGGCATTTTTCTGCAACTAACTTTCGACAATATTAATGGCTTTATCCACTGCATTCAAAAACATATAGCCCATCGTTTAGTCAGAAACGGTTTACCCACTGAATCTAATGATTTTAAAACACATATGAAACTATATATATATATATATATATATATATATATTCCGCTCCAGGTGCGCGACTGTCGCCTGGTTAGTTTGCTGGACCTCGCTCTGGAGAAGGACTACGTTCGGGGGAAGGTGGCCGACTTCTTGAACAAGCTGATTGAAATGGGAGTGGCCGGATTCCGAGTGGACGCCTGTAAGCACATGTGGCCCGGTGACCTGGCCGCCGTGTACATTCGTCTGCGCGACCTCAACACCAAGTGGTTCCCCCGGGGCTCCAGACCCTTCATCTTCCAGGAGGTAGATTTCTTATTTTTTTATTATTTTTTATTATTGTTTTTTTGTTTCATTTTCAAACAGGAATGGTTTAATATCTCATTGGGACAGAAGGGGAAATGGCAAGCAGCACATAACCATCAACCACCGTGGAACCCGAATGGCCGGGTGACCTTATTGGACTTGATTGCATGAAAACAAACAGTCAGTGAAGACAAACTGTGTCCAGAAATAGAAAAGAAAAAAGTGTTTCCATTCAAGTGCATGATTGGACAAAACCTGGCCGTGTGCAAGCATGTGATTGGAGGTGCACGACCCACCCACATGTCCAATAGTCATGACTGATAACAGAAAGCAGCAGTCAACCGAGCCGTGGGAAAACAAGCAGAGACCTTGGGACCAGATGTTAATATAAATGATTAGCTGACAAGCACCAGATTGAGTGATATAATATAGAACGGAACTTCAAGGTAGTAAGCTCCAACCTGTAATCTTAAAATAATAGTGTGCTCTAGCTGCACTCAACTGACATGGATTTGTTTACTTCAGACTGTAGTTGATGTTGCCGATTCAACAATCACTGTTATGACCCAGTTAGTCCAAACCATGTCAAACTATGCTACATGGCATTGATAAATAAGTGCCGTTTCTCCTCCAGGTTATTGATCTGGGAGGTGAGGACATCTCGTACAGAGAGTACGTCCACCTGGGACGAGTGACCGAGTTCAAATATAGTGCCAAACTGGGGACTGTCATCAGAAAATGGAACGGAGAGAAGCTCTGTTACACCAAGTACGTGTGTTTCTGGAAATAAATCTGACTGACATCATAGAGGATGTTATTTAACCATTACGCTGCTGTACAATCCCATTTTTTTCATAAATTACTGGACTGGGCAAAAAGGTTGATAGTAACAAAACTCCTCTAATATTGGTTCATTTTCCATTTTTTAATGAAAGGTATCATTTGGATGAAGTTAAATTGTATCTTTTTTCTCCAGGAACTGGGGAGAGGGTTGGGGTTTCATGTCCAGCGGCAATGCTGTCGTCTTCGTGGATAACCATGACAACCAGAGAGGACACGGTGCTGGTGGCCCATCCATCGTTACCTTCTGGGACGCCCGGCTTCACAAGATGGCCGTAGCTTACATGTTGGCTCACCCGTACGGAGTGACCAGGGTGATGTCCAGCTTCCGCTGGAACCGCCACATTGTGAACGGAAAGGTACGGTCCCATTCAAATAGGAGAAATGTTAACTTTTAATGTGTAATATATCTTGAGGACATTTTTTTTTTTTTTTTTATGAATTTATCTATCATTTTCTTGCAGGATCAGAATGACTGGATGGGACCTCCCAGCCATGATGATGGATCTACCAAATCTGTTCCCATCAACCCCGACCAGACTTGCGGAGACGGATGGGTGTGTGAGCACAGATGGCGTCAGATCAAGTGAGTTCTCGAAGTTTTGCAATCCATCTCGCAACACGAGTTAGACTAGAAATGTCGAATTTTTCTTTTTCTTCCATATGAAGTAGTTTTTGTACAATTTCATATTTCATCATTTTAACGTTGATCACGTCAAAATGCGACACATCTTGAGGGCAAGATTTTTACAGTAACCTTTTATTAAAATACAATTTCTTATACTTTACAATAAATGACAGGTAATCCAGATCTATCAGTGATATTTGATAACATCTCTTTAGGAACATGGTCACTTTCCGTAATGTGGTCAACGGACAGCCTCACTCCAACTGGTGGGACAACAAAAGCAACCAGGTTGCCTTTGGACGCGGTAACCGTGGTTTCATCGTTTTTAACAATGACGACTGGTAAGGGCGACTTCACTTTTTTCACTATATCAACTTGAACTTGAATCAGTAACTGGGGAACAACTGTCAATTTCATCACGTAAAAGTGTTAAAATATCAGGAAAGGTTTTAATTTAAAATGATGGCCGTCCGATAACATCCTGTGCTTTATCTTCACCCGCAGGGACCTGGACGTCACCCTGAACACGGGCATGCCCGGTGGCACCTACTGCGATGTTATCTCTGGACAGAAAGAAGGAAACGTGTGCACCGGGAAGCAGATCCAGGTCGGAGGGGACGGCCGCGCTCACTTCAACATCAGCAACAGAGACGACGACCCCTTTGTGGCTATACATGCTGACTCCAAGCTGTAAACACATTAATTCATCAATCGAAAATAATAAATCTTAATTTTCACCTTGAATAAAGAATTTCAATCTTTTCTGGATACAAATTGTCATGTTTTGTTTTTTTTCATTGACCTTATTTTACTTTACTGCTTATGATAGTGTCTCGGTTTCTCAAATTCTTTGACAATACCCTAAATCAATCAACATTTGTTCAAGTTTGTTTTTTTCAGGAAGTTCTAGATTAGCATTGTTGCTACAGCATTAGCATCACCCACAAAACTTCAGCATGTGAAGAAGTCCAAAGTTTGACCGGTGTTCTCTACACGGTTAAGGTTTTTCTAAGCTGTGATAAGATATAAGAATGAATCGATGGCTGAAACGACAATTAAATGGCTTCAGAGATGCTTCAGAGCATCTCGTCTTTTGCAAACGCCGACACAGGTAGTGAGTGAGTGTCCTGAAAAGACCCGCGACACCTAGGCGTATCTTTCATCTCTGCATTGTGTATTCTTCTTCTTCCTCACTGGCATGATTTTTTGTGCCATCACATTGCAGCCACCTCCCTTTCACCCTTGTGCAGGGCTGGGATCCGTCATCGGGGCGTCTTCAGGGGCCCACAGGGCCGACGAGCCTAACCTCCATCCTTACTTTCTCCTTCACTCTGCCCATCTTCCCGTCCTGTCACCTTTGCTTTCAATCTGTCTCCACCTTCAACCAGCCCTCCCACCAGCCACCCACCAGGGGTGACGCCTGCCAGAACATTCAGCTCATCTGTCACGACAATGTGACCCACAGGCAGGGAGAAGCTTTTTTTTTGTTCATGCTTCATCGAAACAACAAGATATGCAATGAATGGGCGAGTCTTCGAAGGTGGATACATGCAAACACTCAGCAACTGATTTTAAATGTGCTAATAATGCTACAATTATAAAGAAGAGTAAAAAATAACATACACCATCATTTAAACTGCGCACCAGCAGTCTCTCTGCATCTGATAGTGTCTACGGTGCGGCGTTCTGAATGGCTCTTTAATTTACAATACTACACAGCAGGTGATGAATCTTTGTGTAAAATTGTGTGCGTCGGGGAGAGTGCAGGCGGCGGATAGACAGAGACCTTAACGTCGGACCAGCTTCAACATATTGCAACTGCTAAATTATTGACCCTGCTCTCCATCTCGGGGTCCGGCAGCTGTGAGGGCCTGTAGCTTCGGATTAGCTGCAGAGATGTCGGTGTAGCCGAGCGGGGTCTTTGGTCCTGTCATCCTCACTGATGCTTTGTGACACGCTTGTCAACGGTCTCCCCGTCCTGTTTCATATTTCATGCGCTGCACCAGCCATCTGCCTGTCACGTCACCCACGGAGAGAGACACTCATCAAGTTAAAAGAAGCAAGAAGAGTTTTGGATCTATTCAGCTTTTTCTAACTTTGCTCTGGGAAAAGCCAAAACAAATGGTGTTGATGAGACTCTGTTTGCTCTAATGGAGACCAGACTTGTTTTTTAAACTATCTGTTAATTTACATAACAATTTTCCACATTTATTTTAAGATTGAAATGGTTTCCTCCCTGTTTAGACATAAGCTGAAAAAAAAGAAATGTTTATTTAATGTAACAGCTTCTTCAGTGATAGTGGCCACAATATCTGATGATTCCTTTCAGCACTTCAGTGTCCTGGTAATTTTGAGCTTCCTGTCACATGGGGGCAGTATTGAAGCAAGAACTATGGAATGAAAGTAGTTTAAAAAAAAAATCCTAAACAAGATTAAAAAGATCCCTGAGACACTTTGCTCTGAGTGAAAATGTATTTTATAACTGCTTGAAATTCCATGCAGAATTACTCCAAATGCTGAAAGGATTCACGGCAGATATTTAATTCGAAAAACTGAGCATGAATTATATGTATGGTCATGTAATGGCCGTATTAAAGAGGTTCCCATCTGACACAGACTCTGTAGAATGCATTCACCCATATGGGCAGTCCATTGTTTGTAGTAATAAAATATTAAAATCTAATTTCACATTGCTGAACTTAGAATTTTGGTTAAGCCCCCGAACTTTTAACCATTCACTTGGCTTCACTTGGTTCACTGATTTTTTTATTTTATTTTGTGATCTCTGGCAAGTCCTGTCGTGCTTCCAGCTTCCTCACCTTCTATCTGTCACCGTGGCACTTTCACCATGGCAACACGCCATGGCAACTTGCACAGCTACAAATAGGCTGAATAGTGTGTACTTCATAGGTATAGCTACTTTGTGAGATAATTCAGAACGTTTGTGAACTAACATAGATAGATAGATAGATAGATAGATTACTTTATTAACTTATTTTATTTTGATCAAAACAAAATAAAATATGAATATGAATACACATATATGTTATGGTTGATGCTAGAAAAAGAAAACATGTGGCACACAGAGGATGAAGCTATCCTAACTATTAGTACAAAGAATTCTAACGTATTTTTGGGAAATGCATGCATGTTTATGCATTGTACCAGGAGTTCATTTTTCAGAAATGTTGATGTTATCAAGTTGATCGTTTATTTATTGTGTTGAGAAAGCCTTGAGCGGCGCTTTTGGGTCATATAATAATAATATAATAATAAAAGACACTTGGGATGTCACGAAGATGCAGCTTCTTGTTTGGATCCTCGAGAATGCGAATGATGAGTCCCAAGGGAAACATTATGAGGGTGTATTATTCATACAGTGCATGAAGACACCTTCCCCACACCAATACATGACTCTGCAAATTGTGTTTGAACACATATGTGCATATAATCCAGTATAATCACTCTGCTTATCATAGAAAAGAAATCCAATTCAATTGTAGGAAAAGAGCAGGAAACTATGCAGATGCATGGGTACATTGATCTGTGTCACCGTTACCCTTTTGCAGCACCTTTGCTGTCCTTGCAGAGTTCTTCTTCATACCCCCCACAAACAGATTATACAACAGCACATGGAGAGATGTGAAGGTTGGCCTTTTGTGTCCTCATACATTTCTCTGCTTAGTCTTTAATGATACCATTGCCTGGCTAAGTCATCTTTTATAGCTGACACCCCACAGGGTGGCCAATATTTAGCTGTGTGTGTGTGTGGGTGGGTGTGTGTGTGTGTGTGTATGTGTGTGTGTGTGTGTGTGTGCTCCAGGCATTCTAAACGTAGAATGTGACAAGCCCCTACTTAGCCCCGAGTCTTATACCCAGACTCGAATATGAAGCCAAAACACCACAATGCGAAACACCCGGCACAACTTTGAAATAATTGAGACAAACTCATTCAGTCGCGGCTCATTTAATATAATGAGCAAAGTGCGCTGTTCAATTTGCATACTGATAAGATGCCTCCATCCGATTACATAGCCGCCCTCTCTCACAGATATCCACCATGGATATTACATTTAATCAGGGCATGCATTTATTTTTACACACACACACTCAGAGAAGAGCAAACTAAAGGGTTTTAATTAGGGCCGTCGCCGGGTCCTAATCACCTCGAGGACAAATTAGGCGGTGGGTCAACAGCCACCTGAGTCCCGCTGCCGATGGAAGTGTCTTAGATGGAGGAAAAAAAAAAAAAAAAAGATTGGTAACACAACGCACGTTTGGTGCCTGAAAGACGGTTCGGAAAAGAGATCCTCTCCATTTCCGGCAGCATTTATATTTCATGGCGTTGGCTTTGGGATCTTATGCGATGACCTCTTTCAGCTGTCGCCCTTGCGCTTTCTTTATTGATCCCTGTTATTGCGGTGGAAGTGCTCATGTTTGCTCCCGAGCCTTCTCTCTCCCCCACCCGCTCTGGCAGATTTTCAATTGTGCAGCCGCTCTACCTAGAGGTTTGTATTGCAGGTGTCGGAGTGGCCGGGACCAAAACAGCAATCGCTGGTCTAAAATCAGGTTCAGTGCAGTGGCTCCGAGCCCCGCCGGAGGAATTGGACCAGGGATGCAGCCGCACAGGCCCGGTTCCAGAGCGACTCTTTTTCTGAGAGGGAGCAGATGGTGACATGAATAGTGCAGCAGGTTCCTGTCCACATCTGCCCGTTGCTTTGCGTGCAGCGCATTACCTCAACAAACGCCTCTCATAATTGATGTGCCGGAATGGTCCCATCATCTCTGGATTTTGCCGAGTGGCAGAATCATCAAGGTCATTCCTGCTGCTCTGGCTTACGAGTGCTGGGTCTGGAATTTCAAAATGAGTCGGTGTTTCTCTCGCTTTTTCCTACACATACAGGATTTTGTTTCTCTCCGCCCGTGTGTATCTCAGTCATGTCTCCAGCTGAAGGTTCAAAAATGACTTACCTGGCTATAAACTGGAGTCGTAAACTGATGCAACTGAATTTATTTTGTGTCTCATCAGGGATGCATTTCTCTCACACATTTTGGCTTCATATCATGTTTTTATCTCTCAGTATACAGTCATTCCAAACCCCACTCACCACCACCACCATCCCTCCTAATTCCCTATCTGTCTACCAAGCATGGCAGGGGGGAAAGCCCACAGAAACACCTTAATTATACATGGCAGCCTTGGGCAACACATAACATTAAACTTGCATGGCTTGGTTTACACAGAGTGTGTCAAAATATGTTTTCCTGACCCAGCCCTTCCACTGCTCTGCCACGGTATTCCCAGTTTAATTAATAGAAAAAATAAAAAGAAAACGTTAAATATAGCAGATCAGTTCAACCTCGTCTTACATCGATTCTTATGTTTTCTATGTCAATAATTACCAGTCAGCCTGAATAATTGTCAGTTTACATCCGCTCTCTGCACAGCCCACATCCACCACTTTGAATACAATGCAGGTTCACAGAAAACAAATGTTTAATGATTTGAAGATTCATAAATAACTATTTTGGACCTAAAGTACCTGTTAAAAAACATGTAATATCGAATTTACACACACAGAATGTTTTCTGTGTTAGTATCAGTTCACTCCTGTCACATCCTGTTTATCTGTGCATTTGTTTGTTTTTTCAATACCTTCATGCAAAGTGCAATGTGTTGTATCAATTAGTCACCATATTTGTTATGGCTGCCGTTTACTGCAAAAATGTCCTTTTCTACTGTCTGCATGCCTTGAGGATTAAATTAGCGAGGCTTTCCTGCCAGCTGTGTATTACTGCATAATCAAATGCACGTCATTGTATGTCGCAGATTGTGCGTCGTCACTCACAACGCAGCGGACCCACACAGCGACCACCGCGTGGGGCCGAAGACATGTACACCCAGGGGAAGATGTCACATCTCCCGGGGATATTCATGAGCCTTTCTGGGTTTAAATCTGCATAGAGGAGAGGAAGAACAAGAACAACAACAACAGGAGACCGTCCTCTCCAAGGTGAAACACACAAGTGTTATTTTATTTATGCCCTTCCCCGTCCCCTCCCTTCCTCGTCCACCCTCCCTGGGGAGCCAGCTGAAATGCTCGGGTTGAGGGGAGAACGCGGAGAGATGGGCAACGTAATGTTGGTCACCCAGACAGAGTGGGCACTGAACACATGCAGCGGTTCTCCTCGGTTGCACCCACACGAACACCCCCCCCCCCCCCCCAGACAGAGTGGGCACTGAACACATGCAGCGGTTCTCCTCGGTTGCACCCACACGAACCCCCCCCCCCCCCTCCCTCCCGAGCACACGCGTGACCTTCAGGCAAGACAAGAGGAAGTGATGGACAGATTCGAGGAGTGAACTTTTTATTTGAGAGATTAAAAGGTGACCTATAGGAAAGATTTCAAGGTTAAGTTGTCGGGTTTGAAATGGTCTGGAGTTTAAGTTAATTTTTCCGCTCATTTCAAAGTGAAGCGTTTCATTCTTGCGCTCATATTATTAAAAAAAACACATACGAGATGAGTGACAGGCCGTCTCCGCCTCCGTTCGAGAAACCTGGCCCCCTTTCTGCCCAGAGACTGATTGGCTGAAAACCAGATTGACGTTTCGGGGACAGGTGCCCAGCAAACCGGCCCTGTTGGGTCAATGCACCCTGACAGCTCGCTGACACCCCAATTTCCTGATGAGCCGCCTGCTGTGTGCTGTCTTTTAAAGGAAGCTTAAGACGTCGTCTCCACCGCCCGGCCCGCTCCTCCTGCTTAATTTCTTTCCATCACTTGTCATCTGATTATGCGGCTGTTCACTTTGTTGTGTCAGCAGATGGAGAGGGGGTTAATGTGCTCGCTGGGCCCCCGCCTCGCAGGACACGCAACTTCAGAGTGTGTAATGGATTAAAAGAAGAGTGGATGGAGTGATTGGTACATGCATGAAAAGAGCCCACACCTTGACATGCATGTTTTCTGTCTGTTTTCCCCTTCAGGACACCGTACAAAGATGGAGATTGTCTTAAATGAAGTGGACGTGTTCGCTGAGGCATTGCATATTTTTGCGGCCTTTCAAATTTGATTTTTTTTTACAATCTTACAGCATAACATTAAGGTTCACATTGTCATAATAGATGTTATTACATATATATGCATGTTTTGAATAATTATTAGTTTAACACTGATGATAGATTATTATAATTAGATTGGTAAGGACTTGATTATAATCCAGGAATATAATATAAAGAAAACATTCCCGAAAGGGACCCGTTTGCGTGAGTGATTTCACTTTTGGTAGTGTAAATGCATTAACAAAACAAATATTTATGTGAGTGCAGCACCATTTTTGGTAATGAGGTAACTCTACACTCTGGTAAATATATTTTAAAATATTGAAGTAAGATACCTGGGTGTTTTTTTCTCCAACTAAACACCAGGTACCTAGCTACCTAAAATAGAGTCAAAAATAAGAAGCAAGTCAGCAGCTACTGTCGTTGAGTCTCCCCTAAAAATGTTTTCTGTTTTAGTTGGCTATCACATTGTCGTTCTTAAAATGTTCAATATTTTTTGTTGTAGTTTTGTCAAAAAATGCTCCCATATATGATGTCTCATCCATATTTGGCTCTTCTTCATATCGTGTATATTTGTTTGTAGATTAGGTTTTCTGTCTGGTCTGTACTGACTTTTTTTTTTGTGAGATTGTACCATCATGCTGCTGCAGAGTATTATCAGGCATAATCCTGATAGGTAAATTACCCCAATAACAGTTGGGCATGTAGCTCTACTGCAAGATAACAGATTATTTTCTAACACATATAATGAGCCACATCACCCCCTCTTCATACATGATATAATGAGTCAGGGTAACAGCTTTTTTTCCCACCCCCAGATTTGGAAGTGATTATAAACACGCCACTTCTGGGCCTTCCTCGCCTCCCTAGGAACAAAATCACTTCATGCTGTATAATGAGAGTTGGTATGGGGTCCATATGGCTGCAGCAGGGTTGGGTAGGACTGGAGATTGGGAGGCAGGAAGGAGGTAATGCACGTTTTTAATGAGACGTGAGTCTCTGTGGCACACCTGCACTCCAGGGATCTGTGAGGACTGCTCACTCGAGTCTGGAGAGGACTTAATGTCTGAGTAAAGTGCAAGAGAAAAGCCCGAAATACAGCTCGGACTTAATCAACAGCCGCATCAGATGCACTGACCTGGCCGATTTTGGACACGACTGATCTGCCGCGCCACAGCCTCACAGAATGCGAATCAGGTATTATCATTTCAAATTCTTTCTCAGCATGTGCTCGGTGGTCGCCGCTCTCTGTGGCTGCTCATTGAGCATTTGCCCGCCACATGGCTGGAGTCGGAGCGATTCATTCCTGCCATGCGCTCGCAGTCTGGCAGAGCTGCCTCTGCAGCTTCTGTATCGCATGGCGGCGGTGTGGTCATGAGGCGGGAGCCAGTGGCGATGGTGGCCACCTTTCGGGGTACAATAGAGACCAGGGATAGATGCAAGTTTAATCTGTTAATGATCTTCACCTATTTAAAGGGGAACACAGCGAATCCAAACAGTGTAGACACTGATGCAGACACTCAGCACAGTAACGTATCCGTAATTGCTTTGACCTTGGCCTCCTGTGGGGGAAAAAGATGGCCACCAGTGTTCAATTTATTGTCATTCAAAATGAAAAGCCCTGTGATTTCAAATGGCCTACCCAACTGGGCTAAATTATCATGGACTGTCTGGGAAATAGCCAGCCAAGGTCAGACTCAGACAAACAGCGTGTTATCCCGAGGCATAGGGGGGACCGCTTTGACTGATCTCACTCAAGAAGACTACAAGGGGGCCACCAGGGGCTTATTAGGGGCTCCAGATTGTTGGTCCACGTCATGCATTCACTCTATTTATGCCTCTCAGTTGTCGTTTAAATAATGCATCACCGGTTAAGCGGAGTCCTGCTTCTTTTTTCTTTTTTTTTTTTTTTAAACGCAGCACCTGGCATGCTTTGGTATTCTGCAGTCTGCCTCCTCCTCCCGGGGCACCGATTGTTTTAAGGCTTTGGGAGGGAGCTTTGGTTCGGAGATGTGAGGGGAGGATATGACTGAACCGGGAGCTGCTGCATGACAATGATGTTAGTTGGAGGAATGGTTGGTTCGTATTGTGTAGTCATTGGAACGCGCAATGCATAATGAAATAGGAGCGGAGAGGACGGAGAAGTAAAAAGACCTGCAATCCCACAGTCAAGACTCAATTCATATCTTTCTAAATATAGAACATCGTCTTGTTTGTTTGTTCCCTTATTCACGTCTCGAATGAAACTGCAAAAAAATGTGGAATTCCAATTCGAATTCCAATTGCGCACGTCGTCCCACACAAACATGCACATGCTCAAACACACAAGTCGGGGGAAATCTGTCCTCTGCATTTAACCCATCTGTGGTGCATGCAAGGCCACAGAGCAGGGGAGAATCAGTGCTTATTATTGTTGGGGTCAAATCTGACCGATTTACTACTTTCATCATCATTTGAACATACTTTGTAGAGCAGTGATTTTCAACCCCCATGCCCAGAGACACTAGTGTGCCTTGAGATTTCATCAGGTGTGCCTTGGGATAAGTTTCAGCAAATCATTTCTAAACAGGCCCAGATTTCACACAGATGGAGTACATACAAGTTCAGAGACTTAATTGTCATAAAATATACTGTATGAAAGCGAAATTTGTCATTGTGTCACATTTTTGGTTGGTGGTGTCCCCCCGGGATTTTAAAACATAAAAAAGGTGCCGTGTCTCAAAAAAGGTTGGAAAACACTGGGTTAGGGGACGAATTCCACTCCAGGACAACACCTTTTTTTGGAATACCTGATATAGGAAATAGTGAACAGTCAAAAACTCCTCGTGTTTTCTACAAATAACTTTTAATAGGAAGGTCTCATCGTCTTTCTGTTTTGCTCCACCAGCCCCCCCCCCACATATTGCCTTTCCGCATCCAATGGTACCATATGGGTTAGAGTCACGGTCAGGCTAGGGTTAGTTGATACAGTAAGTGCCCATGCCCAGAGACACTAGTGTGCCTTGAGATTTCATCAGGTGTGCCTTCGGATACGTTTCAGCAAATCATTTCTAAACAGGCCCAGATTTCACACAGACGGAGTACATACAAGTTCAGAGACTTAATTGTCATTAAATATACTGTATGAAAGCGAAATTTGTCATTGTGTCACATTTTTGGTTGGTGGTGTCCCCCCGGGATTTTAAAACATAAAAAAGGTGTCTCAAAAAAGGTTGGAAAACACTGGGTTAGGGGACGAATTCCACTCCAGGACAACACATTTTTTTGGAATACCTGATATAGGAAATAGTGAACAGTCAAAAACTCCTCGTGTTTTCTACAAATAACTTTTGATAGGAAGGTCTCATTGACTTTCTGTTTTGCTCCACCAGCCCCCCCCCCCCACATATTGCCTTTCCGCATCCAACGGTACCATATGGGTTAGAGTCACGGTCAGGCTAGGGTTAGTTGATACAGTAAGTGTTCCACTTTGTGGGGTTATAACAATGGAATTAAGGTTAGGGTTAGGGGAACGGGTGCTATGGGTATGTGAATGAATTCACTTCTTTGCACATTCTTCTCCTTATCTTACGCTTGTGTGTGCTCACATGCAAGTTTTAAAAATGGAACGTTTGCCATGTGTTGCAGGTCTGAGCTCAAATGTATGCAGCTAATGAGGCCTCTCAAAGGCCTATTAGAGAAAGTGCTCCGGCCACTCAGATCCTGGTGGTTAGCACTCCTTCCCCCAGTGGACCTTTGATTCTGACCCAGTTTGTGAGAAAAGCATAATGAGCTGAATGCTACAAGCTTTATTCTCTCATTAGAGCTGACCTGTGCTCCAGAGTTTTCTGTTGTCGTCTGCTATAGAACTGCAGAATCCTCTGTATTTGGTCTCTCTTAGGTCTGCAGCATCCAAACAGCAGGGGTGAGGGGGGATTTGGTGTTGGCCTGTGTGGAAGTGTACTCGCCCGATTGTTGTTGGTGTAACACCAGAAAGGTGACAAAGCGAAAAGGCAATTGCCGCTTTTATTTTCATCTATTGGTTGCAACAACTGACTCAGCTGACTCCCAACTTAGTAGAGGTTAATGTGACTGGTTAAGGTTGAGTTCAATAAACTCTCTTTACAAGAAATGAAAAAAATATAAATTCTGATATACAATAACGCATTTTCCCAGAATTTTACTAGCAGCACACCATTTACGCAAGGGAACTTCCTATTCAAGCGAAAACTCAACAAAAGGTTTAAATATTAGCTTTTTGTGGTTTCTACATTTTTTCCTGTAGGCCTCTTGCATGAGCTCATAATCACGCAAAATGGACTCTTTACGGTTTAGTTCTAAAGAGAGTGAGGACACAAATTCTTGTGCTTTAATAGTTTGCACTGTATTAGAATTGGCCACATGTCCTTCAGCGAGTCTATTGCGGTCACAATTCTATTAAACGTACTGAAGTAAGATTCAACCTCTGCCTCTGAAACGTTGCCACTAAAGCAATATGTCTGCACTCATCAAACCCTGGTTTTATGTATTAAATGTCAATTTGGAATGGTTTCTCAGATCTCTGCAATAACGGCTCACTCGAAAACATTCTCAAGGCATCAAAAAATAACATTGAAATTAAGCTGAAAGAATTTAAGAAACATAATTGAAAAAGAGAGGGAAATAATAACAAAAATAAATGCAATACAATTCCCACACCCACAACCTCTCGCTTCTGCTGGGGGCCCGGGTGTTTTTAGGCTCCCAGACCAGGTGTTGCTCGTTGTTGGTCTGATTGGAGATTACCAGGGCGGAGCGACAGGTGAGACAGGGGGGAGGGACAGGGACTCATCTGGCTGTATCAATGTGGCTTATACCAAGGGATAATTGCACAAATAAGGCTATGATAAACAAACATATAAAATATAGATTATACAGGCCAGTGCGAGGAGCCACTGTTGGGGAAAGGTTTTGTTATGGGGAGTATTTCAGAAAGGGTGAGGCAATATCCACATACACGCACACACACACAAAAGAACAACATTATAAACCCCACAGAAAGTCGGCCATTTGTTGTACTAAATGACCTTTTAAATACCACTAAAAAAACTTGACCACCCTTCTCCACATAAAATACATACAATACTTTGTGGACCGCAAAAATAACATCAGAGGGTCTCAGTATGATTACACGTAACAAGGGATCAAATGTAATCCGCTGGATTTCAATGTCACAATGTTCACCACTAACCAGTAACTCCCGGTGAGGAGTGAATAATTAAAAATCTGAAAAGATCTGAGAGCCCACATGCAATGATTCTCAAGGCATTGCTGCGAATGGCTTTTCAAAAGCGTGTCTACTCAATCACAGAAGGCCGCAGTGTGGGGGCGGCTAACTGTGCACTGGAACAAAAGTCCAGAGACAGGCCTCGGATGGCGCCAGAGGTAATTAAACAGGATTCACCGTCATTTCATTTCACACTAAGAGAACCTTGAGCACATTTTCACTCAGACTTCAGACAAGTGACAGCACACAAACCCACGGCCACTCAGGTCGACGGGTTAAGGTTCAAAATCAAATATGGACGCAGGGCTTTTGATGCTGGTGAAGACAATCCACTTCGCTGAAATACAAGGCTGATTGTCTAAAACAAAAAATAACTCAAATGTTCACTCTGAAAAGGGTATTTCATGTTGTTTTGAATGTGCTTCGCTCAAGGTACTTTGACGCGGTACGTGTGACAGATTTGACGGGCTGGCACACATCTGCCGGGACCAAACAGTTTTTTAGTTTTTTTTTGGCAGAACGGGATCATCTGTACCACCCGGACGCCTTTCGTCTGATCTCCAAAGTTTTCCCCAAACCCGACACCAGCAGATGTCACCAGAAGCAAAAAAGTCTTTACACAGAGGGAAGTACAGATGAAAAGTAAGTTGAGATAAAACTTGGGTCTAGAAAAAGATGCCTTGAGTCATAACTTCTCTCTTAAAACAAACGTAAAAGGCCACATGATCAATTGCGTTTTTTTTTTTCTTTTTCTTCTGTGGTAGGTACTCATTATGTATACAGGCTACAGAGCGCACAGTGGAGAATAGAGGTGTGTGCACATCTTCATTATGACGAAATGACATGTTTTAATCTCTGACCCATCTAACACAGTAATTGCCGGTAACAAAAGTAATAGTGTGTAATGCTGACAAGCACACAGCCATCACTTCACCTCACTGTGTCTACCTGAACCATGGACTCCTTCCCCGGTATTCAGGGGAGAGAGCGTAGCTGATTTCCAAAGCGCCTGTCTCTCTCTCTCTCTCTCTCTCTCTCTATCTCACAGACAAGCGTTTAGCATATTCACCAACCCACGATCAATACGTTGTCCGGGATTCTGACTCTCGCACTCGACAATTTATTCACTGATGATAACCTCTGCCTTGAGTTTTAGTGAAGCCAACATCGTCCGCCTGCTGATGGGATGGAGGGGAACATAAAGCAAATTGCCTGTTTTAATACCGCTCATTAAAGCCCAGAAAGAGGATTTAAATTGGGGCGGGATCAACCGGGATCTCGCACAACGACCTTAAATGTGGGCGCTAAACTTCGCGTAGGTTGCCACCGAGGTCGAGTTTGCCATCGATCCGCCCCACATCGAGCCTCGGGAACATTATTCCTGCACTCTATGATAGGTGGCAATCTGAGTCCGACTTTTAATAGCACACCAAACCATAAAAACACAAGATTTGTGTACTCTATGGCCATCATCAATGGCCAGGGGTGTTTCAAGACACTCTGGGGGCCCCAGGCAAAAAAAAAAAAAAAAAACGAAAAAGAAAACAAAGCTTTTGACAGCGAGCTAGCAGCATGGGGCCCCCGACTTGTCATTGCGTGACACTTTCAGTTGTCGTTGCTGCGGACCAAGGTAAAAAGCCATCTTTGGGGCTCCTCTTCTAGCTCGGGGCCCTGGGCAATTGCCTAGTTGGCCTGCCCCGTTGCAACGTCTCTGTCAGTGACACAGTATCGACATTTTACGGCCTTGTTTGAAAAATCAATTAAAAAGTGCCCAAAAAGTTGGTAGAGGTAAATGTGTACATTTATTAAACTCGAGTATAGAGAAAACTAAAACAACATATCCGGACTTAAGGTTTTTCATTTGTTCATATTTGAGTTTAGTTGTTAATAGTCCATCTCTGCAACTTTCACATCAAAGGAAAGTCTGAGTCACCAGCTTTTAAACACCATCCTAACAATGTTTGCCAGACTTACTCGATCGTTTGTTTGTGCTCCATTTTTAATTACAATATCTCCAGCAACAATCGAAACAACAGTCACTGAATACAAAGTGGTGGCGTTATAATTCTGCATCTTGATGTAGGTAAGCATGGTTTTTAGCTTATGCATTATAAAATAACCATTTACCCATTTGCATGTTGTCACGTCTGACTCATTTGTCGTATCTTTTGCATCCGCCACTTATTCTTGAGATGGAAACTTATATAGACAACAACAAAATGATTCTGTCTGCCGCTGTCTAAGTGCAGAAAAGATGGATGGATGAACCTGGAACACTTTAAACAGCCATTGTGAAGGATGTAAGACGGCCAGTAAAATCTTTTGGTGTTGTGCTCATCCCCTGCCTGTGGGTTTTTCCAATACATCAACACTGTGAATATACGTTTTGAAATCATTTGTGAGACTTAGTCATTTCTTAATATTTGTTGTGATAAAAAAAGGAATTGTTGCTGAAGTAAAATACTTCTGTTTCCGTGTCTCCTAATATTAGCATTTAAAAGCTGTGAATGCTGCTTTAACACTTTATTCACTATTCATTTCATATATTCTTTCAAAAAACAAATAGACAGTTTATATTAACGGTGGCAACTAAACTAAACAGAATTAAACAATGGTTCATTATTCCAATCAGCACTGTAAATCTAAAATTGCATATCATTTTAGTCATTACATGCGGTCAATGAATTGCATGCATAATTGTTTATTTTGAATTTCATTATTCAGTATGGTTAGTTTACTCCAGTCGCACATTTAAGTTAAAGCTGCATATAATTGTTTTAGTTGTAACATAATGCACATTAAATTCAATTTATTTAATCACTGTATACTGTGAATGTCGATATCTGCATGGTTAATTATTCCACTCGCACTTTAGATTTTGCAAACTGCATATTTTTGTTCACCTGTCACATAGTGCAAATTCAATTCGGTTTATTATATTTGGATTTTGGATTTCACTGTTTCGTATGATTAGCTATTCCATTCAAACTGTAATTTAAACCTCACATGGTATTTTTTCTGGCCTCACAATGTAAATGACACTGCTTATATTACTCTCATTACATTCAGCCCTTTTTACCCCAGCATATACTCAGGTCAACGTATATGTTGTATCTTCAGTACCATATACAGTATATTTTTTTTTCTACTCTTGCACAGCCTTAGTTTACTTCGTTCTGAACCTGTGTCTACTTACACTTTTTTACCTCTGATGCTGCAACACCGCAAATGTCCCAACTGTGGGAAAACAAAGGATTATCTTATTTTATCTTATTTCAAGATAATACATAATCTGAGATTAGAAAAGAAGTAATCATCTGACCACCTATGTTATATGTTTTATTGGTTTAATCATGTTGCAATGACATCGACATGTAAAGCATATAACAGAAATGACTAGGACTGTGTTATATGGTCACGTATACAAAACATTGTTTTTTCTTCTTTAGCAATGAGGAATAAGACCCTCCAGTAAATCCACATCGCTCGCCACCTCTATCAATGATCCGGGGATTAGCCTCTGCCGGTAATCTGCAGCCACCGATGACAAAGATAGAGAGAACTAGGCAGATTAGATGAGAGCGGTATATTTTTGTACTCTCTGATCAGGTGAAGGGAAATGATGGATGGACTAATACCTGCCCACGTCTTCCTCCTCTCCTGGCTCAGGCTTTATTGAGGTCTTTAGATTCACTTATCTGCAGGCCTCCAGGTTATCGCTCTCGACTCCTTCAATGACAAGTGGCACCTCAGAGGGGCCCTGCGGACTCCCTCCTCCCTAAACAAAGGAATTCTTCGTCCCCACTCTCTCCTTATTTTTGCAATGCACACCGGACTGAAGCATGGAGCGGAGGTTCACTTAACAACCGATTCATTCTGCAAAAACTTCTTCTGAATTGATAACTAACCAGAATGTTTCGTGCTGAGATGAAGTGTGAAACTCTCTGTAGAAAAAGTTCACTCTTTTTCTGTGACCTCACGTGACCTGTGACAATTGTCGTTTTCTATTTTCAGTTGTCTTATCTAATTTCACACACATTGGACCGCAACCAAACGAGCAGCAATACCTTTGCATGGATTTGCACATCTGTGTTTAATGATTGTCGACATTGTGCCAGTGGCCCTTGTTTTGCGCTTCCAGCGCAAACACACAAAGCGTGGAAAAAGTGAGGTGGCAATTCATTTCCGTTTGATTTCCGTTTATCCTTTTGACCAGTCTGTATTTAAACAAATGGTGTAATCTCACGCACTGGCATCTGTAAGGAGTGACCTAATGCTATTGCTGGGTGCCTACGTTCCAAATGTGGATAGAATTAGTGGTGGATTTTGATGACCCCTCTCGAAATCTACATATTTTCTCTGACAGACAAATAAGAGGAAACTTTGGATACCTCTCTGAAACATTCTTGCTTTAAAATATCAGAATTGGTTGGGGTTGGACTTTTTTTTTGTTGATGGCTCTATTTGAACACACACATCCACACATTTCTGTGGTCATTCAGTTAGCGGGAGCCACACAGAGGGCGCTTATCTCCTCCTTCTGCCCCAAAGGGAGGCACATCCACTTTCCCCCATCTGACTCTGGATGGTGTCATTATCCAGGATCAAGCCCAGATCCCCACCACCACCAGGCATGACTGGATTGAGTATTGACATCATGGACTGCTGCCTTTCCTCACCGATGATTAACCAGCAGCCGGGTGCCACCCAGCGATAGATCCAGCCACCGGCTAAATATGTCCCAGCATGCCACGCGCACCACAACAGAAGGCATGTTTTCGTCTACCTGCTCAGCAAAAATGCAAACACATGTCATTTCTAATTGTAAGAGTGGGCATACAGAGAAGTTACTGACTTCTGCGTGGGCAACACTGAATAAATAAGCAAACAGGGGAGGAGTACAAGCAGACATTAGCACACACACAAAAAAAGGAAACAGGTAAAAAATCCTACCAAGTCACGTTGTTACAACCCGAGACTTCCACCTCAGCCCGATTTTACCCCAACATTTATGTAAGAATCTATGTCAAGAAGTTGCAGAGAAGTTGAGCAGACAGTTGGCAAGTGGGCCTCTTTGCGAGAAGAGGGAAAGAATGCCGTGATGTCACCTGGCCTGCCTCAGACGAGGAATTGTTTGGAGGGACGCCTCAGGGCTACGGCGCCTCAAAGAAGTCCACGATGTACCCTTGACCATCTCCAGAGCACATCCTCTTCAAATTGCAGCTGCTTTCAAACTCAGAACAATGCAGCATTCACTCGAATGTCCAATATTTATATGGGAACATAATTGTGGCTGTTGCCGAATTTCATTCGAAATCCCAAGAGGAAAAGTAATGATAATAAAAAAAAAAAAAAGGTGAAAGGTTTGAATGGCAACACACTCCTTGAGTTTTGAAAAACTCAATTGGTAAGACCTCATAGATTTAACCAACAGAGAACAGGAACACATTTTATGCTGATTTGTTCCGTGAAATGTTGCTTTTAACATACAATACAGTGTGTGATGTCTCATCTCACTGATTCATACTACGCAAAAGGTACCAAAACAGGTGCATCACAGTAATGAAAAATAAAGCCACTGATGCGACGCCAAAGTCGGAGAGCGAGGGTACACGCCGCGGTTAACTGCATTTTAAAATTAATGTTTGAAACGTATCCAGGTACAAATATCCAGAATATGACGCGAATGTAATGCAGCGCTCACGGAGGAAAATGATGGTTTTTGAGAGTTGCGCAACAGGGAAAAATATTTGTCTAAAAGTGAGGAGGGAAGGGAGGAGGAAACCTGCTGGATCAGCACCGTCATGCATTTTGAAGATTAAACCCCTCAAAGAGGAGCCTTTTCAAAAGCATCTGCCAACTTACATCAGTGCATTCCCTAAATCCAATCTGTGGGCCAGCAGCCATGGTGAAAAACAATCGGCTTAAACCCCGGGAACAATGCTGCCTTATTATTCCACCACAAATGGATGTAATTCATTTATCCTAACAGGTGTTAGGAGAAAAAACTATTATTTCCTAAAGATGTTTTTTTTTTTTTTTTTTTTCCAAGTAAACACCCATTAGGGGCTGCTATCTGGGTATTTAAGGTGTGACACAACGCTGTTTAAAGTCTTGTTCAAAGAAGCAAATCCCCCCCCACCCCACCCCGTCTGCGACCTAATATTCTTCAGAAGTTGAAGGACAATGGCCGATGTAACAGTATCCGTCTGTTCTCTGTCCACTGGCACTCCTCCCTCTGCCTCTTTCCGTCCCTCCCCCGGTGAGGCGGAGGCAACCTGCGCATTACAAGTGGAGGGCTGATGATTACATTGTTGGACTGAGAGCGATGCTCGCGGTGCTGTAATCCCAGCAGTAATCAATATCTCTGGCCGCTTCCCCCTGTCCCATCCCTCCTACTGCATGTAAAATATCCCCGTGCAACACTTAGACCGCACTTTAATTATTCTCTCAAAGTCATCAGTGGCTGGAACCGATTCTGGTCTCCAGCATGCTACATATGAATCACGGTTCTTCCAGGGTCGGGCTTTTTTACGACACCGGGGAGTGGGGCCATAAATGATGACCGCTGTAGAAGTTTGTGTTGGAGAGGAATCTGTGAAAATGTGTACATGGGGGGGGGGGGTACATTGATAGATGCTTCATTTATGTGATATACCCATATAAGTCCAAAAAAAGATCGATCTGTTCTGTTTATTTTATTTTATTGTTCATTTATCTTTGAACCGTGCTTTACGCCTTTTTTTTAAATCCAGCGCTTTGACAATAATTTGCCTGCGATTTAAACTTTCAAGAGAGGTGTCCGTAATGTGACCGTTTTATAGCTTAAAGTTGTATTCTTAAACCGCTCCCGACCAGGTTTTATGGCCCTCATTTGTAACCCTCGACAAACCACATATCTGTCTGACGCCGCAGCCGTTATCCTGAGCAGGAGATGATGATGATGAGTCCAAGAGGTCCTTTTTATTTTTTTAAGCGCAAAACTTGGAAAGTGATGATAGAAGAGCTGAGAGCCAAAATTAGACCGCGCGCCTCCTAATGTTGCAATTGTGTTCACTTTGCAGCAGGCTGCGTTGAATACGTAGATTTTCTTTGTCTCTGTTGTTGCACTCCAGACTTTGTGCGCGAGATATTCATTATCAGGTTTGGCCGATCTAACACAAAACATTATGCGAGCAAGCATTTGCTGTAACTCACGAAGCTCGGACGTTTCATTGTTGGTGTTATCTATTTTGTCTTGCAACATTATTCGATTGAAAGAAAAAAACTTTGGCATAAAATGGGTGAAACAAAAGCTATTACTTAGATTTTTGGCCTCAGTGACCCTGCTGAACAAAATTTATTTTCTTCCAGCATTTATTTATGTTGATGCAGCTATTGATCACGCTCACAAGGAAATTATGTCTCCAGGCTTCCATGCTAGTAGGTGGGCAAGGACATAAATCAGGAAATCAATTGTGCTGTCGATTTGCCCGGGTGTGTTTGGAGAAAGGATTGCAATCTGAAGACTCAGTTGGATTGGAGTGAGAAGCTACTCATTTTGCAATTACACAGCAATATTACGGTTTGTGAGGAATTTGAAGTGTTATCAGTTTTAGTGCTCAATTGCTTTGTTGCCCATTACCATTTTCCAAATAAATCACAGCACTAGACTGTGGAATAATCCTTCATGTACAGTATTATACCATAGCTTTTTAAAGGGTAAGGCAATAATGTCTAGTTTTCTTGTCAACCAATCATAGGTAAAGATGAGATAATCCTGCTGAGAAGTTGTGTCCATGTAGTCCGAACCACATTTTAGTCCGAGCCTACAATTGTTTATATATATATCTGAGCCACACAATTGCATGAAACATGTACTTTGGTTAGAATGAAAATGGTTTATTTGAGTCATCACTA